>CM062820.1:1157794119-1158276608 GCA_031772625.1 Pinus tabuliformis
AATTCTCGACAGATTCCGCCCCATAGCTGAATTTTATCGATTTCGTCTCCCCCAGCAAAAATAAATTTTCATAAGGCACACTTCGCCAGTCCACCACCATCGTGCTCCACTCTCCTCTGTAGTATGCACGGCTTCACACCACCTACATGCAACAAAATACTAATCAGAGTCTCCACGCGAATTCGACCACCTCCAATCAGCATTTCAATTGAGCTATCCACAGGCTGCCACAATTGACTGCTCTCAGGTCCACAAATGCCCACGCAGATCAACCAGCTCTCATTAACAAGCCTCCACAACCACTCTCGTATATGTAGTCACATAGCAACAACAAAGGATGGAGAAACAAAAACTAAATACAATACAAATATACTATGTTATTTTCTCAGCCCAGTACTGGCCTAGCCGAGGAGGGGCCAGGCCCTCAGGGGCTCTGATACCATGTTATATTTCCATAAGGAAATTTGTATCCTCATTAATCCAATAATGTTACAAATAAATACGTGAGTTGTTGTCTCGAGATAGGGAAACTATCTTGGACACACAATCTGTTGGTTGAGAGAATATCTCAACCACACACAAATATAGGAAACAAAATAGAAATAGAATCCTCTAGATAGAAAGAATCACAACTCAAACAAGTAGGAATTACATATTCCAACAAAATATATATATATATATATATATATAACTTTATTAATTTTCATGATTTTTTTTTTCAATTTTTGTAGTTAGGATGTATCATAAAAGATGTGTATATTTCTATTAGACTTAATATTATTTAAGAAATAGTAATAATAATTTAAAAAGAATTTATACCATAAAATATTTTGCAGATTTAAATTTAGAATTAAAATGAATTTCCATAATTTTCGTTTTCTCATTCTATTGGTAGATCAATTGGTTATTTTTACATTTGTGTTAAACTTCATGATTTGTGGCTTACGAGGTCTCATAAAGTGTTTTGTGGAAAACAATTATTTAATGGAAGGTAATTGAATTCAAGACAATTTTTCTTTAAAAAAAAAAAACCACCAGACACTTGGGATAGTTATGAGGGATCTCTCTCTTTTCCTTGGGGGGGCTCAAGTAGAGGAAGGAAAGAGGAGAGAGAGACAAAACTGAGAACCTTGAAAATGGCAAGGAGGCAGGACAGTGCCAGACCAAGGTGTTCTTGAGCTGGCTTCAAAACTAGTGGAACCCTTGGAAGAACCCTGGAAGGGTGAGATTCTAGACTAGACCTTGTTGGTCTTGAGGTGCAGAACTACTTAAGCCAGGCTTAATCTCTTTATTGTCTGGTTGGAGGAAGCTTGGGGGAGAGACTGGATGTCATAATCAGTCTCACGGTTGGGTGGTGAGATCTTACTAGAAGATTATTCTAATGATAGAGTTCTGAGAGATAAGTGTATTCAAATTTTATTTTGTTATATTATTGGTAATTGATGTTAAAGCTAGTATGCTTGGGGGATAATCTGTTGCATATTGTATTTGAATGGAAATCTCTCTGGTTGTTCTTTTAAGATTTTGTTGTTTATTTATGAAGGAAAACAAATAGTTTGTGTTTTTCATTTAAAATGATTTATAATGAAGGGATAAACAGAACAGTAACAAGAAATTTGTAATCCATGATGGGCTTATAATTCATTGGTGAAAAATTAAGGCCAAAAGGCTTGTCTATCAGAAGACAGTAGTGCGTGCATACCAAACCCCTTCAGTTGGAAATTGGCCACGTTAGGATGAAAGATGGTAGTGTTTAAGCTAAATTAGCAAGGAAATTTAATCCTGCAAAGGAAAGACATTGTTGACTAATGCAGAAGAATATTTTTCATGTCAACATTAAGAGATAGGGAGGTATTTCGACCCTTTTAATTGTAATATATTTTAAAAAAAGGTAACAGGTACGTAACAAGAGAATGAAAATCTTGTTTTGTACAAAAACCAAACCATTTGAGTCATCTATTTAGCATTTTTCTTAAGAATATGTTTTCCAGATTAACGTATTCTTGGTCGGAAAAGGAAATACTGTCAGAATTGTGCAAAGATGTAATACCTTAACTTAACAGAATGGAAAGTAGAAAAAATGACAGTGAATAGATACACCCATTATAGATTAATCCTCTTTCTTTCATAACAGAGCACGTAACACAATTTATTTCTTAAGTTGTAGTTTTAACATTAGAAATTTCAGTGTTTAGAAATTAATTTCTTAACTACTCAAAAATACAGTTCACAGAACCAGTTAAGGTGATGGCCAAACTGATGGAGGCATTCACTGCGAGTGCAAGAGTGTACTAATACATTAAGAAAATACCCAAGACCGAAAATAAAAGCCTTCAAAATTAACATAATGGCGTTGAAAACGACCAACCATAATTTAACAAGGAACATTATTGTTCTTTGAAAGCCTAAACTCTTTTTAGCACTTAAGCTAGCACAGTAGGCAAAGCAATGTCGAGGTGCTGAGTATCAATTGTTTGCACCAGAACTAAACCTGGAACCCTTTACATCTGGAGATAAAGTCGAACCTAGAAAACGGGGAAATGAACTCGTGATTTTTGCTCACGGTCGCCACTAAAAACTCGACAAACCAACAGTGTAAATAAAACCCCAACATGTTGAAGACATGAAAATTCTGTCAGTAAGAGTATTTAACCAATTTAAATATAATAAGATAGGAAATGGAAAGAATCTTACCATATTGGTTTATGTTGAGCCATGTTGCAGACCTAAACCTGCACAAAAGATTGAACCTGCAGGATTTAGTACACAGATTTACCTTTCTAAAAGTAAGAACATCAGCTTAAGAAAGTGTGATGGCTTTTAGCCGAGAATAGAAAATTGATTACAACGATACCAACATTTTAATTGAATTTTGAAAACCTATGTTCAATGTTTATTTCCATATCGAATGCAATAGACCACGACATAACCAATTCAAAATAAAAATCATAGCTGGCATAGATAGACTATAGTTTCACCCTTATACATAATCATTCATATTCATATTTAATGCATAAACATATCAAAAAGGTACATATAGGTAAATGGTAAATGTAATATTTTTTATGTAATGTTACGTTGTGTATGTATGAGTGTTACAAGTGGTATCAGAACCACGGTTCAACACTGTGGTTGAATGGGCAACTAAGAACCAAATATGTGAATGTACACAAAATGAGAGAGAATGTGAAGAGGATTAGGACTGCCAACAAGACCAGAAGCACCTTATATGGGAACTAACCCTGAAATGTGGGTGCAATTGGGAGAGGAGTCACGACAAGCTAATGTAGATAGTTATGGAGATAGTTCAACAGTTACGTGCTGAGATGACAATGAAAGGATGAGTCAAGATTAATAAATGATTTTGAAGAGCTTTCCAGACTAACAAAATGAGTGGGAGCCAAACCCAAGTGCTGGTAATGGGAATAGGAATGAAGTCTTTCGTTAGAGGGAGGACAATGAGGAATCTGCAGGAAGTCAAAATAACGAGGAAGGAAGGTTTTATAATGCTTATGGTGATAAAGTAACAAAGAGATAGAAGGTCAAACTCCAAGGTGAATTCAAAATGATAAAACCTCCAACATTTGACGGAGAACCTGAGGTAGTTGAGGCTTGGTTGATCAAAATGAACTAGTATTTTCAAATCTATGAATATGATAACAACTTAAAGGCACTAAATATACCAATTACAATGTAATGCCACCCTCTTGTGGGAGGAAACCAAAATTGTTTGGGAAATTGAAGAACAGTAAATCGCCTGGAATGATTTTCAGAAACATCTTAAAGACAAGTATTTGACTCGACGATCTTATGAAGAAAAGGAAAAAGAGTTTCATGATATGAGACTAGGCCCATTAACCATGGCTGAGTTTCTGACTAAATTTACTTCATTGATGTGGTGTGTTCCATACATCCAAGAGGAGAAGACGAAAGTGCAACACTTTGTCAGTAGTCAACCTTCCTTTATGAAAGAGAAGTTGGAGTTTGATAATGCAAAAACCATGGATGAAGTCGTGCAGAAGGCCAAGATATGTTAATAGAAAATGAAGCAGATAGGTTACTAGGCTAAGAGTGGATCGAATAAAAGGGGAGCAAATTTTTTTATGCACAAAAAAATGAAAAGATATTGTTGGGAAAAATATGGACCGTAGACAACACAATAAATTTTCAGGAAGGAAACAATCAGAAATTCGGGTACAGAGTGAGAATAGACAAAAAAAAATAGCAAGCAAATTAGAAGTCATCCAACAGCAAAAACCTCCCTTGCAATGTTGGCGTTGTGGAGAGCCTCATTATTACAACTATCCACATGGTGAATGAGGAGAAAAAACCACCAACAGACATGAAGCCTCTATTATTGAAGTGGCAATAAGTATGCTAAGAATCAATGCAACCTTGAATGGTAATCAAGCTAAGTATCAACCAACAATGATAGAATGTGAAGGTAAAATTGTTAAACATCCTGTCTCTATTTTGATTAATCTAGGTGCAAGTTTGAGCTATGTCAGCCCAAAAATTATAGAATTATGTCATTTACCAATGATTAAATTTTGACACCCTTTGTTGGTACAAATGGCCAGTGCTGCCAAATGAAGGATGGCTGCCAAACAAAAAATTGTACCATTCAAATTTCGGGACAACAAATTCATATTGACTTAAACATGCTACGCTTACGATCTTATGACATGATCATTGGGATGGACTGGTTAGAGAAGAATTTGTCTTTGGTGAATTGTAAGGATAAAACTATTAGTTTCCTCACTGAGGAAGGTGTTAGACAAGAAATTTAGGGCATTAAGAAAGCCATTAAATTGTAACCCATTACTGGTAAACATCTAGGAAAGTGCATTCGGAAGGGCTTCCAAATTTATGATTTGCAAGTGGGTTACACAAACTCTAAGGAAAAGATAACCTCAGATAATTTTCCAGTCATTTGAGAGTTTATTGATGCTTTTCCAGAAGAGATACCAAGGTTTTCACCGAAGCAAGATATTGATTTTACAATAGAACTACTTCCAGGAATGACCCCTGTATCAATGACTCCCTATCGTATGAGTATACCTAAATTGATAGAACATAAACTACAACTCTAGGAACTCCTTGACAAAGGCTACATTCACCCAAGTGTGTCACTCTGAGGAGCCCCTGTAACATTTGTAAGAAAAAAAGATGGCACTCTACGATTATGTATAAACTATAGACAATTGAACAAGTTGACCATTAAAAATAAATATCCTTTACCAAGGATTGATGACTTGTTTGATCAGGTGAGGGGAGCCAGCATGTTTTCAAAAATTGATCTGCGATCAGGATACCACCAAATATGAATTAAGGATGAAGATATTTGCAACGCGGCCTTTTGAGTTCACCATGGCCATTATGAGTTATTGGTGCTGCCCCTAAGGCTCACCAATACCCCTACAACATTCATGAGTTTGATGAATGGTATATTTCAACCTTATTTAGAAAAATTTGTGTTGATTTTTATTGATGATATCTTAATTTATTCTAAGAATTTAGAAGAGCATGAAAAGCATTTGAGAATCATATTACAGAGATTATGAGATAATCAGTTGTATGCTAAATACAATAAATGTGATTTTTATAAGGAACATATTCAATATTTTGGGCAAATCATCTTCTCAAAAGGCTTAGCAATAGACCCTGAAATGATCAAAACTATCATGGAGTGGTTTGTCCCTAAAAATTTTGTGGACATTTGGTCCTTCACGTGATTAGCTGGGTGCTATCGTCGATTTATAGAAGCGTTTTCAAGAATTGCCTACCCTATAACATCCTTGTAAAATAAAGGAAAAATGTTTAAGTGGAATCTAGAATGTCAACAAAGTTTTGCACATCTAAAACATTTGCATACTACATCACCAGTCTTGAAAGTGGCACATGTAGAGAAAGAGCTTATGGTTTGCACGAATGCTTGCAAGGAAGGTGTTGGGGGGGTACTGATGAAAGAAGGTAGAATTATAGCATACGAGTCCCACAAATTGTAAGATCATGAGCATTGGTATTTTTCTTATGACTTGGAGTTGACTACAGTAGTGCATGCCTTAAAGGTGTGGCGATATTATTTATTGGGAAAGAAATTTCTGCTAATAACCAATCGCAATAGCTTAACAAGTTTCTTTAATCAACCCATTCTAAATGCATGTCAAGCAATATGGAAAACCTTTATAAGTGAGTTTGACTTTGATATCTAGCATATCAAGGGGAAGGAGAATCGAGTTGTTGATCCACTTAGCAAAAAATTGCATTGTGTATGAAATGCATTATAGTAAAGTGGATTCAAAATGTCCTGAAATGATTAAGGAGGCATCCCATAAAGATCCTGAATATAAATTCTTGTGGAAGCAAGCTAATGATGCACGAAACCGTGGGGAAGAATCATATTATGACTTAAATTATGATAATTTACTAAGCTTTAAAGGGCAGATATATGTGCCTAATCAAATCTCCTTAAAAATTTTGTGCTAGATTAATTTCATAGGAATCCATATGCTACCCACCCTGGATATCAATAATTGTTTTCTGCATTAAAGAAATATTATTTCTGGCCAGGCATCAGAAGATACATCACTGAGTATTTTTCTAAATTCGTAAAGTGTCAACAAGTCAAAGTGGAACACCAACACCTTATTGGATTTCTCCACCCACCACCCATTCCTGAGTGGAAATGGGATACAATTACCTTAGATTTTGTCACAAGTTTTCCTAAATCTAAAAATAAGAACGACTTTATCATGGTGGTAGTGGAAAATTTAAGCAAGACAACTCATTTTATACTAGTTGAGTCCACTTATAAATCCATCAAGATTGCTGGCATATTTATGATAGAGATATTAAGGCTGCATGGAATACCCAAGGTGGGGATCTATGATAGAGATGTAAAGTTTACAACATCCTTTTGGAAATTTGTCTTTACTGGACTGGATACACAAGTTCAATTTAGCACCACATACCATCCTGAGACTGATCATTAGATTGAGCGAATAAATCAAATACTGGAGGACATGCTAAGAATGTTTGTGATGCAATAACAAATGAAGTGGGAGGATTATCTCCACTTAATTGAATTCACATATAATAACATTTATCATGAATCATTGGGGATGAGTCCATTCGAGGTACTGATGGGCCTCTAAATTAGACATAAATTAAAGCCCATGACTCTAAATTAAACATAAATTAAGGCTCATATGACCATCCTTCAACACATTAAACCTCTCTTTTTGCATTAGATAATATATTTTTAACTTTAATATCTTCATTATGAAGGTTTATGGATAATTTCATATTTTTGCCTAATATTATTTATTTTTGTGGAATATTGTTAGAGTATTGGGCAAATTATGAAGATTTGGAGGAGGAGATAATTTAGGGACTTTTTCCCTACTACAAAAGGATCATTATTAAATAAGAAATCAACAAGATATTATGGAATTATGACACAGATTGTGGAGCTCCAATGATTGAGAAACTCTAGGAATGTATTCCCTCCCATTTAATGCAGATTCCTAATATTGGTAGCCAGATCAAATAAGCAAAGGATTTTGGTGGGGAAAGATTCCTCCTTTCATGGGGGGACGTTTATTAGTCTTCTTGTGGAGAGAACTCGTATTTTTGCAGCTCCATTGTCATTTCTTGCAAGGATGTAATTGTATTAACGGAAATAATGAATATTTGTGTCATGTTCAGCTTATAAACCTTGGTCTCCTTCATAGGAATCTAATTTTCCTTGGGCTTCACCATCCAAAGAGCCTCAAAGATGTTTTGTATCATTTTCTTTTCTTCTTTTCACTTCTTATTCACATGCAGCTCTTATTCTTGTTTCTTTCTCTTTTTACATTAAGTATTAATGATTTCTTGTTATAGGATTGGGTTAAATTGTTTATGTAAGTTCTTTTTCACGATCAAAAGCATCATTTCATTCTTAAAAAAAATTGGAAGGTCATAGTAATCATTGAGTTACTTGGATTAGTTTGCTTATTCCCAAATCTAGATTTTTGGAACTCCTTTGTGGCAAATAACAATAAATTTCTGCTATTTTTTAGAGCATACTAATGCGCTTCAATCGGGTTGATTCCACTTGCATTAGATTACAAAAACATTCTAGTTAATAACAAAAATTACCCCAATTCATTTTCACTTGATTAGGTTAGGCATTTAATAGATTTACTAGATCACTAGTTCTCGAATTTTTAGATTTTAGACTAATAATTTTCTACCATTTTTTAGTATGGGTTAACAGAGGTATTTTTGAGTGATTCCATTTGGAATGGAGAACTAAGACATCCTGGTCAGCAAAAGAAATTGTCCATCCAATTTGTATTTGATTTGGTTGGTAATTCGGTGAATTATAACTCCCTATAACAAATTTGTTGTTTCCTATAGTAGTACTACAAGAAACCCTGTAGTAGCCTTCCAACATGCATATACTTGCCATATTCACCCACGAATATCGGTAATTGTCCCTTATGGTTGAATCAAGACCCCTAGGCTCTAAATCAATGATTAGGGAAGACTAAAGAACACTTAGGCCTTGTCTCTTTACCCATGCAAAACATTTCAGTGATTTGGGTTGATGGACAAATTTATGAACTGGATAACACAATGATGATTTTCTTGATTGCCACATGCAATGAACTCTGTTAATGGATCTAAACTCTTTGAAATGTAGTGGTTGAAATTTATTTCATGATATTTACTTTATGCAATTAGAATAGGTTTCTTTCTTTGTACTTTCTTTCTTGTAATGGGTTAAAGTTTCCATTTCAAGCATTTCATTTTCTGCAATTAGTTTAGGATTTGATTTTAGTACATGCACTCCATTACATCATGAAAATAAAAGAAGGATGCATTGTATGCTGCACATATAGTGCCAATACCTCTTAATTTTGTACTAACCCTGGGTTGATAATTCAAGTTGGTAGCCTTGGAATTTGTAGCGTTCTTGTTGCAATACCAAGGCTCATCACTTTTTGGTGTTTTTGCCGGGGAGGATCAAAATATCCATTGCTTTGTTCCCTAGTTGATTCATTTCTTTTACTTTTTGCAAAAACAAAAAAAAAAATCATTAGGCATATTTCATTTCAAAAGAAGAAAAGAACATTGCATTAGTGTTTTCATTCAATCATAAAAGCACAAACAAAAAATATCTAACACCAACTCACCCCCCAATTAGTCACGTGCTGCAGTAAGAGCCACATCACCATCCACATTTGCAGGTATAAGAATAAGAGATGGCAAAGAATGTAGAAGAAATGGAGATGATGACAATGAGGAAGATCCTCTCAGATTTTTCATTCAAGATATTGATGGTAGTGTGCACATGAAGAACATCACTCGATATTTTCTTCCAAAATTTCATGGTCTAAGGTTAGAGGATCTGGAAACCTTTCTCTTTGAATTTTAAATCCTTTGTAGATATTATGGTTACTTATTAAACACTCAAAAATTGAGATTGTTTCTGGCAACATTGAAGGATAACTCTCTTAAATGGTTCATGATTTTAGGGACTAATTCAATAAGATCATGGAGTCATATGCAAAAGATATTTCTAGAAAAATATAAAGATCATGATCTTAAAGAAGAAATCTTTAGAATGAATCAAAAATAATATGAGAGTCTAGAATATCTAATAGAGAGGTTCATCTATAATGTTAGGAGGTAAAAAATACATCATTTAGGATCCGACACACTAAAAACCCTCTTAGTTAGAACAATTAGGGATGAGTGAATTGATCTCCTTGATCTCATGAGTAGATGTGATGTATATCAATTATCAATTGAATAAATTTGTGAAACATGCAAACACATATCAAGAGGAAGGGCAAGAGAAAGTCATTAAGCATCAACATCGGTAAGTCAAGCTAAACTCAAAAATTTTCTTCATAACTTTAATATAGAAATTCTTAGCAATCTAAGTAAACAAGTAGAAATGTTAAGAATATAAAATGAGAAAAAAGAAGATGTTGATATTTGTGTTGATCATGCAAAATCACATGATGTTAGATGTTGCTCCTCATTACCAAGGTTGAAGGAAGTTTACCAAGAGCACAATGGAGCAAGACAATTGTCAATGCAACTACGTTATGTAGCTCCAAGAGGACCATGGCAACTTATTCAACTTGATATGATGCAAGAGACTAATTCACAATTTTGAGCTTATTCACATCCATCTAAAGATAATTGGAACACACCTTTTCCTTGGAAACATTCGTAATCTCAGCCCCAAAACCAATCTTGGCAACAAGGTTGCTAAGGAACTTATGGGATCCATCCATAATATCCTCAATATTCTCCATACCCAACTCCATGTTATCCCTACTATTCACCTCCACCACAACCACAACCCCAACTACATCCATCTCAAATATCCACTCCCACTCAACTACATGTATCACCATTTCCAAACCCACATAATGAACTAGCTCAACCCACTCACAATGCTGAGGTATAACACTTCCAAACATCTCCTCTTGACCTAAATGGTATTCATCTTAGCTCAGGAAGAGTATTGAAAAAAGGAGATTCTCTTGATATCATTGAAGGACCAGATTGAGAAGAAGAATATTCAAATGAGAATACCTAAGGATGATGGGTTGAATTTGATGAAGAGAATACATCAAAATCAGAGATTGAGGAAGCTCCCTCATGGTTATCATCAAATCCTCTGTGTGTTCAAGAGAAAAATCAACAAAATGAAGAAGATTTAAATTTAATTGAAGAATAAGACATCCAAGATGATCCAAATTAGCAAGTGGAGCAAGGGCATCAAAGTTATATTGAGGTTTGGTTCCAAAAAATAAACAAGATGGAGCATCACTATGTTCTTCAATTGTGCTTGATATTTTCAAAGTTAAAGAATTTGGTATCTGAAATTCAGGTACATGTCAAATCATATATTGCAAGCCTACACATCAGTTTATCTATCATCTTGATGTGCACTTTGCTTCATTGGAAGTATTCCTACACTTGAAAATGATTTATTTTTTTTAGTTAGAGTAGAATAGGAAAAGAAATAAAAAATGAAAAATAAGATTAAAAAAAAAAATATCAACTGAAAACATCCTTTGAGGCTCTGAGCTTGGCTCATTGATTGAAAACTCCATGAGGCGGTCAATGGATTGGAAAAAAGATAAAAAGAAAAGATCTTAGGTGAAAACCTCCTTTGAGGCACCTAGGGAAACCTACTAGTTGAAAACCTCATTGAGGCAACTAGTAGGCCTATAAGGAAAAAAAAAAAAAAAAAAAAATTTTCTCCATGGATCTCTTTCAAGAATGTAGGTGCTCTCCAACATCTGTAAGCAACAAAAACAAGTTGGCACAACAAAAAAAAAAAAATGGTCAAAATTCTAGTCAAAAAAAATCAAACTTGGACTTTCTCCTCCTTTGCTCAGATTCTCCAGAAGGGCCAAGACCATGCCAATCCATCACCCTCATCTATTTCCACCATACACTCATCATTCCCAAGCTTTTACCACTCATTTTCCTTGTTGTCCTGAAATACTACACGAATGCTCTGTTTTACTACAAGAAGCATAAATACATAGAGCATACAACTATTTTTGTCATATCTTGAAAACCATGCATCCATTTGCCAAGTTGTTTTAGGAGGAGATGCATATGGATGATGGTAACATGCTCAAGTGATTTCAACACATTCAAGTGCACAGGATTCGAGAAATCAACCTCCATCACCTACAACCATTTTCGAATTTTGTCGATATTCATGCATCCATTTAAAAAGTTTTTTCATGGGGAGACGCATATTGATGATGGTAACATATCCAAAAAATTTCATAAAATTCCAGTGCATGGTTTCCAAAAAATTGGCCTCCACCAACTTCAACCATTCTTAATTTTTCTAGAGATTTGTGCATCCATTGGCCAAATTTGTATTATGGGGAGGTGCATAAGGATGATGGCAACATGCTTAGAAAATTCCAAGTCAATCCATTCTACCGTTTTGGAGATATGGACAAAACAAGGCTAATCTAGTATTTCTTGTAGTACTAGTACAAGATGTCCTAGTTCTACTACAAGATGCCCTGTTTTACTACAGGAAATAGGCCGAAAGCTTAGGAGATGGTAGGGAAGGTGAAATAAAGTGTGGGGAAGGTGTCTAATGGTAGAATAAGATATAGGGAAGGTAAACATCACCCATGTAAAGCCTCATCACTCCAAGAAGGCCATATTTGACTAGGATAGCTTGCTCATGGTAACTAGAAGATAAAGGTTTAGAAACATCAATTTATGAAGACTCGTGTAGAAGAAAACAAAGGAAATTATCACCTCCAAAGGACCATGGATCAATCATCAACTCAGCAGCAACATGCATGTCTCTCCAACAACCATGAGGTAGGTACAAGTATGCAATATTCTTGACCTCTTCTCTTGAGCATATTATAGTTAGAAATTTGTTGTCAATCTATGAGAGATGAGGTTTCATATGCTAAGGAGAGGTCAGTAATCTTAGCCACCTTCAACTAGTTAATTGCAACTCACTCCTTCACTCATGTAATGTGGAAAAACTAAATTAGGAAGGGTGATGATTTCGAAGAATGAGGATAATAGTTAAAAGAGGAAATTTGTGCGAATGCAAAGTCACCAAAGCACTCCAAGCCCTCCATATACTTCATATCCACTATCTACCCATCATTCATCCATCCCATTTCATAAGAAAAAAATTAATATTTTTTAAGAACAAACTCTACACTCTTTGTCACCCTGAAAATTTCTTGAAAAAAACAAACAAAGCATCCTCTCCATTTTCACAAACCTACATTACTCCCTCTGAGCCCTAGAATCATCCTCCAACCAGTTTACATCATTTGTTATCATTCACATACACTTAGAAGAACCTAAAGGAAGAAGGAATGACTGCTACAGGAAGGCAGAATGCCACTACAAGAAGGAAGAAAGGAAAAAATTATGTTAAAACCCAAAATGGCAGTGCCTAAGAGAGACCTAATAAAAAAAAAGAACTCCAAGGCCATTAGGCAATAATCTGGGTCAGAAAAGAGAAGAGGAAGGCAACAAAATGAAATAAGGCATTCACCATCAAAACATAACTCAAGCTGCAGTGATGAAAAGAGGCCTTCTAAGAGGTCTCTAATCTATTTATAGCTTTTGTCCAAGACCTAAAATATGTTATACAAATGAGAGGAATACATGGAAGGCAAGTTGAGGGCCTACCCTAGGCTCAGACTATCATTTCTTCTCAAAACAAGTTTAAACAGGGTTTCCTGTAGTACTACAGGAACCGCTAGAGGGTTTCCTGTAGTTTTTACACGAATTACTACAGGATGTGCAAGTTCTCATCCAAAATTGATTTGAAGGTTTCAAGGTGTCCAAGTGGTGGAACAAGGGAGAAAAATGTTGGAAAAGGATGTGGAGGACCTTGTCAAACTGAAAAATATTCAAGAACCCATCTTGAATAAAGGGGAGAAGGCAGGCTAATGGTCTCAAGAAACACTGTGATTTTTTCTATGCACAAATAGTTTTGGAAAAATGATTGAAAATGGAATGAATATTTCAAGGGAGAGGATATGATTGAAATGGATTTACAAGCCAAAAAAGTTCACTTGCAAAGAGGAAAGTTATGTTCCTTTTCTTGAAATATTGTTAAACAATCATCAAAAGAATAACTACATTTTTGGGCTTGCCCTTACAGAACTTACAACCAAGATTCTTAAGAGAAAAGATTGAGGAATGCACAAGAGAGACGCCACCAAGGCCATGAATGAGGCACAATGAGGTCACTAAGTTTCTCATAAGATGAGAAACACTCTCAGTAGGGGGGTATGATTGGCCTCTAAACTAGACATAAATTAAGGCCCGTGCCTCTAAATTAAACATAAATTAAGGCCCATCTGACCATACTTCAGCACATTAAGTCTCTTTTTTGCATTAGATAATGTATTTTTAACTTTAATATGTTCATTAGGAAGGCTTATGGATAATTTCATATTTGTGCCTAATATTATTTATTTTTGTGAAATACTATGAGAATATTGGGCAACTTATGCAGATTTGGAGGAGGAGATAATTTAGGGACTTTCTCCCTACTACAGGAGAATCAATATTAAATAAGAAATCAAGAATATATTTTGGAATTATGGAACATATTGTGGAGCTCCAATGATTGAGAAAATCTAAGAATGTCTTCCCTGCCATTTAATGCAGATTCCTAGTATTGGGAGCCAGATGCACTAATCGAGGTGTTTTAGTTGGGAAAGCTTCCTCCTTTCATGGGGAACGATTCCTAGTCATTTTGTATAAGTACCAAGTCGAATTTGCCTTTAGGGGGACATTTATTGGTGTTCTTGTGGAGAGAACTTCTATTTGTGGAGCTCCATTGTCATCTCTTGCAGTGATGTAATTGTATTGATGGAAATAAGGAATATTGGTGTTATGTTCAAATTCTAAACTTTCATCTCCTTGATAGGAATATGAGTTTCCTTGGGCTTGCCATTCCAGGAGCCTTAGAGCCCTTTTGTATCATTTGTTTTTCTTCTTTTCACTTCTTATTCACATGCATCTCTTGTTCTTGTTTCTTTATATTTCTGCATTTAGTATTAAAGATTTCTTGTTGTAGGATTTTGTTAAATGGTTGATGTAAGTAGTTTTGCAGAATAAAAAGCATCATTCCATCCTTGGAAAATCTTTGGAAGGTCATAGTAATCATTGAGATACTTGGATTAGTTTTCTTATTCCCACATCTAAATTTATGGAACTCCTTTGTGGCAAATAACAATAAATTTCTGCTATTTTTTAGAGCATGCTAACGAGCTTCAATTGAGTTGATTCCACATGCATTAGATCAAAACAACATTCTAGTTAATAACAAAATTACCCCATTTCATTTGTACTTGATTAGGTTATGAATTTGATAGATTTACTAGCTCACTAGCTCTCGAATTTCTAGATTTTAGACTAGTAATTTTCCGCCATTTTTTAGGATGTGTTAACATAGGTCTTTTTGAGTGATTCCTGTTGTAATGGATACCTAAGACATCCTAGTCAATAAAAAAATTGGTCCCATTCAATTTGTATTTGATTTGGTTGGTCATTCAGTGAATTATAACTCCCTATAGAAAATTTGTTGTTTCTTGTAGTCCTACTATAGGAAACCCTATAGTAGCATTCCAACATGTATATACTTGCCTAGATTTACTCAAGAAGCTTGGTTATTGTCCCTTAGGGTCGAATCAAGACCCATAAACTCTAAATAAATTTTTAGGGAATACTAAAGACCACTTTGGACTTTCCTCTTTACCCATGAAAAACATTTCACCAATTTCGGTTAATGGACAAATTTATGAATTGGATAATACAATGATGGTTTTCTTGATTTCCACATCTAATGAACTCTATTAATGGATATAAACTCTTTGAAATTTAATGGTTGACATTTAGTTCATGATATTTACTTTAAGCAATTAGAATAAGCTTTTTTCCTTGTATTTTCTTTCTTGCAATAGGTTAGGGTTTCTATTTCGAGCATTTCATTTTTTGCAATTAGTTTAGGATTTGATTTCAGTGCATGCACTCCATTACATCATGAAAACAAATGAATGATGCATTGTATGATGCACATATAGTGCTAATAACTCATAAGTTTGTATGAACCTCAGGTCGATAATTAAAGTTGGTAGACTTGGGAGTTGCAACACTGAGGATCATCAGGTACTATATGGAAGGAAATACAAAATTTCCATTAACTTGAACAACCGTGAGGAAAAACTAGTATTGGGACCTGAGATGCTAGCTAACATAGAGCAAGAAGTAAATAAATGTCGTTAGAATCTAAAAGCTACTCAGGATAGGAGAAACGTTTATTCAGATAAGAAGAGAACCTACAGAAAATTCCATGTTGGAGATCATAAGTACTTGCATGTTAAGCCTAGTAAATGTATATTGCATTGGGGAGGATGCGCCAAGTTGGCCCCCCGATATTGTGGACCCTTCTACATTCTAGTAAGACTCAGACTGGTAGCATACAAATTGGCCTTATTTTGGTCATATTAGAATCCATAATGTATTTCATGTTTCTTTATTAAAAAAATATGTGTATGATCCTAGGCATGTAATTGATTAACGTATTGTACAGGTCGAACCGGATGGATAAATTTTGATAGAGCCTCTGTACATTCTCGAGCAGAGATAAACAAAACTATAGAGATGAGCCATCACCCATGTTAAATTACAATGGAAGCACTACAACCCAAAGGAGGCTACCTTAGAGGATGATGACTTTATGTGCAAGACTTATCCTGACTTATTCTAGGAGATTGAGCCAAACACCGGGGACTGTGTTTCGCATAAGGAGTGGAAGATTTAACACCCCTAGGAATATTTTCTAAGTTATTGCTATTACTTTTGGTTATTTTTACTTTTGTGTTAAACTTCATGAATCATGGCTTAAGAGCTCTGATAAAGTGTTTTGTGGAAAAAAATTATTTAATGGAAGGTAATTGAATTCATGAAGATTTTATTTTTAAAAAAAGAACCCCCTGGGACAATTATGAGGGATCTCTCTCTTTCCTCTCGGGGAATCAAGTAGAGGAAGGAAAAACAAGAGGCAGACTGAATTGAGAACCTTGGAAATGACAAGGAGGTAGGACATTGCTAGATAAAGGTGTTGTTGAGCTGGCTTCTAAACCAATGGAACCCTTGGAAGAACCCTGCAAGGGTGAGATTCTGGATTGGACCTGGGTGGTCTTGAGGTGTAGAACTAACTAAGCCAAGCCTTAATCCCTTTAGTGTTTGGTTGGAGGAAGCTTGGGGGAGAGACTGGACATCATAACCAATCTCACGGTTGGGTGGTGAGATCTTCCTAGAAAATTCTTCTAACAGGAGATTTCTGAAAGATAAGTATATTCGTATTTCTTTTGTTATCTTTTTTGTAATTGATCTAAAAGCTAGTATGCTCGGGGGTAATCTGTCATATACTATATTTAAATGGAAATCTCCTTAGTTATTGTTTTAAGCTTTTTTTGTTCGTTTATGAAGGGGAACAAATAGTTTGTGTTTTACATTTTAAATGATTTATAATGAAGGGAGAAAAAGAACAATAACAGAAAATTTGTAATTCATGGTCGAATGATAATTCGTAGGTGAAAACTTAAGACCTGAAAGCTTTCCTATCAAAATATAGTAGTGCAGGCATACTGAAACCCTTCCGTTGGAAATTGGCCACATTAGGATGAAAGATAGTAGTGTTTAAGTTAACGTAGTAAGGAAATTTAATCTTGCAAAGGAAAGACCGTGTCAAGTAAGGTAGAAGAATAGTTCTCAGGTCGACATTAAGAGCCA
The DNA here is from genome assembly GCA_031772625.1 of Pinus tabuliformis. Lineage (NCBI taxonomy): Eukaryota > Viridiplantae > Streptophyta > Pinopsida > Pinales > Pinaceae > Pinus > Pinus tabuliformis. Next base: position 1,157,811,454 of record CM062820.1, read on the forward strand.
GGGAGGCTTTTAGACCATGTTAATTGTAATCTAAAACAAAAAAAATAAAAAAGGGTAACAAGTACCTAATAAGAGGATGAAAATCTTGTTTTGTACAAAAAGATCAAACCATTTGATTCATCTATTCAGCATTTCGTATAACAATACTTTTTCCAGATAAACATATTCTGGGCTGGAAAAGGAAATTCTGTCAAAATTGTGCAAAGACGTAATACCTTAACTTAATAGAATGGAAAAGACAGAAAGATACAGTGAACAGAAACACCCATTATACATTAATCCTCTTTCTTTCATATAGAAGCATGTAACACAATTTGTTTCTTAAGGTGTAGTTTTAACATCAGAAATTCCAGTGTTCAGAAATTAACTTCTTAACTATTCAAAAATATACATGCCTAGTTCGTAGAACCAGTTAAGGTCATGACCAGAACGATGGAGGAATTCAATGCGAGTGTAAGAGTGCACTGATACATTAAGAAAATACCGAAGACCGAAAATAAAACCCTTCAAAATTAACACAATGACGTAAAAATTGACCAACCATAATTTGACAAGGAATATCACTGTTCTATCTGGGTAAGCCTAAACACTATTTAACATCTTAAGCGAGGTTTATTTCTCTATCGAATTTAAGAGAACGTGGCATAATCAATTCAAAATACAAATTATAGCTCGCATAAATAGATTATAGTTTCACCTTGATACATAATCATTCATATTAATATTCCGTGCATAAATATATCACAAAGCTACATATAAGTAAATGATAAATGTAATTTTTTTTTAATGTAATGTTAAGTTGTGTATGTACAAGTGATACAAGGTTCTCTATGGGTCATGCCCATAAAAAAATTGCAATATTTTATTTAAATATCTCTTATATATTATAAAAAAATTATTGAAATATTTTAAAAAAAATAAACATTAAAATATTTTGATTTATAATTAATATTAAATATTTTATAATTATAATTTTTTGTAATGGTTATATATATGAATTTTATGTTAATCAAATTACATTTTTTTTAGAAGAGGTATAACGGTTACATGTTAACTCTATGGACACCTATTTACCAAGTAAGATCTTTTTATTCTATTTATATTTTTAAATATAAAACATATTGGAATATTTTATATATGATTCATAAGGATTTTCATTTTTTAATACTTTAGATCTCATTTATATGTGAAATTTGCATTAAGAAAATATAAAGGAGATGGTATAAACTTCACTTTAATGTAATGGAATGAAAATAATAAAACTTCTGCCACCGTAATGCTATAATTTTAATCAGCTTTAGACTCATAAGGGAAAATAATTTCATAAGAGAATTTCCATTTTTGGTAGTGGATAAGATGTTTTTTGGAAATGCCATCTTAATTTATTTAAAAAAACTCAAATGAATTATCTTCGTAACAAAATATTCAACTTGATTAGTATGAAGTTGATGAATAGAATCTTAGACTCTTCAGCAGAATTAAAAATAATGAATCAATTAAGTGCACAAGAATCTGAAAATGTTCCTATCAGAGAATATGTATATTTTCGTTGACTTCCAGTAGGTAGACATGGCTACCTCTAACGCATCTGTAGCTCCTGCTTTCCTGGGTTTCTTCAGAAATGTGGGCCCATCTGAAACATAAGCTTTGGGGTACGATGGCGACCCACAGATAGATTTCTTAAAATGGATTTCTTCTCCCGAGAATCCGCTCTTAAAGGTCTCTGTAGGGAATATTATAGGCCACCTACATTTTTTTTTAATAGGTGACTACGAAGGGCAGTTTAGTATTAAGAGTGTTAGTGATATTTTGACCTTTCATTATTTAAATGTAAAAAGCTTTATTATTTCAAAAATGTCAGTAATATGAGCGAGACAAAGATAAATAAAATACAGTAAATATATCCATAATAATAAAACTATGGAAAAAGTCAGCCATAATTATCTTAATACTTTTTCACTAAATTTTATCAAATTATATCAAGTTTTACTAGATTTTCTTATAACCTCCTATAAACTAAAAACTCATTTTTTACATAAATAGAAGCTCTAATAATATTATAACCATATATATATAGTCACAAATAAAAATTACATATTTGAACGATTTAAAAATAAATGAAAAAAAAAATCTCATCAAATTCAATCACTTCTACTTTCTCAATACCTTTTTCAACCTCTAAGATTTCGATCTCATCAAAATTATCACTACTATTTACCAATCATCTATAAATATCTCTGTTAATACAGAGCCAAAAAATAGAGTGAGCTGAGCTTGTCTAACTCCAACCTAATATAACTACAACACCACAAACATATTGACCCATTGACCCGGACTTCATCCAGTCAAACCAATAAGAAAGCCAACCACAAGAAACTGAACATAATATGATTACCATAGTACAAACATTTTGATCCACTTCATCCAATCAAACAACTAAATGATTGATAACTTTGATAAACATAAAAATACTGATTTGCAAATTTAACTTTAAAATAGGTAACTGAATAGATATTTTTTATTTTATTTTAAAAACAGTTTAAAACTCAAATTATTGAATCAGATCACTCATAATTTTTTGTTTTTGAAACCCTATACCAAAGAGCACCTATTGACTTAATTAGGGTTAACTATTATTACTAGGAGCCTATCTGATTATGTGAATACACCAAGCACAAAACGTCGATTACTATTATTACTAGGATTTTCGTTGTCGTTGTACCATTGTTAATCACGTAGAGCAATTGTCAACGTCATAAACCTTGCTGCATTTCATATCTTGTTCGATCAATTTCAGGATGTGCATCCAACTATTTCTGTTCTTTTATCCTATATGGTTCATGTCATTTCTTTTTAACTGCCGCAGACCTTGAACCCGTACGTGTACCAACTTGTATTGATTAACGATACTGAGGAAAGATTGCACCGCCCGCCTTCACTGCCGCCCAGCCCCTGTCCTGACTCCTGCCACGATGCATCTGCAGGTTATGCCTCTGCCGGTTATGCCTCTGCAAAGGTTGTTTGGAAAAGAATCTCTGCAGCGGCAACTTCCAGCGGCTTTTACTACGGTGACTGCATTCAACACTTCATGCGACTGCTTCCCCGATTCATGCGGCGGCGCAGACCGATACTTTATCGTGCACGACTCGAAAGAGCGACAGCTGTAGCATCTTGAACGACTCCAAGAAGAGACCTCTAGCATTTTAATAGGTTTTAAAAGGATTTGACGATATGTATCTTGATTTTCATGTATTTTCTCTTCTTCTTTTTTTAATGTTAATTTAATTATTATTAATTTTAATTAGATGATAAGGAATTAATATTTATGGATATTTTGTAATAATTTTAATAGTAATTATAATGTAAAGTTGAGATTTATGTTAAAAATAGTTATATATGTTTTATTTTTTGATTAAAGTAGTTAATTAAGAAAAAATCATAAAGGGATGGTTTATCAAGCTTTGCAAAAGTGGTTTTCAGCTTGAAACCTTTTTTATAAGATTTGAAATAAAATTTTGTGAGGACTAAAACTCATGCAAACCAATTTATTTATACATTATGATTTTTCAATTCATATATCTCTAACTCATATATTAATTCTTTTTAAATAATTTAAAAAAAATATACAACTTGATTATTTTTTATAAATTTTTGTCAATCTAGATAATGTGATGTGTATCATAACATATGTGCTTTTGATGTCTTTAGATATTTACCAACCAATTCATTTATATAATTACCTTAATTTTTAAAAGGTTTATCTGCATTTAATAACAATAATAAGTTAGCTCATTAAATTATACAATGTATTCTCATTCCACCTATCAAACATATTTAATCCTTATCCTTATCAAATTATTACAAAATTATAAAAACACTAATATATTATTTCAAGATTTATAAAAACTATATTTTGTTTATAATTCACGTTGATTTTTTTAATATTACGTATCAAATTTCTATCAAACACTTCTCCAAATTATTGTATGAATCCCACATTAATGCAATGGAATGGAAATATTGAAATTCTGCCATTGTGACATTATAATTTTAACATGCTTTGCACTCATCAGGTTATGAAAATAAATTTATAAGAGAATTTCCATGTTTGGTACTCTGCTGTTCATGCAAGTCAGATAAAATGTTTATCAAAAATACAAATAAAACTACCAGGTGTACGCAGCTGGACTTTGGCAATAATTTCTGCAAGTTGAATGCTTTGAAATGACATCTTAATTTATTTAAAAAAATTCAAATGAAGTATCTTAATAACAAAATATTCAACTTGATTATTATGAAGTTGATTAATAGAATCTTGAACTCTTCAGCAGAATAAAAAATAATGAATCAATTAAGTGCAGAAGAATCTGAAAATGTTCCTTTCAAACAATATGTATATATAGCAGTTCCTACCACGCTTCGTTGACCTCATCTCAACGCTTTTATTCACACTCCTTTCACATTTTTCGTGTTTGTAATAAAATAAATTAGGTAGACATGGCTATCTAGAACGCATCTGTACTAGCTCCTGCTTTCCTGGGTTTCTTCAGAATCGTGGGGCCATCTGAATCATAACCTTTGGGGTACGATGGCGACCCACAGATATATTCTTAAAATGGATTTGGTCTCCCGAGGATCCGCTCTTAAAGGTCTCTGTAGGGATTATTATAGGCCACGTACAATTTTTTTTTTTTTTTAAGGTGAATACGAAGGTGCATGTTGGGAGTGTTCGTGAGATTTTAACCTTTCATAGTTTAAATGTCAATAGCAAAATGTCAGTAATATGAGCCAGATAAAAATAAATAAAATAGAGGTAAATATATCAATAATAATAAAAATATGGAAAAGTCAATCATAATCATATTACTTGACTCAATTTGATCAAACTAGCTGACTAGGAAGTCAAATACCCAATCACTTTTGCGACATTACGATAGAGAAGCTCATATTTATTTGTAGAGTTATTACATGCATATTTTGGTCAACAAAGCATGGGTCACTAAGAGATAGACCCCTAAGATATGGTTATAGGCATAAAACTTATTGACTCCCCTAAAATATGATTATAGGTTCAAAATTTACTGACTCATTTTTTTTTAGTAAAGGTTAATTTAGTAATTTTTTTCTTTTAATAATATTTGGAAAAAATACCTGGATCCAATTCCTGAAATTAATGAGTGTTTCTACAAAGTGTCATTCCTTTTTATCACTCTAGATTTCACCAAGGGTATACACGCTAAATAAGGTTTTGCAGTCATATGACCATTTACATTTAGTTTAAAAATTTTCATTTCCATATATATATATATATATATATATATTAGCTATTCATAATATTAACTTCAAAAGTCTATAAATGGCCACTGCTACTTTGACTAGCACATACAAATGTGCTCATATTTGATCTTGCCACTCTTATCTTGCACCATGTGTTGCACAACCTCATGATACATCTTCTGCTTGCAAATCCTTGAAATAACAAGCTACTCGATCTCCTATAAAAGTTCCAAAGTTCCTAGAGCTTTTATCAGAGTATTTAACACCTAGATCTCTAGTTTTGGATCCCTATTGTGATTCTCTACATCGAAAGAACATTCACTATGTCAACCACACAATTCGCCCTTAACCCTATGTGATAGTTCTTATCATGTGCACCCCACCATTATATCCATATAGCTTAAAATCCACTCAATCATAGTGTTGAGTTCAAAAGCTTAAAGGGCGACTAATGGTGGGGAAACTTGTCCCACTATTGATGCTCATTTAAGTCAACAATATCAAACACCCAATCCATCTAGTTATCCTCAAGTGCCTCCAAGAGAGCTCAATTCTCCAAAGTATTTTGTAGCTCAATGTGGATGGGATGTCTAACTTCATGCAACTTGTATAATTTTTGGCAATTTTAGTTATATGTATCCCACAAAATTTATTGGGTATCTCAATCTTAATTTCAAAATCCTAACTATTAAAAATAAGGCAATAAAGCTGAAAAATAAATAAATAAAATACAAGAAAATGTAACGAAAATAACAATAAAATTTTATTCTTAGAAACCTTTACCCGAAAAAGAAATAAAATAAAATAAAAAATAACAAATAAAAAATTGGTTAACTCTCATCAAACGAATGACTAAGTAAGCTTTATAGTCACTTACACCTTAGAAAGAAATCTCCCAATCCTATCTCTAAGATTCGTTATATGTAACATTAAGAATAATATACATAGTTCACTAAAAGAATACTCAAAAACTATGATAATCAATTAAAAACCCTTTGACTAATTCCAAGTCAAGAGGAGCATGACAGAAACACACCTCAATAAATCAACCAATAGCTGGCGATGATTTTTATGAAATTTACTAAAAGAAAATGTTTGAATAATTAAATATAAAAGACTTAATATAATTTACACTTTTCTTTGCGAACATTTTTTCATAAAATTATATATATATATATATATATATATATAACAAAACATAAAAACTTGAATATAATTTAAGTTATTCTTTGGAAAGTTCACACCCATAAGATCGCTAGTATTTATATCTCACAGGTTGGTTGTTTTTAATTGTTCTCATTTAGAGGTCGCAACAAAAGTTTTGACAAACACTGCATTTCCATCCATGACCAACACAACTGATAATGTTGATTCAGAAGGACATAAGTTGTTGATGCAATTTGGAAACAATATTGTTAGAAAACTAGAAAGAGAAACATGAATTGATTTAACTCGTAGCTCACAGGTTAGCAAGTTGCACCTGGAGATTGCACAAACTGGAGCATACACTCTCATATTCATTTAATCAAAGATGAGACAATAAATACATCTCAAAAGAATAGGGAGGTGAGAACAAACTCCTATAATCTAGGAACTAATCCTAACTTAAGGAGTTATGTTACAATCATGTAACCATTCTCCATTAATACAATATAATATTAATTATTTTCAACTCTCCCCCTTAATGGAGAAAGGATTATCCTAAAGTCCTAACATCCCCCTAAACAATTCAAACTTTACATTCCCAATAGGCTATGTATAAATATTAGCCATATTGTCATATGTTTTAGAGTATTCAATAAAAATTTCTTTTCACTGGAGTTTTTCCCTTACTGAGTGAAACTGAGTATCTATGTGTTTCGTGTTCTTATGAAACATTGGATTGTTCGCCAACTTAATGGAACTCTAGTTGTCACAATTTATGAAAGTCACTTATTTATGCTCTTCTCCTACATCATGGAGAAGCCTTCTCAACCAGATAGCTTCACATGTCGCTGGGCATACTGCTTGGTACTCGGCTTCACTTGAAGATAAAGACATAGTGATCTGCTTTTTGCTACTCCATCCTATAACCCCAGATCTAATACTGAATGCATAACCTATGATATATCGTCGATCATCTAGGTTACCTGCCCAATCACAGTCCGAAAAACTTGCTAAAGTAACATCAGATGTATTAGTGTATAAAATACCATAATCACAAGTATGATGAAGATACCTTAGTACAATTTTTGCCGCTACCCAATGACTTTCAAGAGGTTTAGACATAAAATGACTCAACACACTAACAGAGTATGCTAAGTCTGGTCTAGTTGTAGTCAAATATATCAGAGTACCAACTAGCTGCCTATAAAAAGTAGCATCCACCTCCTTAGAGCCATCGTTAATGCATAATTTCAGGTTCTGCTGCAAAGGTACTAATGTTGTTTTACACTGTTCCATTCTGAACTTTTTGAGCAACCCATAGACATACTTACCTTGAGCAAGGAAAGTTTACCCAGAGTCTCTCCACACTTCCAAACCTAGACAATAATGTAAACTTCTGAGGTCTTTCATCGCAAAACCTATGACATTTGCAATTTAATTTCTTTGATTAATGCAACTGCATTACCTATTATAGTCAAGTCATCCACATACAAAGAAATCAAAATTATTTGCCCTTGTTCATCATACATGGTATATAGATTTGGATCATTCTTACTCCTACTAAAACCATGCTATAAGAAGAATGAATCAATATTTTCGTACCAAGACCTGGGTTCCTGTTTTAAACCATAAAGGGCCTTTTTCAATCTACAAACTAAATGCTCCTGCCCTTGTTTAACAAACCCTTCAGGCTGCATTAAATAAACCTCTTCCTTTAACTCACCATTCAATAATGTAGACTTAACATCTAACTAGTGTAGCTTCCACTAATGTTTGTAGCTACAACAATTAACATTCTAATAGTGTTCATTTTGGCTACAGGAGCAAAGGTTTCTTCATAGTCAATTCCCTTTTTCTATGAATAACACTTTGCTACAGTAAAATTTTCTATACTCACATCTACATTAAATTTTGGTTTGTAAACCCATTCGTAACCTATGGGTATTTTTCCTTATGGAAGTTCAACTAGTTCTGAAGTATTATTTCTAATTATAGATTCAAATTCTTCATTCATTGCAGCCCTCCACTCATGACATTGACTAGCTTCTTTATAATTTGTGGACTCTATAAAATTTAAAATGTTTTATATTAAAGCATAGTCTCTCATTCTGGCTGGTAGTTGAGTTAGCCTACCTGATCTTCTCGGTAATGGAATCACCTCAAATCTGTCTTCTTCAAACCTTAGCGGGCTCGGGTTACTGATTGCATCACCTGCCTCTTCCCCTTTCTGCTGTTGTTGTTGTTATTGTTGTCACTGTTGCTGTTGCATGTCCTCACTACTTTATTCCATCGAAAATGTAATATGCCACTCTTTGAGGCTATTCTCCTTATTTCCTTCCTCAATCTACTCATGAAATAGCATATCTCAACTCGCAAAAACTTTATGAGTCAAAGGATTAAACAACTTATAAGCTTTAAACTCAGTGCAGTATCCTACAAAGATGCATTTTGTTGCCCTAGGATCTACATTATTCCTATCATCCTTCGGAATATGGATAGAGGCTTTTGACCCAAAAACCCTTAAATGATTCATTGCAGGCTTATATCCATAAAATTCTTCAAAAGGAGTTTTAAAATCGAGACATTTAGTTGGACTCCTATTTTTTAAGTATATCGCAATGTTGATGGATTCATCCCAAAAACCATTAGCTACACCCTTGCCTTGAAGCATACTTCATGTGCACTCCACAAGGGTTTTGTTCTTTCATTCAACAACTCCATTCTGCTACGAAGTTTGAGGCACTCTGTACTATTGAATAATCCCATGATTCCTACAAAATTTCATGAACTCTCCCAACTTGTATTCTCCCCCTTAATCGGAGCAGAGAATCTGGATGAATTTCCCTGTCTACTTTTCCACCATATTCTTGAATTCTTTAAAGCATTGAAATTTCTGACTCTTCTTTCTAATAAAATATGTCCAAGAGAATCTACTACAATCATCATTAAAAAGTAGAAAATAATATGCACCACCTAGTGATCTAGTCTGCATAGGTTTGTATTTATCTGTATGCACAAGCTCTAGGATATCTCTTTTCTTCCTATCAACATTCATAGGAAACTGTTCTCTATTCATTTTCCCTAATCCACATGCATAACAATCTAAATGAACTTTCTGAAAAACAGGTAATCCATCAACCATACCTTTTCTTTTCAGTAGCATGAGATCTTGTAGGTTCAGATGACCGAATCTTTGATGCCAAAGATTCTCGGTTTTCAATCCTGTTGAAGCCAGAGCTTGGTGTGGCATGATCTGGGCATTCAACCTATACAAGCCTCCCACACGCACTCCTGATGCAAATAGTTCCTTCTTGTTGTCCTTTATGACACAATATGATATGAAGAATTCAACTTGCAGGTCCTGATCTTCCATCATTGAAACAAAGATCAAGTTCTTCTTGATCCCAGGTACATACATCACATTTTAAATATATATGATATTACCATCAGGTAACATCACCGGAATATCACTGTACCCCTTGATTTGATAACCTCTGTCCTCACCTAGATATATGTCAGCTCCACAAGTAGTTTCTTCAAAATTTTCAAACCAATGTCTATTACCTTTCATATGTGAAGGCACGCCTAAATCTACAAACCATATTTCAGACTCATCCTCCTCAATAGCTGAAAGAGCATAATCAGCTACAAATAATCAAAGATCATGACTATGACCTTCATCGACAAAAGCCCTGTGTGTTTTCTCTATTTATTTCTAGCCTCATCTTCCTGTTTCTTAAAACAAAATGTAGCTAAATGAGAAATTTTTGCAAAGTAAAAGAATTTAATGTCAGATTTGTTGCCATTGTTACTTGGAGACATACCTCTAAATGGTCTCCTCTAGAAAACACCACCTCCTTTCTGTCCCTGTGGTGGTTTTCCTTTGTATGACTTCTTCTTCACCATCATATCTCAAATTTTGTTGTCGCTCTTCTTCCTGTATCAGGATTGTTGCTAGCTCTTCAAATGCAGGGGATTTCTCCCTTGCAGAAAAGCTTGTGATGAACATCTGGTATTCATCCATCATTCCTTTCAATGTAATTGTGACAAGATCAGAATGAGACACCTTCTCCCCAATGTCTCCCTATCTGTCCTTCCGATCCTCAGCCTGTGTAATGAATCCGACAACAGATTCATTCTTCTCCATCCTCATTGAAAATAACTTTCCTTTAAGTGACAAGATGTGATTGGTGTTCTATTTCTGGTAGAGTTTCTTTAGTGTAGTCCATATCTCACTGAACGATTTATAGTCTCTGAGATGCAGGATAATATTGTCTTTAACAGACATCTTCAATAAGACATTCGCCTTATTCTCCCTTTTATCCTAATTCTTCATTAGTGCTGTCATGCCGCCTACTTCCAGGGTCAGCTTCTGCTCATCGTCACTGACAATCGACCAAGCGCTCGATCCCTCAAGAAACATTTGTAGCTTTAATTCCAATTGGTATAATTGGTCCCATCAAATTTGTTAGACTTGTTGAGATAAGATTATCTAAAATTGTTCATTTTCAACTGATCAAAATCCCAATCCCTCGATCTAAAGTCGATTCTCAACAAGTGAATAATTACAAGCTATAAAAAAAAAAATCTCAAAACATACCAAAACCTTTGGATCAATAATAGATCTGTCACCAAACTACTTTATCTTCCTTTCATTTGGTCGATCTACCACGAATTGACCATAATCTATGTGTCTGCAAGTCAGATCCACCACCAAACTGCCCGATCTAAAGCTCAAAACCATAAAAAACATGCCATCACTCTTTTAGACTGAAAAACAACGATGATTTAAAATCCATCTAAGGAGAGGTCGATCATAGCAGTTTAACCCTCAGATCCTCAATGATCATGGCTTCTGTCAGGCCGAAAGGTGTGATGACCGCTTTGTGCTCAGTTGGATATATGCTAAGACCTGTGAGAAAACAAATTTCTCCTGTGAGTAAGGTACGTCACTTCAAACCACCTAGACTCCGAAAATGTGAACATTGAGGCTCCTCTGTTGCCACTGGGGCATTGTAGCCACGAAGGCTTTGTAGCCACGAACGATTTGTACCCACTAGGACTCTAATGTAGCCAATAAGGCTTTGTAGGTAAATCAATCTCACCAGATCTAAGATTTGATACTATGTTATAAAACTGGAAAGAAAAACATGAATTGAATTAACTAGCAGCTCACAGGTGAGCAAGTTGCACCTGGAGACTGCACAAACTGGAGCGCACACTCTCATATTCAATTAATCAAAGATGAGACAATAAATACATCTCAAAAGAATAGGGAGGTGAGAACAAACTCCTACAACCTAGGAACTAATCCTAACTTAAGGAGTTACGTTACAACCATGTAACCATTTCTCCATTAATACAATATAATATTAATTATTTTCAACTTTGTGTGAAAACTAACTTGTAACATTCAAGAATGTGGAAAGGAGTGGTGTTCTACTTTCCATGCTTTTATGCTTTGTTCTTTTTCTTGGGACTATTTTTACCTTTTAAAAAATGTTTTCACCTAGGAAGTAAATCCCACTCGATAAATAAAGGGGAAGATCACATTCATGGTGTCCAAGAAAATGGGTATATTTTTAACTCTAGTGTGTACATATGTTTCCTTTAAAAAGTTAGAGAAAGTCCAAATAACATGTACAAAGGAAAATAAAACAAATTAATTGACCACCAAGATTATTATTAGTAAGATTTACAAGAAGTTACTTGTGGCCTTACCTATCTTCTCCACAAAATGGATAATGAATTTTGAAAGGATCATCTACATAGGAAATGTTGGATAATACATCATTCTTCCTCATTCTAGAACTTTCACTCTTTATCTCAAAGCTTTATTAGTTTTTACTCAATAAGCTTTGATTTCTCATCTCTATCAAAGTTTCTTCATAATCTTGTTTGATTTTATTTTCCCTTGCACTATGGGTTATAGTTATTGTTTTCTTACTCTTTTCCTAGGATCTTCATTGAATTTTTTAGTTCACTCTTCCCACATTATCTAACATAGTAAGCCTATTCTGCTTGCATATTCAGAGTTTTCTTTTCCATCCTTGCTCCATGTATTGAACGTATTGTTCAACAAGATCAGTTTCAGTGGACCTTCAATATATCGTAAAGTTCCTTTTCAAGATTTTGAGACTCGAAGTCAGCCTCACGGAATTATCAACATTATTATAAGGAAACAATTGATAAATAAAACATGCTTTGATTATTATAAGGAAACAATTGATAAATAAAACCTCCTTTAATTATTATAAGGAACATAAATAAGAGACTGACATCTAGTTAAAGTGTGAAGTCACCATTAAACTTATTCTCTAATAAAAATAGTGTTTATATATTTTAGAAATTGTTATCAATTCCATATCTCAAAACCAATATCTACCACATATTATCAAGCCTACAACTCTGTATTATTTACTATCACTTTTATCCATGTAACTTCAACCTTAATTACCTACTCCTAATTTGATTCAAGGATTAGATCACCCATGAAGAAGCTTATAAAATCCCCTTCACCATCATCGTCTACTACAAAATTTTCACCATCATCATCTATTCCAAAATTAAAACTGAATTAGTTGAAGTATGTTTTCCTTTATTTTCCTTATATGGTTTCTCAATGGTAGTTAAAAATAAAATATTAAAACATTTCGCCATCATCATCTACTCCAAAATTTTCGCCATCATCGTCTATTCCAAAATTAAAATTAAATTAATTGATATATGTTTTCCTTTATTTTTCTTATATGGTGTCTCAATTGTACTTAAAAATAGAATATTAAAACATTTTCCTAGATTTTCATATTTTTTATAAACGAATGACTTATATACACAATAAAAAATATCTTTCTACTTTAAAAAATATCTTTCTACTTTTGAATATCCTTTTAATGGCAAGAAAATTTCTATATAATATTTCATTAATTTTTTTTATTATTAATATTTCTTTAATACTTTTAAATATTTTTTTATAAATAATTTATATTAATGAAATTTAAATTATTTTTAACTTTAATATTTTTTTTTTCTCCGTAAAACTAATTCTATTAAGAGGATGTATGGTACAATATGAAGTTACAACCAAGAGAAGCAAGAAAACAGGCAGCCGGAAAGGATAGACTATCCACCTCGGTCGCTAAGAGAAAACAAGAAGAGAGCAGTGCTAAGCAAGAAGTAACAAGAAGAACAGAGTAACAAGAGCAGAACAAAGGATTCTACCCAACGTGGGTAGAATCAACTATTCGACATTTTTTTCCTTTCTTTTTACCAACTTTGACCCAACCAAGATGACTTTGCTGAGCTGGCATGATTTGCAAACTGAGCTAGGCTGACGGAGAGGTCTCCTTGTCTGAATCCGAGGGAGAGGACTCATGAGTTCTTTTTTGTGAGTTTGGTGGGACAGTAGATTCCTCAGGACTAGTTAAGGGCAAATCCTGTGCTAGCTTTGCATCCATTCCTTCCGCATCCCCTTCCTCTTCATCTGAGCTGGAATCAAAATCATCCATGGGGGGAGGATCATGAGGTTTCCAGCTTTTGGATTTCGGCTTAGGATTGGCTTTCTTCTTTTGGGTAGGCATCGAGGGACAAGAGCTCTGAAGGTGCCCTGTTCTCATAATCCAGGGTCTGAGTCCAATGGAAGTCTCCAATTTTGAGATTAATCTGATCAGGTAGGCCTTTGATCATGTCTATTTCTGCACAGATTCTGGCGAAGGTGTATATGCCCTTTTCCCCTCTAGAGGTGTCTGTGGCTAGAAAGCGGCCTAGAGTATTGTCGATTCCTTGGAATACATCAAAGTGCCATAGATGCACCAGGAGATTAGGAAGTCTGACCCAGATGGGGAGCTTGGTGATGATTGCTGTAGAGGGATCAAAATCTGGGAACCAAGGGGTGAGGAATAAACCGGCTGAGCCCCAAAACCATGGGCCTTCAGTTAATGATTTTTGGTAGTCCTCATTGAAAGCAAACACTACAATGAAGAAACCCTTTGAGTAGAGAAGAACCTTGCAATTGTTGGTCCAGTTAGAGTGAATCCATTTGTAGAGATCTGCTGTGTGTGGCCATAGCCCATTGAACCTGCAAATAATGGCATGCTTTGCATACTTTTGGATTTGCTCATCCAACGTTGGATGCATTATTTCAATGGAGGGGGTTTCCTCCAGTTTGTCCACCAAAAAAGGTTTGGGAGCCTGAGCTAGTGGAGCTATTTTCTTGGGCATCTGAGCATGGACAACATCTTTGTATGAAAAAGCCATAGCTGAAGATGACTGTCCAACAGCTCCCCCTCTCAAACGAAGGGTAAAAATGATGGAGGCATTTATCTTAATGCTGTAAAAAGAAAGGGGATAAAGATCCTCAAGTTGTTTACCTTCGTGGAGGAGTCGTTGAGATGCAAAGGGAATCCCCAGCCTAAATTCCAGGATTTGCTTGAGGTCTTGCACTAGATCCGAAGAGCTCACCCATTGTAGCAGAGTTTTGCCAGAAAGGAGCACGATCTGGATCTGGAACGAGGTAGAGTGATCAGACTTCTGCTTTCCTCTGTAGATCTGAGACGAGAGGAAGTTGGTCCTTTGGTGGGCCACCTTTTCTAGAACTTGCCGCAGGGGCTTGTGAGAAGATGTGGTGAGAGTCCAATGGTCATTGAGTTTGTCATTTCTTTCCACCCAAAAGAGCTCCTAGATGCTCCGTCCAGGCAAATCCAGGAAGCTGAAAGAATTCTGAATATGAAATACAATGTATTGACTATTCTGGGGAGGCAGAAGAGGTTCTAATGGGGTTGAGCAGCCTTCGAGAGCGTAATATTTCTTCCCAAGAGCCACAGCCTGAGGAGAAGAAGGATTATATTCTGCATTTATGTCCTTAACCTTTTGTTGATGCCTCGAAAATCACTGTAACAACATTGGGGGATAACCACCCGGTCCGGACCTTAAAGCAGCTCCTTTTCCGTTTGGTGTGGTGGCTCCGACTGGTTTAACTAGGTCCAGTTACCTTCTCCCTATTTCTATTGGTTTATAATGTATCTTTAACTACCAATAGACAGGGATATCAGATCACTTCTTCTTGCTGATCAGGCAAGAGAATGACCCTTAAGCTGATTTGGGTTCAGCCAAGCCACAACTAAAATTTTGCCTCTTTAAGGAGAGGACTTAAAATAATGTAGAATTTACTCTAAATGCAAGCTTATTCTATGATGCAAGCAAAAGAAACTAATCTAAATCCTATCTTAATTAGGCAGATATAGATCTAACCCAACTAAGAGCAAGATAATTAAAGTATTGGGATTTAGATATGTTTTGTTTATAATGAATATCAAGTTAATGAAGTAGTTCAATTAACTAATATTATGGATATCAAAACACATCCTATTGAGACCTCTTAACTGAAATAATAAACCAACAACATTCCCGGAAGTAGTTCACAAAAATGAAATTAATTATCAAATCAGTAAATCCAATAATTGAATAATGATATGTTGAAATAGTTCACAACACATTACCATTCAATAAATCAGTTTTATAAGACAGATTTCTGAGTAAATAGTTACTCAGAAATCAGATTTTAATTCATAAGAACAGAGATACCTAATAACAATATTGAGACAAATTATCCATATTGACAATAGTGCACAAACATGAATAAAATGAGACATTCCTGTTACTATAAAATGAAACTGATATTTGAAACAATAGTATTAGAAATACCAATTTATTGCATCCATTTCTCTGATCTTGGTCTCCAACGGTCCTTTACATTGCTTGAACTTCTGCCTTCAAAACTAGAGCCACAATAGTGCAAACTCTGCCCCTCATACATAATTCAAGATACAAAGGAAAAATCCTCAATAATCCCCAGATCTGAGATTTTCTCTCCTCTCTCCTACAACTCTAAATTCCTATTATAGTAGTGCTTTTAGAAGTCTAGAATTGTAGAGAAGAGCAACCCCTATTCCATTTTGCAATCTATTACTTATACTATTTGTGAAGGAATTCTTGAGAGAAGAGTTTGTTGAAGAGAAATCTGCTAAATCCAATTTTACTTGCTCAAAATTCTGATCTTCAATTGCTGGAGCATTCTCATTGATTGAGATCTTTTTCTCCATATTTCTTCCACTGTTTTCCTGCAAAAAGTACTTAAAATAAATTAAAATGCAAGAATAAAATCAAAATGTCATTGCTGGCAATTAAATCAAATCCAATCAAATTCTATTTAAATAAATAATTGAAAATAGAATATAAGCTCCCTATTGATATTTGGGGTGGTTTAATTGGCCAAATATACTATTAACCAATGGATCTACAATTAGAAGAGGCTTTGGACAAATGAAAATAAAGAAAATAACTCAGAAAATTGATTTTGTTTTCAAAATTCGGAGCTTGATCTTCTGCCTGATTTTTGACCCAATAAATGATTAAATCTGTTAGTGAAACCTCCTCAAAAATGTTCTCCTTGATTTTCTCTTTCCAATGAGCCGTCTTGGGCCTCATTTGGCCAAGTATAATTCAATTTATGAGCTTCCAAAGTTGATGGATCAAATCTGATGTAAATCTGGAAATTCTGTTGCTGGGCTAAAAAGAGAATTTGAATTAAAATTTTAATCCTAAATTAGAATTCTAATTATCTAATAATTATTTCTAATTTAATTGTTAAATTAAACTAAACTAATTATTTAATAAACTACTATTAATTAATATTAATCTAAATAATTACCATAATTAATTATTTATAACCTATTTAATATTAATTTAAATAATATTTAAATTTTATTTAATTTAATTAATTAAATTTTATATTAATTAATTAATATAAAATAAAACATTAAATATTATCAATTATTATAAACTTAAAATTATAACTACCTTTATTATTTTCACTCATACGTATGAGTGTCCAAGGTTTAAAACAAAACTCAAGTCTTTTATCTTACATATGAGTATTTTAATTTAAGTTAATGCCCACATGCCTTATCACGCCATCGGATATCGGAGATCAGGAAGGATGGAGGGGTTGCTAAACTTGTGTCTCATAAAAGCTCCGATGCGATAAGACTTGGTTAATGCCACTTTGCTTGGTCAATGCTCCCTTTGACTTATGTTTATCGGATCGGAACATGGCTATCGGGCTTTTAAAACAATACAATACAAAATCCCCGATCCGATATCGCATCGGGGTATGATATGTATCGGGGCTTTTTAAAATGTGTTCCAAATAAAATTTTCGACTTGATCTATATTTTTTTGTATATATTAAATTTTAGTTTAATTAAATTAATTATATTTTAAATAATAATTAATTTAATTAATCTAAGATTTAATATTAAAAATCAATTTTTATTTTGGTTTTATTTTATGAGGATTATTTTATAAACTACAGCCACTCTTAATAAAAGTAAAAAATATAAAAATAAACTACAACCACTTCGAAAATTTTGGGTTTTTGAGATTAATAATTGATTTAGAAATTGGAGTAAATTTCTTAAATCTCGATACTTAATGATTTGGCTGCATAACTAAAAATGAAAAATGTTAGTAAAAACTCGCCATGGGTTAATATTTAAAATGAATGCGTTATTGAACTAATTTATTTACAAAATGCAATATTGTAGATTTTATGCATTTTTAACCCAGGCTACATAAATAATCAGACTTTCAAAGGAGTGCCATTTTCAAACCAGTTGACCAAATGAGGCGAAACAAGCGTCAATGGGAAGCTTATAAAAAATCGATTCTAATAAAGCAATCAAAACAAGAATCCAAAGAAAACGAAAAATTAACAAAAGCGTAGGGCAATCAACTAAATAAAAATCCAAGAAGGTGTTTAACCAAAATTTTTATAGAAAGGGTCCCCATTATTTGAGTTGAGCAAGTCAAAAATGGGGGGTTGTGTTTTTACCACAACACCTTTACATCTACTATCTGAAGCGGGCGGCTGTTAAGATATGCAGCAGCAGAGGGCCGAGATCTCGCTACGTTGTTGCCCAGAGCAGAGCATATTAGAGGGAGGTAAGCACCCAGAAGGGAATGGAATACATGCAGTTCAACATCGATGGAAGAAGCCAGTATTCCATGTCTGCATGATCGATCAGGGCAGAGCGAGTACAGGGCAGTGGCATGGAAGCTCCTAGACGATTCTTTTCTGATGATGTTTCCCTTGGAGCTAGGGCTTTGCTGACTAGTGAACTCTGTGGTAGCCCTCTGAAACAATGGACTGTTCGGGTACAGGGCCTAGCTAGAAACATCGTAGCCTTGCTCCATGACAGATATTGCACGAGGGTTCTTGGCGATGTCGTGCTGGATCCATAAGCTATTGGGATGCAGGGTTAATCTAGAACCCTCGAAGTTTGATTTGTTGCCTGTCAAAGCATCCAAAAACTTGGCGGCCTATAGAAGTCCCTCTGGGCTAGGTGTCGTCCTCATCGTCACTCCATAGCTGCCAACGACCTGCAGATGAAGAGTGTCCACCGCCCTATCTGCTGCAGTGCATGCGCAGTTTGCTGAGAGCCCAACCTGCGCATGTTTCTCTTTTTTCTTCGCAGGGCTGCATGAGATCTTATTCACTGGGTTTGGCTTGAATGGAGTCGGGGCCCCTCTGAAGCTCGCGTTGCCATCTTCTGCAGGGCTGAGCAAAGGCCAGACGGCGGCTGAAGGGAGGGAGGCGACGAAAAAGAGATTAGGGTTCATCATTCTTGTTGCCTTCCATTTTTAACTTTAATATTAATAATGTGTTACCGGTTATATTAAATTTAAACAACCTCAATATAATATATATTAAAATATTGAATTTTGTAAAATTAAATCCTTTAGAAGTATTAAAATAAAGTATTGCGCTTGATTCCTTAATTAAGGAATATAGTTAGACTTTCTAACATTGTGTTAAGAAAGAAATTGTTTCCTTGATACCTCATAATTTTATTTTTTGGATTAATATAATTTTGGGATATCAATAGATATAATTTTATGAATCTTGAGAATAAGTGTATGTTTTTTACATCATTATCAATATAACTCAAAATAAATATATATTATTTTTAAAAATGATAATGTTTAATTTAATATTTTTATTTAATATTTTGAATGTTTATAGATGATCAAATTGTCGATGCTTATATAAATAAATAACTATTTACTAGAATATTTTGGTAATCAATTATTATATCCACTAGTTCACTAGGATGTTCTTCATATACATGGTTCATTAAAAAATTTCATAAACTTTCTTAATTGTAATTTTTTTCCTCACAATAACTAAAAATAATATAGTCAACTCTTAATGTTAAATAACTCCGTTGCAAAGACCACTAAGATATCCAAGTCGTTACGGGTGCATGGTGAAGGGTAAACATGCAAGTATGAGTCGTACAATGGTAGGCCCTTTACTTGTTTCATATATACAAGTTCATAAATTATGTATCCACTCTTGGAGATATCATGTGAAAAGTAAAATATTTCAGGGAACACCTCATAGGATTAAAAAACATGACATCATATACCTACTACAAAGTCTAATTCACATTACACTATGGTGATATATATTTTTATCCATCCACACAAAACTCACTAACCTTATTAGTTACATAGATACAAGTACATGTATTGCATTCTCCACTCATGGAGATAACATGTGAAAAGAAAAAGATTTGAAAGGACCACCTCATAAGATTAAAAAGCATAAGTATGATTCACATTACACTATGATCATCTCTATTTTTATTCATCCTCACATAACTCACTAGCCTTATTAGTCCATTGTTATCCAATATTTGCTACTTCCACAACAATTCTACAATTCTAACAAAAGAACCATAACTAGCTCTACATGGATTGAAACTAAAAATAATTATTTACTACATTTAGGACAATTTTTTGTCATTACCCTTCCTATTAAAAACATTTATATTCTCCCTACATATATAAACATTTTTCTTTTATTTCTTTTCTAAACTTCTAGTGCAACTAATATTCCCACTCATTATTGTCACCTACTATTTCCCTTTCTTGTTTTCTATCATAGGATTACCCAAATTGAACATTCACCTCTAGGAACTCAAAACTCCAACTATGGTTGTATAGTTTCCCCTATTAGAAAATGTTAATGCTTAAGGAAGATTGAATGGACAGTTTAACCTTTATTCTTAAGAAAAAAATTCAATTTCATTATTAGGATGAATTCACCTACACTTTAGAGAGACAAAAATAATGAATTTTGAACTACTGACTTGAGTTACTTGACTCTTATCCCAAACAAAACATGATACCCCTTGATTAAATTGAACACACCAAAAAGGATATTCCTATAGGGATTAGAAATAAGTTTCCATATTAATCCACTCATTTTTACAACAATTAAGTTGAACATACCAAATCGAAATGAAATGTAACTATAATATGCCTTTGTCCTTTATGTTAATGACTTGTTATTTCTAGACCTAGACTATTTTTAGGTTTGATGGCTACGGAAGCCATGTCAAATTTGCGAAACAAAATTATGATATACGACATACATGTAATATTATTAATAATAAATAAAATATTGGAAATTACTCAAAAAATTTCTTGCCAATTGTAAACAATTGTGGATGTTTAATTCTAGATATTTTCTTCCTTCAAAATCTCCTAAAATACTGATGAGAAATAATTGAAAATTAGTAGATTTATTATGATTGGATAAAAATATAATAATAAACCATTTAGTAGAGAAAGTGACTAAGTTGAGGGTAAAATAGAGCACTACAGGGGAAAAAATGGGCTTTAAAAAAAACACAAAGGCCTAGGCAGTTCGGTTCGTAGACCCAAAAGGAAGGATGTTTCCAACACTCTATTGGGAAGGAAACTTATAAAATATATCATTCAAGAATTAATGGGGTGGTTGATTCATGTGGAAAGCAAGTCTTAGCTTGGGGGAGAACCAGTGGATTTAGTTCGAGGTCGAGAGGAGTGTGCTTGTTCCCGAGTAATTTTCCCAAGAGCAATATCTGCTAGGATTCTGGTATTTCATTTCCTTTTGAGTTATGTTATTAACTAACATTCGTTTCTATTCAATTTGAAATGATAGAGGATTTATCTTCATTAAAATGTATGTAAATGCATTTTTTATGATAAATATTAAATAATCTCTTGTGGAAAACTGCATTGATTTTGCATGATTTGTACATTAGCATGTATGGACGAGTTTTTAGATGTGTCGTAATAAGTACATACTTGAAAATTTGTATGGCATCCTTTGTATACTCTGTTATTTATTATTTCATTGTTAAATTTAAATTTTATATGGAAGTATCAAATATGTACAAGATTATTCATGCATGCACACTGGAAATTTTGTTTAATCATTGTTTGATGACTGGGTTGTAATTCGAAAGAAAAAAACTACTATTGTGTTGTGAATGTGATTTTTTCTTAAGTTTCCTTATGCACTTAAGAAAATGAAATCTAGATTAATTGTTATGAAGTAAATGAGAGAGAGAGAGTGTTAGAAGACTAGATATATAAAAAAGAGTATTTCACAACTCTTACATAAGTTGTATGTCCCATATGGGTTACATTGTATGAGAACATATACTATTCCTTTGAGGTATATAGGAGTTAATACAAAATAGAGGACCTAGTATCACAATTAGTTAGAGATTGCAGGACCATATGCTCAAAGAACTAAAACACAATAACATATACATATTATTATACAAGTAGCACTGAGAGGTTAGCCTTACATAATACGAAAATGCAATGACCTATAGGTACTACAACATTATGGTATAATACATGAAGTAGAGAGATGTAATTTGGTAGGGAATATAAAAATTAAGTATAATAAGAATTGGGATTGAAAACATAACATAAATTTAGTATTGTAATTTGTTATAAATAATAGTTACAAAAAAAAGCCAACAATGATAGCTATAGAGGACTACTATATTTTTTAAATGACCATTCCTTGTAGTCTAATCTAAATTCAAATGCACTACAATTATTGAATGATAACAAATGTGCATTTGGTTCATAACAAGCTATAATAGATAAGCTTAGTATGTAATTTCTACTTTCAAATAGTGAACATAACATAAATGTAAAATAAGGATACCTCTTTAAACGAACATACTAGTGAAATCAACACTAATGCACACTCTGAGGATATTCCAAACTTCATCAAACAAGAATTTATAGATAAAAAACAAAAGTGGCTGGAGTGATGCCACAAATGGGGGTCAATGATATTTAGAACACATAAGTCAAATGATAAATTTATTTTAAAAAACAAACTTGAAAAGATATACATGGCACACATCTGTGCCTTGCGTTATAAAAACAAAGAAAAGAAAACCCACTTCCCAAGGGTTCACAAATTCATGTCTAAATATTACAGACCAACGTGGATAGAAACAATTGAAAAATTCACCAACAATTCACCAACCTAGAAAATGCATGAAGGGAGAAATTATTCCAAACCTAGGAAATAAATTGGAAGTCTTTAGCGCTGAATGCACCGTGCTTGGAAATAAAAATTGTGTACCTATAGTAAACAAACCAATGTTCTGATTAAAGGAAATATGAACTAAGGGCAAAGGATATGAAAGGAGTATAAAGTGGAGAATGTATTCCTTTACCTAGAATGAGGTTGACCTCGTTCTATCTAAAGGGTTTTTGTGCTAGATGGGGAAAAAACATGACAGGGTCAACAATTTCCATACTCATCATATACCACGATAAGTAAACAAAATTTTCAATTTTCAATACTTGAGCACAAATAATAAAAATCATGACCCTAAATGGAAGATACAATGTCTGGTTAGTGTAGCTAGATCCATCCTACTGGTTAGACCAAGAAGGCACCGATCATGGCAATTAGTCTAGGTGAGAGGGTATATCACTTGAGGAAATTGAGACAAAAGAAATTCTTTGAAAGAATGTATCTTAGAAGATTACCCTAGACCTTAAATCACTGCAAGAGTGACAGTTGACAACAATTATTCCATGCCTTGCAAGTTTTCCTAGGTGGCGCGAGATACTGAGCAACAAACTCCAAAACTTTCATTTCCCTTGAAGATCCCAATAGAGTTGACTTAGAGTAGTCTAAATAAATGAAATTGAAAACTAGTGCAAAGGGATGTTAAGGCAATCAAGTAGTTATTGTGAAATAAATCCATCATGGGTGAAGTCTCGAGCTACTCGATTTCACCAGTTATAAAGTACCTAGTCGAAAATAGTATATAGACAACTGGAAGTGGGACAATAACCAATTAATAAGAAGAAGGTTATAGTGATGAAAATTGCCAAAAGAATGGTGGAGATAACCAACATCTATATTCGATAAACCCTTGAACAAAAAACAAATTACCTAGTAATGAGAAATAGAGAAGTTCTATAGTGTTGGAACCACATAAAGGGAAACCCTGAATTTAAAGAGGGGAAATGAAAATAAAAAATGGTTGTAAGAAGTAAAATAAAACAAAATTGAAAAGGAAAAAAAAGAGAAATTCCCCCACAACAGGGGTGACCCACATTATAATGCATTTAGATACCTGGAGTATAGGAATAAGTTCAAGGAATATCTATTCTTGTAAATCCAAGGAAACCCTTTTTCTTATACCAATGAGGAGCAAAGGATAAACTTTAGAAAAAACTTAGGAGAATCTCTATAAATAATAAATATCTAGCGCAAGATAAATAACTTCCTACAATGTAAATTTAAAGAAAGGGCATAAAGAATGATTATAAACTCTACTTGAACATTATGCATTTGTCCTAGTGTGTTCGAAATGCTGCAATATTACTCTTCTGGGTGGGAGGGAACGAATAGTATTTGTAACTCTACACAGATGTGAAGAAACCCCTCTTCTCCTATAGCAATGCTCTACAACGCAACAAAAGTGGAATAGAGGGTAATGCAAACCAAAAAAATGAGGTTAGGGTTAAATGAAAACTCGGTAGGAAATTGTTGTCATTGAATGCAAGAAGGAATTTCCTCACTGTTGGTCAAACCATGAGATAGAGTGTCATGTGCCCATCACATGATTTTCAAGAATGGGATCAATCATGGGTCACCGCATGCACCTCCATATTAGGATAAGAAAAAAACAAAATCACCTATGATCTAGCTGGATCGCTTAAGTTTTCAATTGGGTGCATGGTACCATGTAATATAAGCCATAAAACAAGTAATAATCTCGTGGTGATGAATTTGTCATGTTATTTGTCATTAGGGTAGGAAAGTACATAACAACTGTTCATATGCCCTTCATTCCATTTGTGGTAACATGGGAAAAAAAAACATTAACCACATGATGGGTACAAGGAGTATATCAACGTCTCTATATATTAAAGAACTTAAAATGAGGATCAAGCATAAACCATAGTGACTAGTGTGTAAGTTGAAAAAATATATATACAAGAGCCAACTTTAGTCCCCAGAACTTAAGAAATATATTTGGCCTTCATCAATTTCCATACAGGATACTAAATAGAAAAATAACCAATTGTGTTAAGGAAATTTAAATTAGAAGGAATAATTATAAGTATAGGGCAGAGACTGTAAAGCAAATATACTTAAAACAAGATGATGTATATAAAAAAAAATTTGGGAGAATTTGGGTATGTGACAAATGGTGTCAGAGCCGTAGGATTAAAAAGTCGACCTACAGCGAACCACCATCATAATATATATATATATATATATATATATATATATATATATATATATATATATATATATATATCTATATATATATATATATATATATATATATATGCATGTGTGTGTGTGTATGTATTCTAATGACGAGTTGTGTGAACTACAAGGTACTCATGAGAAGGAAGGTTACAAAGCAGAATGGTTGATGATCATACTCCACCTACAATAAGGGAGAGGAAATATATGTAGAGTTGGGGGGAGAAAACACCCCACCAAGAACTTGGTTCATGGATATTATCAGAGGTTTACAATGACAGTTAGCTCACCTTAGAAACAACACTAAACACCTGCTAAAGGAAAGTTAAGAACATGAAAGGATGATGAGGGATTTAACTAAAAACTCTAGTCATAGAACAATAGAAACAAAATCACTAAAAAGGAAGCTATTGAGATAGAGTCATAAAAGTCTGAAAGTGGAGATGATTCAGATAAAAATTATCCAAAAATATAGAAAAGGAAGAAGAAAGTGGAGCTGCAAGGGGAATTTAAAAAATAAAGCCCCCTACCTTTGACGATGAAAAGGAGGATGTAGAAGCATGGCTCCCCAAAATAAAAAAAATATTTCCAAGTTTATTAGTATGAGAGTAATTTGAAGGCCAAATTATCCATTTATTAGTTACAAGGGAAGGGTACCCCCTTGTGTGAGAAGGTCAAAATTGTGCATATGTTGGAGGAAAAGACGATTTCCTGGGAAGAATTCAAGAAACAATTTACGTCAAGATACTTGAATGAATGATATTATGATGAAGGAGCAAAAGAGTTCCATGAGTTACGATTGGGATAGTTAACTATGGATGCGTTTGTGGCTAAATTCACCAATTTGTTGCGGTACATCCCTTACATTAGGGAAGAAAAATCAAAAGTGTAGAGATTTTTAAATTGTCTACCAGTCCATTATAAAGAAAGGATTTACTTCGAAAATCCTAAAAAAATGGATGAAGAAGTTAGGAAGGCAAGATTGTGTTATTAATAATTCAAAAATATTGGAGAAGGCTCAAAACCTTGGCAAAGTAATGACAAAAAAAAATCTGCAGCGGGGACAGAAAGGTAAAACCCTCTGTATCTTAAAAATTTTGGAAGGGATCACCGGTGGAAGAGATTCAACAAAGGGATTTCCACTCATCCAGCACAATCTTAAACAGGACCAAAGCCCATGGATTTGAACAATAGAAAGGTAGGTGTGGTCAAATAGAGGAACCACTGAAGTGTTGGGGGTGTGGGGAACCTCATTTGTTGCGGGATTATCTATATAATCCCAGGTCCATTCAAAATATCTAGGCTATTCATGATGCAACAAAAATGAATGATATTACTAGAAACATTCCAAGGATAAGTGCAACGCTGGAGGATTGGCAAGCAAGGAACCAATCCATAATGACGAAGGTTGAACGTATAATTTTAAACCAATATGTTTATTTCTTCATTGATCCAAGGGCTAGCTTAAGTTACATTAGTCCTCAGATTGTGGAAAAATTAAAATTAAAAATTGAAAAATTTAAGACTCCATGGTTGATACAATTAGCAACTGATACAAAGAGGAGGGTAACTAGCCAAGTGAAATAATGTTCCATTGATTTAAATGGTTTTTCCACATAAGTAAATTTAAATATACTTCCCTTAAGGTCCTACGATGTGTTAATATGCATGGACTGGTTGGAAAAACATGGAGTTGTCATAAACTATTTAGAGAAAAAAATAAGTTGTGTAAGTCAAGGGGGATAAACTCAATTAATAAATGGTATACCGAAACCAATATCAGTTAGATAGATCTCATCTTTACAACTAAAAAAGAGTGTAAGGAAATGGTGTCAATTATGCACGGTGCATGTTGAAGAAAATGAAAAACAAACAAAAAAACAAAAATTATAGGACTCTCCAACCATTACATAATTTCAAGACATTTTTCTAGAAGATATCATGGGTTTACCTACCCACAAAGACATATATTTCTCCATTGACTTAGTACCAGGTACAACCCTAGTGTCTAGAGCCCCTTATAGAATGAGTATTCCTGAATTACTAGAATTGAAGATGAAATTACAAGAACTACTCGATAAAGGCTATATTATACCCAATGTCTCACCATGCAGTGCTCCTGTGTTATTTGTAAAGAAAATATATAGTACATTTAGAATATGCATCGATTAACAACAATTGAATAAGTTAAACATGAAAATAAAATACATGCTGCCCTATATTGATGATATTCTCGAAAGTTCATTTGAGAACTGAGAATTGAGAATAAAGGATGAAGACATTCATACGCCTACTTTTTGAACTAGATATGGTCACTATGAATTTGTAGTGTTACCATTTGGGCTTACCAATGCACCAACAACATTTATGTGTTGAATGAATAACCAACTTATTAAGTACCTCAATAAATCCGTGATGGTATTTATAGATGACATTTTGGTGTGTTGCAAGAATGAAGAAGGACATAAGGAACATCTAATATTGGTACTGCAAGCTTTAAGTGAACATCGATTATATGTTAAGTTTAGAAACTGTGATTTTTATAAGGAAAAAATACAATATGTGGGCCATGTCATTTCAAAAGAGGGTTTATCTATTGATCCTAAAAACGTTAAGGCCATATTGAATTGGAAAATATCTAAGCATGTCTCATACAACTGATCATTCATGGGGATTACATGATACTATATAAGATTTATTGAAGGGTTTTATAGATTTCCATATGCTACCACATCCTACAAAATGAAGGAACAAGGTTTGAGTGGACAACCAAGTTCCAAAAAAGGTTTGACAAACTAAAAAAGGTTCTTATAGTGGCCCCCATCTTTAAAATTCTAGATCCTGAAAACGATTTTTTTGTATGTAGATATGCTTGTTTGGAAGGTTTAGGATGGGTCTTTGTTTCAGAAAATTTGGTAGTGTCTTATGAGTCTAGGAAACTAAAATCGCATGAAAAAACTACACAATATACTATTTAGAACTGACTGATGTGTTAAATTCCTTAAATATGTGAAGGAACTAACTATTGGGAAAAAAATCACCTTGGTAACAGATCATATTAGCTTGAAATATTTTTTCAGCCAACCAAATCTTAATGCTAGACAAGCTAGGTGGATGGCCTTTCTTAGTGAATTTGAATTTGATATCAAACATATTAAAGGAAAAGAAAATAAAATAGTAGATGATTTAAGTAGACATGCACATGCCCTAATGGAAATATTTGTTAGTAGTGTCAATATAGATTTTATGGACCATATTAGAAATTCAATATAGGAGGATCATAACTATATGGAAATTCAACAGAAATTGAAACAAACAACAATTACAAGTTATGCTGAAAACTTAAAAAAGTTGCTAACCTACAGAAATAGATTGTATGTTCAAAATGTAAGTGTTCTAAAATAGATAATATTAGATGAATATCATAATAAAAAGCTTTTTGGACACCCAGGCTATCAAAATATGATAACTACACCAAGGAAGGAATTCTACTGGTCTGGCATGAAAACGGAAGTAGAAAAATACTTGTCTAAATTCTTAGAGTGTGAGGAGGTGAAGGTAGAACACTAACACCCAATAGGAATGTTAAACACAGTACTCATTTTCGAATGGAAATGGAAAGTGATTTCCTTGGACATTATTGTAATACTTCCGAAGACAAGACGACAACATGACTCCATCATGGTAATTGTAGACACCTTAAGTAAAGAAACACACTTTATACATGTATAATCTACCTGTGGAATAACTCAGCTTACAAACATTTCTATGAAGGATATTTTCTGATTACATAGAATGCCAAAAATGGTAGTGTCTCACAGGGATGCTATTGTAAGAGCCATGGTGAAAATCCCATATAAAAATATATAAATACCACGGATGATGGGACACATATTCCAAGCTGAATGGTGGCAAGGACATCCTGGTATGTGTTCATTTGGTTGTTTATGGCTAAGGAAAGTTGCAAAGGCAATGGCTAAGGATTTGGAAAGGCATGAGGCATTAATTGGCATTTTATTTATGAAAATAATGGAAATTAGGAGAAAAGGAAGGGGAAAGGTCATAGGTTTCATGTGAGGAGGAAATTGAACGAAAATAATGGAAAACGAAGAATATAGACAACTCATTCATAAAAAGTCTTCTAAGGATCAATGGGCAAGCTTCTTCCTTTCAGAGTGAACCTTTTGTTAGTTTAGCTTTAGAGCTCTCATACTCTTGGACACTTAGATTTTTCTTAGAACACTTTGGAATTGGAGCAAGAAAGGAAAATAAGGCCATAGGATGCAAAGATCAAGCAGGGAAGGGCAAGATGAAGCAGCTACAACAGGCCTCATTGTAGGTATCAACTTGCATGTGTATTTTCCTTGCTATATTTTGCATGCATGGGATTGCATGTGTTTCTTTTCTGCCATGGCATGGGATTTTCTAGGTGTTACAGTACTTTCAGCCTAGCCTTGCCATTTCCTGACAACATTATGAGATGGGTTCTATCATGAGGTTTGTGCGGGATGGTCAGATTGGATTCAAAACTGAGTGGGGTGGATCTCCGAATTGACAAACACATGGTCGTAGTGGTCCATGAACCGGAATAAGCATGCATGAAGCCATTGGCATAGTAACCCCTGAACCAGACTATGGGTTGCGGTAAAGCTAGATTGTGTGCCTCGGTGGGCCTAGGAATCCTTGTCGGTGAATGGAAGGATATACAGTAAAGCCAAGAGGTATATTTTCTCTCTGTTGGGCCTAGTGATTCCAGGATGGAATGCACGGTAAAGCCTGGAGAGTATGTCTCGGTGCAGGGCCTAGTGATCCTTGGATCAGACTGTGGGTGCACGGTAAATCCTGAGAGACTAGGGGGGCACTCAAATTCCTCACGGTATAGGTGGAGAACTTCGGTGGCATCCAAATTGATTGGTGTTTTTGATGTGTTCTATAAGTCCCACATTCATGCTTGGAATATGTAATGGGGGTGATTGGCTGAAGACAAAGTTGGCTCAGCCAATCTATGCTCGGGTGGAACATCGTAGTCCCATCACCGGTTGGTTCATTGCATTTATTAATGAGAAATTCATTCCCTTGATTTTCATGTGCAAATGTACTGATATATATATATATGGATTTTGATGGTTGATATCACCATTGTATTTATGTTCCTATTATGCCGGTTATATGTACATTTTATGGCAGCATCTATGTTTGGCTCTCAACATGTTTTTACTTCTGTTTGAATGGATAATATATTTATGACCTAATAATTGATAAGGCAATAAAAGACATGAGGAAACAATGGTTCATTGCAATTCTCAGATAAGCATGATATCCCTACTCTTAATTCTGTTATTTACACCTATAGGTTACATGTTGATGATATGTTTGACAACATACATGCCATGGCTAGTGGGGGTCTGGTTATGATCTTGTTCATATTATTGCTTTTATATCCTTGTTTCCCTGTATCCTTACCAATTATAAATGATCATTCCATTCTTGGCAGTGTCTTGGGCTCTGGGCCAAAAAAGGTGGCTCAAATCTTGGAATGCAAGCATTAGTTCTAAGACTAACTCACCTAGGTAGTGTATGGGGAGCGGTATAAAGCACATTTCCAATGTCTCAGGAGCATTTGTCCTGAAACTAACTTGTTGGGGTAGTGTCTAGGGAGCATTACCCTGTACTAAGTTTTCTCAAATAGTAGTAGGACCGAGGGAAAGGCAGTTTGAGTGGTTGACCTATCTTCTGAAGGTTATGTGGATGATGTTGGATGGCTGTGTGTGATGTTCTATAGATTCCATTTCCTTAAAGTCGCCAAGGAGGTTGAATATTATCATCGTGGCCTCTTGTCGCATGTTTACCCCAGCTGATAGGTTGCTTGGGTAGATGTGAGATGAGGGCGTTACAACTATCTTCGCTTTCAACTTTTGCAAAGCTTTGTTTGGGGGTAAGGGAACACAACTAAATTTTAGCACTGCATATTACCTCCAAACTGGTGGGAAGATAAAGAGAACAAATCAGATTTTAGAGGACATGCTAAGAATGTATGTCATGGACAAACCTACGAAGTGGGAAGATTTTCTACATTTATCATAATTTTTCTACAATAACGGTTATAAAGGTTCAATAAAAAGGATTCCTTTTGAAGCATTATATGGCATAAAGTTCCACACACCTCTTATCTAGAGTGAGTCAAAATACATGCTAATATTGGGACCATATGCATTACAAGAAATGGAAGAGGTGGTATAGAAAATTAGATAGAACATAAAAACTTCACAGGATACAAAAAAAAATTATGTTGATAAAAAGAGAACTCACAAGGAATGTAAGGTTGGATATCATGTATATTTAAGAGTTAAAATTGAGGAAAATCCCCTTAAGGATAGGAACGTGTATGAAATTGGCATCCCACTTTTGTGGGAGTTTTTAGAATTTTGACAGAGTTGGGCTACTAGTGTATCAGTTGGTACTTCTGAGCCATATAAAAGTACACAATTGTTTTCATATATATTTGTTAAAAAAATATGCCCATGATGATTCTCGCATAATTTATTGGAATTTGGTACAAATAGAGCTAGAAGGAGGCTTCTTAGGAGAGCCACTTTGCATATTAGATCGGAGAGTGATCTTGCTCCAAAGTCAAGTCATTGCTTAGGTTAAAGTGCAATGGAAGAACCTTACACCTGATCCGGATTTAAACAGGAACATAACAAATTATAGAGATAACCATAAACACAAAGATACAACGGAAATAATACTTCATTTCATTAATGTAAAATACTGAGATATGCTTATAAACAGAAAATGGAAATAAATAGCTAGGGCGATGGTAGCTTATCTCTAAGAAGAGATGTGGTGGCTACATGCCTCTGAACTGTGTTACAATGAGACTCAAATGCCTATTTATTGTTGAGAAACAGTGGAAAGCCCTTAAAATTCCAAAACCTAACCTTAGAAGATGAAATGCCAAACTGTGGGCCCCGTTTGGGTAAATTGGTACACCAACTTCCTGGAGTCGTAACTTTTGCATACGATCTCCGTTTGACACGTACAATAGCTCGTTAGAAAGATCTATCCGAGAAATACCACTTTGGGAAGGACATCATCAATCCATGATCCCATGTTGTCCCGAGATATCCCAAAAAACATCGTTTAGGGCCTCAAAACGGCTCCAGAAGTTCAGGACCCGAAAAACTACTAAAAATAGTAAACTGTGCTACAATTTAGGAAACTGAAAAGCTGAGGGAGATAGGTGTGGGGTTCGAAATGGGATAGATGGGTGGCCACCAACATCCACCTGGATCATTCCACTCCCCTTAAGAAGCAATGGTCCCCAATGCTTTGAGTTCTGCCATCTATTGAACTTGGTCCCTAGTGAGCTGTTTTGCAATCTCAGATGTGTCTAGTAATGGTGGGAAGCATGGTCGAGGGTCGTACACATTGAATACTTGGTGCAGGTGAAGGAATGGAGGAATGTTGTACTCCAAATCATTATTTCCCACAGCCTTAGTAATGGTTTAAAGACCATGTCGATGTGGTTGGAGGTTCTGATGGGCTCTTGTAAGGCGTTCTTTCTATAGATGCAACCAGAATTTGTTGCCCACCTGAAGCTTGTTTGGTACCCCTGTGGGTGAGGAGAAGTTGTTCCTGTGTTCTGTCATGACCATATTCCTTTGCGGCTACTGTTGCGTGGAGGAACCCTTTGTGGGGGTCATGGATGTGGCAACGATCTTCCCCTTACTTTGGGAGCGAACTAGGCAGATGAATTTCCTAGACTAGGAGATGAGCTTGCTACCTTTCTTAGCAGCGATCAAAGAGGTGGCAGTATGTGGGGTTGCCTTCGGTATTCTGTATAACGAATCACCAAAAGAAATGATGACAGTGCGAGGCCTTGACTCATACATAGCATGTCGCCTCCACAAGTATGGCTGGCCTAATAATACATCACAAACATCCAGAGGTGAAACATCACATAATACCTCATCTATGAAGGGCTTGATGTTGTAGGGAAGGCGGCACTGCTGGCGAACTTTGAGATCTCGTCCTTCATGAAGCCACCAGATACTCTATAGCTATGGGTGTGGTGTAGTCAGTAGACCCAACCGCTTCGTGACCTCTATTGAAATAAGGTTCTTTTGGCTGCCACGGTTGACAATGAATTGCAGCGGCGAACCCTTCACCCACATCTGTGAGTGGAAAAGACGTTCCCCCTTCTCTGGATCTTCGGGTTCATTCTTCTAGATCTTGGTGGTGGCAATAGTAGCATTGGGCTTCGCATCAATGATCTGCTTCCCTTTGCCATTCCCCTTGTCGGGTTTTGGATCAAGTTCGGAACATGCATCTGATTCAGAAGCCTTCAACTTGGCCACCAGCGACTGCTTGGTCCGACACTCATTTGTCTTATGAGTGGGACTCTTATGGAACTCACACCACTTTCCTGCATCCTTCTTCGACTTTGTGGTGTTGTTCTTTTCTTGTGGCTTCGACAAGTTGTCCTAGGTCACCCCACCTTGGCTTTGCCCTTTGGTCTTTATATTTTCAGATCCAAAGTCTCACTTCTTCTGTTTGAACTTTTGCTCGATTTTGACAGCATATTAGTACACCGCGCCAAGCGAGGAGATGTTCAAGAACTCCATCTCTTCTTGGATGTATCTATGTAGGTAGCTGCAGTATTTGAGTACCAAATGTAGCTCCGAGTCCTTGATACCCAACTGTGTACAAAGGGTATGAAAAATGTTAGTGAACTCTTTCACATCTTGGTCCCTTGCCTGCCGCAACATGGTCCACTTTATGTATTTGTCCTCATAGCTTTTGACAGGGTAGTACTGCTCCTTGATGGCATCCCGAAATGAATCCCAAGTGGGTGCTGCTGAAAATAGTGAGCCCGTGCTTTCATTCTTCTGCTCGCAGTAGGTTTCCCACCAGTCCTTGATGTGGGGGTATGCTTTGAGAAGAGCGAAAACAATCTTTTCCCAACTTGAAAATTCATGAACAGAAAAATAACCCTCTAGCAGATTTAACCGTTTATCTACGGCATCTACGTCTATCTGACCCTTGAATATAGGGATTTCAAAATTAACTTGTACCTTAAAGGGTGTGGCATTTCTAGAGTAGCTGTTGGAATCCAATGTGTGGCCTCTGGGTAGTCACTGAAGGATCTGCGCAAAGCTATCCATCATTGCGTTCCTTTGCCGCTCGAGGGCTTCTTCGAGCAAGATTTTGATAGGATCTCCTGCCCCCTAATCTTTCTTCTCATCCGCCATGGGAGACTGTCGGGATTTGCGAGGCTGGTCTTGCAAAGGTTCGACCAATTCAAGCCCTAACTCCTTATATCCCGACCTCGTTGGGGACATGCAAAGAAAACTAGAGAAAAGGCAGACTGCTCTGATGCCACTGATCCATATTTAAACAGAAACACAAAAAGTTACAGAGATAACCATAAACCCAAAGATACAGTGGAAATAATACTTCATTTCATTAATGTAACATACTGAGATATGCTTATAAACAAAAGATGAAAATAAATAGCTAGGGCGATGGTAGCTTATCTCTGAGAAGAGATGTGGTGGCTACATGCCTCTAAACTGTGTTACAATGAGGCTCGAAGGCCTATTTATTATTTAGAAACAATGGAAAACCCTTAACATTCCAAAACCTAACCCTAGAAGATGAAACGCCAAACTGTGGGCCCTGTTTGGGTAAATTGGTACACGAACTTCCCGGTGTCGTAACTTTGGCATACGATCTCCATTTGACGTATACAATAGCTCGTTAGAAAGATCTATTCGAGCACTACCACTTTGGGAAGGGAAACATCAATTTGTGGAGCCATGTTATCCCCAGATTTCTCGAAAAACATCGTTTAGAGCCTGAAAACGGCTTCGAAAGTTCAGGACCCGAAAAAATGCTAAAAATAGTAAACTATGCTACAATTTAGGAAACTGAAAAATTGAAAGAGATAGTTGTGGGGGTCCAAATGGGATAGGTGGGTGGCCACCAACATCCACTTGTATCAACACCTAAGGAGGATACCTGGGAGATAGAGGATAAAAGGCGAGAGGCCTTTCCAACACTATTCTAACAGGGGAAGTAAGTGGACAATGAACACCGAGGATAGTGTTGAATAAAAAGGGGGGAAGATGTAATACGCCTATGTTATTTGGGTTAATAAATTGTTATTTTTAGACCTGGACTATTTTTAGGTTTGATGACTAAGGAATCCATGTTGAATTTGTGAAAAAAATGATCAAATATGAATTAAATGTAATGTTATTAATATATAGTATTAATAAAACAATTGTTGCAAATTACTTAAGAGAAGGGCACCGAAGTAAAAATGTTTCTGGCTAATTATAAACAACTGTGGATGGATAATTCAAGTTGTTTCCTTCCCTAAAAATATCCTAAAATTCTAAGGATAAATAATTCTAAATTAGTATATTTATTATGATGGGAGAAAAATATGATAATAAACCACTTACGATATAAAGTTACTAAGTTGAGGGTAAAATAACGCGCTTCTAGAGAAAAAGGAATTCTTAAAAATAAAACACAAAGGCCTAGGTAGTTGGGTTGGCAAACCCAAAAGACAGGAAGCTGCAAAAATTATGTTGGGAAGGAAACTTATAAAATATATCATTCATGAATCAATGGGTTGGTTGAATCGTGTTGCAAGCAAGTCTTAGGTCAAGGGAGAACTTGTGGATTCAGTTCAAGGTCGAGAGGAGTGTTCTTGTACCCAAGTAATTTTTCCAACAACATTATTTGCTAGGATTCTGGTATTTCATTTCCTTTTGAGTTATTTTATAAAATAGCAATAAGTTATGTTGGATTTGGAATGATAAAGGATCTATATTCATTAAATTTCATGTAGATGCATTAGTGATGATACAAATTAAATAATCTCTTGTGGAAAATTGTATTGATTTTGCATGAGTTTTACATTAGCATGTATGGACGAGTGTTTAGATGTGTCATAATAAGTAAATAAGTGAAAAATGGTATGACATCCTTTGTATACTATGTTCTTTATTAGTTTATTTATAAATGTAAATGTTATATGGAAGTATTGAATATGTATAGGATTATTCATATATGCAAACTGCACATTTTATTTAATCTCTATTTGACATCAGGGTTGCAATTCAGAAGCATAAAACTTATATTGTGTTGTGAATGTGATTTTTTCGTAAGTTTCCTTACACACTTAAGCACATGCAATCTAGATTAATTGTTATGAAGTAAACAAGAAGCAGAGTGTTATAAGACTGGGTATATGACAAAGAGTATTTAACAATGCTTACATAAGTTGTATGTCCTATCTGGATTACATTGTATGAGAACATATACTATTCCTCTAAGATATATAGGAGTTAATAAAACATAGAGGACCCAATCCCAAAATTTAGAGATTGCAGGGCCATATGCTCAGAGAACGAAAAACACAGTAGCATATACATATTATTATACAAGTACCCCTAAGATGTAATCCTTACATAGTACGACAATGCAACGACCTATAGGTACTACAACATTACGTTATAATACGTGATGTAAAGAGACAAAATCAGTAGCTAATATAAACATTACCTATAACAAGAATTGGGATTGAAAACAAAATATAAATTAAGTACTCTAACTCGCTTTAAACAATAGTTGCCAAAAAAGAAAAAAGAAAACCTATAATGATAGATGTAGTGGACTATTATATTTTTGAAAATGATCATTTCTTATAGTATAATATAAAATTGCATGCACTATAATTATTGAACAATAATGAGTGTGAATTTTGTGTAGAAGAAGCCATAATAGATTAGCTTAGTAAGTAATTGTTGCTTGCAAAAAATGAACATAACAAAAATGAAAAATAATGATACCCATTAAACGAACATCATAGGGGCTTGACTGGGGGAGAAATACCATACCACATGCGTTCATATTGGGGTATATATATTGAGGAAAAAATGACATATTATATTGGAGAATATATATGGTATAAAGGGTTTTTATATTGGCAAGTACAGAAAATGGACCACAAAGTTAATGAAAAAATATAAAGGGGTATAAAAAATGTTAATGAAAAGATAGATTCCTACAATATCTAAAGCAGGGGTTTTTTTAATTGGGAAGGCATATTGGGTTCATGTTGGTATGGAGTTAAAATATGTGATTTATATGTGTATTCTTCAATAAGTAGTCAAATTAGGGGTATTTTTTAGTATGCCACGAATGCACATGATATGTCAAAGGTTCCTTGAGTGAAGCCCCCATGACAAACATACTGGTGGAGTTAGCACTACTAAACACATGAAAGATATTCAAGACTTCATCAAACAAGTATTTATAAATCGGTATCAAAAGTGACCGGAGCGAACCCATATATGGGGATTAGTGGTATTTAGAACACAAAAGTAAAATGGAAAATTTATTTTTAAAAATGAACTTAAAAAGAAATACATAGTGCACATCTACGCCTTGGGTTACAAAAATAAAAAAATAAACCCCTCTTCCCAAGGGTTCTCAAATTCATGTCTAAATATTACAAACCGACATGGACAAAACACATTGAGAAGAACATTAGGGATACATATCACAATCCCATTCATTCTTGCTAGTATTTGTAACCCAATATAGATAAATTCTGCAAAAAAGAAAAATATTAATATACGAATCGGTTTCATTCGTAGAAGTAAAGTGAACCAAAACAGTTTGCCAACTTAGAAAACACACGAAGGGAGAAATTATACCCAACCATGGACGAAAATTGAAAGTATTCAATCCTGAATGCACCGTGCCTGGAAATCAAAATTTTGTACCTGTAATAGTCAAACCAAGGTTCTAATTAAAGGAAATATGAGCTAAGGGTAAAGGAATTGATAGGAGTATAAAGTGGAGAATGCATTCCTTTAACATGACAGGGTTAGTGATTTCCATACTCATCATATACAACAATAAATAAGGAAAAATTTTAATAGACAATACGTTAGGAAAAACAATAGAAATCATGACCTCAAATATTAGATACAATATTTGGGAAGTGTGGATAGATATTTCTTACTGGTTAGACTAAGAAAGGTGCCCACCATGGAAATTACTCTAGGTGAGAGGCAATATTACTTAAGTCTTGAGGAAACTGAGACAAAAGAAATTCTTTTGAAGGAATGTAACTCAGAAACATACCCTAGACCTTAAATCACTACAAGAGTAGTATTTGAAAATTGTTATTCAACACCTTGCAAATTTTCCTAAGTGGCACTAGAGGTTGTGCAACAAACTCCAAAAATGTCATTTTCCTTGAAAACCTCAATAGAGGTGAGTTAGAGTAGTCTAAATAAATGAAATTTCAAACTAGTGTGAAGGAATGTTAAGGAAATAAATTAGTTACCTTGAAATGTAGCCATCATGAGTGAAGTTTCAAGCTACTCGAGTTCACGAGGTATAAAATGACCTTCTCAGAATAGTATATACGCACCTAGAAGTGGGACAATAACCAATTAATAAGAATAAGCTTACGGTGAATTAAATTTCCAGTAGAATGGTGGAGATAACCAACATATACATTAGATAAAACCTTGAATATAAAATAGATTACTTGCATGCAATGAGAAATATAGAAGTTTCGTAGTGCTGGAAATACATCAAGGAAAACCCAGAATTTACAGAGGGGAACTGAAAACAAAAAAAGGTGGTAAGTAGTATAGAAAATCAAAATCGAAAAAGAAAGATAATTTCCCCCAACAATAGGGGTGACCCACATTATGACACATTTACATAGCTAGAGTATCGGTTTGAGCTCAAGGAATACCTCTTGCCTTAAATGCATGGAGACCCTTCTTCTTATATCACTAAGAAGCAAATTGTAACAACTCAAACAAACCTTAGGTGGATCCCTACAAACAATAGACATCCATCGCAAGATACATACCTTACTACATTGCAAATTTAAAGGGTACAAAGAACGATTGCAAACTCTACAGCGTGGCAAAGGAGGAATATAGGCTAATGAAAACCAGAAAAATGAGGTTAGCGTTAGATGAAAATCCCAAGTAAATGGTTTTTGTTGGATCCAACAATGGATTTTCTCATTGTTCATCAAACCATGAGGTGAAGGATAATGTGCCCATCACGTGATTGTTGGGAACATGATCAATCATGAGTCACCGTGTGTACCTCCATATTAGGTTTGGAAAAAAATAAATTAAATCACCTATGATCTGGCTAGATCGCTTAAGTTTTCAGTCGGGAACATGGTACCATGTAATAAAAGCCATAAAACAAGTAATAATCCCAAGGTGATGAATTTAACATGTTATATGTCATTAGGGTAGGAAAGTACATGACAACCCTATGATCTTCGTTCCATTTGTGGTAACATGGTAAAAATAAATAAACATTACCCACATGATGGGTACAAGGAGTATACCAACGCATCTATATGTTAAAGAACTTTAAATGAGCATCAAGCATAAATAGTAGTGACTAGTGTGCAAGTTGAAAAAATATAGATACAAGAGCCAACATTAGTACCTCAAACATAATAAATATATTTCACCTTCTTTAATTTCCATATAGGGTACTAAATAGAAAAATAACCAATTCTATTGAAGAATTTTAAAGTAGAAGGAATAATTATAAAGATAGGGCAGGGGCTATAAATTAAATATACTTGCAACAAGAGAATGTGTATATAAAAAAAATTGTTAGGAGAAGTTGGGTATGTGACAAATGGTATAAAATCCCTAGGTTTCAAAACTGGGCCTACAGGGAACCACCATCATAAAATAATTAAAAAAATATTTATCATTTTTTTATGTGTATTCTAATGACGGATTGTGTGAACTATAAGGTACTCACAAGATGGAAGGTTACAATATAGAATATTTGATGTTACTACTGCACCTGCAAGAAAAGAAGAGGAAATATATGTAGAGTTAGGGGGATGAAACACCCCACCAACAACTTAGTTCATGGATAGTATCAAAGATTTACAACAAGAGTTGGCTCACCTCATAAACAAAAATCAACACCTACTAAATGTTAGTGAAGAATGAGAATGGATGATAAGGGATTTAACTGAAAATTATAGTCACAGAACAATAGAAACAAAAGCACTAAAAAAGAAAAATATTCAGACAGAGTCAAAGAAGTCTAAAAGTGGAGACAATTTAGACCAAATTTATCAAAAAATACAAAAGAGGAAGAAGAAAGTGGAGTTTCAAGGGGATTTTAGAAAAATATGGCCCCCTACCATTGACGGTGAAAAGGGGGAGGATGCAGAAGCATGGATCCTCAACATGAAAAAGTATTTCCAAGGGAAGGATTCCCTTTGGTGGGAGGAGGTGAAAACTATACATTGGAGGAAAATACAGTTTCCTCAGAGGACTTATAGAAATAATTGAATTCCAAATACCTGAATGAATGATATTATGATGAAAAAAAAAATTATTTCAATGATTTACGATTTCCAGAGTTAACTATGGACATTTTTGTGGCTAAATTCATCAATTTGTTGTGGTGCATCCCTTACATCAGGGATGAAAAAGCCAAACTGTAGAGATTTTTAAATTTACTACCAATCTCCTATAAAGAAAGGATTTGTTTCAACAATCCTAAAAAAATGAATCAAGTAGACAGGAAGGTAAGTCTGTGTTATCAACAGTTCATAAAAAAGGGGAGAAGGCTCAAGACCTTGGAAAAGTAAGGAAAGAAAAAACATTTGCAGTGGCGACAATAAGACAAAAACCTGCGTATCTTAAATTTTTTTGAAGGGATCACCAATGGAAGAAATTTATAAAAGGGATTTCTACTCAGTGATGACAATCTCAAATAGGATGCAACCATGGATTTGAACAATAAAAGTGTAGGTGGGGTCAAAGAGAGGAAACTTCTAAAGTGCTTGGGGTGTGGGGAACCTCATTTGTTGAGGGATTATCTATATAGCCCCAAGTCCATTCAAAATATCCAGGCTATTCAAGGGGTAACAAGAATGAATGATATTTCCATAAACATTCCAAGGATAAGTGTGGTGCTGGAAGATAGGCAAGTGAAACACCAATCCAAGATGATCAATGTTGAAGGTACCATTTTAAACCACTTTTTTTTTCCATAATTGATCTAGGGGCTATCTTAAGATATATTAGTCCTCATATTGTGGAAAAATGAAAATTGAAAAATTTAAGATTTCATGGTTGTTACAGTGAGAAACTAGCACAAAGATGAGGGTAAATATCCAAGTGAAACAATGTTCCATTCATTTAAATGGTTGTTCCACAGAAGTAAACTTAACTATACTCCCCTTAGGGTCTTATGATGTGTTAATAGGCATGGACTCATTGGAAAACCATGGAGTTCTCATAAAATTCTTAGAGAAAATATTAAGTTATGTAAGTCAATGGGGACAAACTTAGTTAATAAAAGGTATACCGAAACCAATATCAATTAGATAGATCTCATCTTTACAACTGAAAAAGAGTGCAAGTAAAGGGTGTCAGTTATTCATGGTGTGTGTTGAAGAAAATGAACAGTAAACAGAGAAACAAAAATTAGAGGACCTACTAATCATTAGGGAATTTCAAGATGTTTTTCCAGAAGAGATCATGGGTTTACCTCCCCATAGAGGAAAATTTCTCCAATGAATTAGTACTAGGTGCAACCTTAGTGTCTACAGCCCATTATAAAATGAGTATTCCTCAATTGTTAGAATTGAAGATGAAGTTACAAAAACTACTCGATAAAGTATTTATTAGATGCAATGTCTCACCGTGCGGAGGTCCTATGTTATTTTTAAAGAAAAAAGATGGTACATTTAGAATTTTCATTGATTATCAACAATTAAATAAGCTAACCACTAAAAAAAATACCCGCTTCCTCGTATTTA
Organism: Pinus tabuliformis; assembly: GCA_031772625.1. Lineage (NCBI taxonomy): Eukaryota > Viridiplantae > Streptophyta > Pinopsida > Pinales > Pinaceae > Pinus > Pinus tabuliformis. The sequence continues at coordinate 1,157,853,402 of CM062820.1, forward strand.
TGATGTTTTCCATCAATTAAAGGGGGCAACCATATTCTTAAAACTTGATTTGAAGACTCGGTATCACCAATTGAGAATAAAGGATGAAGACATTCATAAGATAATTGTTTAAACTGGATATGGTCACTACAAATTTGTAGTGTTACCATTTGACCTCACTAATGCACCACCAACTTTTAGGTGCTTAATGTACAACATACTTAGTAAGTACCTTGATAATTTCATGCTAGTATTTATAGATGACATTTTGGTGTATTCCAAGAATGAAGAAGAACACAAGGAACATCTGATATTAGTGCTTCAAACTTTAAGAGAACACCAATTATATTCCAAGTTTAGCAAATGTGAGTTGTATAAGGACAAAATACAATATTTTGGCCATGTAATTTCAAACGAGGGTTTAACTATTGATCTTGAAAAGTTTAAAACCATTATGAATTGGGCCATACCTAAGCATGTGTTATATTTCTGATCATTCGTGGGGATTACATGATACTATAGAAGATTTATTGAAGGTTTTTCTATACTGGCCTACCCTATCACATCCTTGGAAAAAGAAGAATAAGGTTTGAGTGGACAAGCAAGTGCCATGAAGGTTTTCACAAACTAAAACATTTGCTTACAGTGGCCCTGATTTCGAAAATTGTAGATCCTAAAAATGAAATTTTTGTACGGACATACACTTGTTTGGAAGGTTGAAGGTTTTTCTATACTTGCATACCCTATCACGTCCTTAGAAAGAAAGGAACAAGAATTGAGTGGAAAAGAAAGTGCCAAGAAAGTTCTGACAAACTAAAACATTTGCTTACAGTGGCCCCTATTTCGAAAATTGCAGATCGTGAAAATGAAATTATTGTATGTACATACACTTGTTTCAAAGGTTTTGGGGGGGGACAGGGGGGGGGGGGTATTGATGCAATAAAATATGGTAGTGGCTTATGAGTCTAGGAAACAAAAACCACATGAAAAAAACTATGCAGTATATGATCTAGAATTGGTTGTTGTAATACACGCCTTAAAGATGTGGAGGAACTACCTATTGGGAAAAAATTCACCTTGGTAACATATCATATTAGCTTGAAATATTTTTTCAGCCAAACATATCTTAGTGATAGAGAAGCTAGGTAGATGATAGTTCTTAGTTAATTTGAATTTGATATCAAATGTATTAAAGGAAAGTAAAATAAAATAGTAGATGTTTTAAGTAGACATGCACATGCCCTAATGGTTATATCTGTTGGCATTGTCAATACATATTTTATGGATCAGATCAAAAATTCAAAATAGTAGGATCATAACTTTCTGTAGCTTCAACAGAAATTGCAACAAAAAACAATTCCAGGTTATGCTGAAAACTCAAAAAAGTTGCTAACCTAAGGAAATAGATTGTATGTTCCAAATGTAAGTGTTTTAAAACAAATAATATTAGATGAATATCATAAGAAATATTATGTAGGACACCTAGGCTATCAAAAGATGATAATTGTACTAAGGAAGGAATTCTATTGGCCTGGCATGAAAAAGGAAGTGGCATAATACTTGTCTAAATGCTTAGAGTGTCAACAGGTGAAGGTAGAACACCAACACCCAACATGACTATTAAACACTACCCATTCCCAAATGGAAATGAGAAGGGATCTCATTGTACTTTATTACAAGATTTCCAAAAATAAGACAACAACATGACTTCATCATGGTAGTTTTTGACACCTTAAGTAAAGCAACACACTTTATACATGTAAATTCTACCTATGGAACAACTCAGATTGCAAACATTTTTAGGAAGGAGATTTTTCAATTACATGGAATAAAAAAATTGGTAGTGACTAACAAGGATGCAAAATTCAGTTCCAAATTTTGGAAAACTTTGTTTGGGGGTATGGGAACAAAAATAAATTTTAGCACTACATATCACCCCCAAAATGATGGGTAGACGGAGAGAAAAAAATCATATATTAAATAACATGCTAAGGATGTATGTCATGGAGAGACTTGTTAAGTGGCTAGGTTTTCTACATTTAGCAAAAGTTTTCTACAATAAGAGCTATAAAGCTTCAATTAAAATGTGTCCATTCAAAGCCTTATATGGCATAAAATGAAACACACCTCTTAGCTATATTCAACTGAAAGACATCCTAGTACTCGAAATAGATGCATTTCAAGAAATGGAATGGATGGTGTGTAAAATTAGACAGAATATAAAAACTTCACATGATAGACAAACGAATGTATGTTCATAAAAAGATAAATCACAAGGAATTTAATGTTAGAGATCATTTATATTTAATATTTTAACCAAGGAAAAGCACATCAAGAACAAGAACTTGTACCAAATTGTAACCCTGATTTTGAGGGTCTTTTGAATTTTTTGACACGGTTGGGCGAGTAACCAATTAGCTGGCATTGCCCAACCATATAAAAGTAGAAAATATTTTTCATGTATCTTTGTTAAAAAAAATAAGTCCATGACAATTCTCACATAATTTATTGAATTTCACACAGGTGGAACAAGAAGGAGAATTCTTAGGAGAGCCACTTCACATATTAGATCGAAAAGATATCTTACTCTGGAATCGACTCGTCACTTAGGTTATTATAAAATAGAAGCACTTTACACCTAAGGAGGCTACCTAGGAGATAGAGAATAAGATGTGAGAGGACTTTCCAACACTATTCCAGTAGGGAAGCAAGTGGACAATGAAAACCAAGGATGGTGTTGAATAAAAAGAGGAGGAAGATGAAACAAACCTCCATTCTTTATGTTAATGAATTGTTCTTTTTAGACCTAGACTATTTTTAGGTTTGATGGCTAAGGAAGCCATGTTGAATTTGTAAAACAAAATGATCAAATAGGAATTAAATGTAATGTGATTAATATATTATTATTAATAAATAAACTATTGGACATTACTCAAGAAAAGGGCAATAGAGTCAAAATATTCCTTGGCAATTACAAACAGTTGTGGATTGATAATTCAAGTTGTTTCCTTCCCTAAAAATCTCCTAAAATTCTTAGGAGAAATAATTGGAAATTAGTAGATTTATTATTATGGGAGAAAAAGATCATAATAAACTATTTAGTGAAGTTACTAATTTGATGGTAAAATAAAGCACTGCAAGAGAAAAAGGCAGGCTTAAGAAAAAACACAAATCCTTAAGTTGTTGGGTTAGAAGACCCAAAAGGTGGGATGCTGCCAAAACTCTAGTGGGAAGAAAACTTATAAAATATATCATTTAGAAATCAACGAAGTGGTTGATTCATATGGTAAGAATGTCATAGCTCGAGGGAGAACTCGTGGATTCAATTCGAGGTTGGGAGGAGTATGCTACTTCTCGAGTAATTTTCCCAACAACAATACTTTCTAGGATTATGGTATTTCATTTCCTTTTGAGTTATGTTGTAAACTAACATTTAGTTCTATTGAATATGAATTTGGTTTGGTTCGGTTTTGTAAAATTGTATTGATTTTGCGCGAGTTTTACATTAGCATGTATGGAGAAGTGTTTAGTTGTGACATAATAAGTACAAACTTGACAAATGGTATGGCATCCTTTGTATACTATGTTCTCTATTGGTTGATGGAAAAATGTAAATTTTATATGGAAGTATCAAATATGTATAGGATTGTTCTTGCATTCACATTGGACATTTTATTTAATCTATGTTTGACTATTGGGTTGCAATTCAGAAGCAAAAAACTACTATTGTGTTGTGAATGTGATTTTTTCTCAAGTTTCCTTATGTAATTAAGCACATGAAATATAGATTAATTGTTATGAAGTAAACTAGAAGGAGAGTATTACAAGATTGGCTATATAACAAAGAGTATTTAACAATGCTTACATAAGTTGAATGTCTCATCTGGGTTACATTATATGAGAACATATACTATTCCTTTGAGGTATACAGGAGTTAATAAAAAGTAGAGGACCTAGTACCATAATTAGCTATATATTGTAGGACCATACGCATAGAGAATGAAAACACAATAAGATATACATATTATATACAAGTACCTCTTAGAGGTAAGCCTTACATAATACAGAAATGCAATGACCTATAGGTACTACAACATTATGGTATAATACATTATGTAAAGAGACGAAAATGAGTAGACAATATAAACATTACATCTAATGAGAATTGGGATCGAAAAAAATATAAATTTAGTACTATAACTCACTAGAAATAATATTTGAAAAAAAAAAACTAGAAGCCAACAATGATAACTGTAGAGGACTACTATATTTTCTTAAAATGACTATTCTTTGTAGTCTAATCTAAATTCACATGCACTACAATTACTAAATGCTAATGAATGTGCATGTAGAGAAGAAGAAGCTATAATAGATCACCTCTGTAAGTAATTGTTTCTTGCAAATAGTGAACATGACAAAAACAAAAAATAATGGTACCTCATTAAATAAACATACTAGCGAAAATAGCACTACTGTGCACACTTGGGATATTCCAGACTTCGTTAAACAAGAATTTATATATCACTAACAAAAGTGATCAGACGAACACAAAATCAAAATAATAAATTTATTAAAAAAATGAACTTAAAAATAAATACATAGTGCACATCTACACCTTGGGTTATCAAAACAAACAAAAAAACCCCTCTGCCAAAGGGTTCTCAAATTTATGTCTAAATATTATAGAGCGATGTGGATAGAATAAATTGAGAACATTAGAGATACATCTCATAATCTCATTCATTCGTGCTAGTATTTGTAACCCAAGATAGATGCACTATACAAAAAAAAATATTAACAGGTAGATCGACTTCATTCCTGGAAGTAAATAGAACCACAACAATTAGTTTAGATCAAAAATACATGAAGGGAGAAATAATTCCCAACCAATGATGGAAATTGAAAGTCTTCAACCCTAAATGCATGGTGCCTGGAAATCAAAATTTTGTATTTGTAACAATCAAACCAAGGTTTAGATTAAAGGAAATATGAACTGAGGGTAAAGAAGCCAACAAGAGTATAAAGTGGAGAATGTGTTCCTTTACCTAAAATGAGGTTTACCTCATTCTGTATGAACATTTGTGGTGTTGGAAGGAAAAGAAAACATGACAGGGTCAATGATTTCCATACTCATCATATACCACAATAAGTAAGAAAAAAATTAATAGACAATACCTGAGCAAAAATAGTTGAAATCATGACCCTAAATGCTGGGTACAATATCTGGATAGCATGGTTGGATCTATCCTATTGGTCAGTCCAGGAAGGGTGCCTAGAATGGCAATTAGTCTAGGCAAGAGGGCATATTACTTAAGGAAATTGAGACAAATAAATTCCTTTAAGGAATGTAGCTCATAAACTTTCCCTAGACCTTAAATCACTATAAGAGTAGCAGTCGAAAATAATTGTTCCACATATTCAAAAAATTTCTAGGTGTCTCCAGAGGCTAAAAAACAAACTCCAAAACTATCATTTTCCTTGAAAATGCTAATATGGGTGAGTTAGAGTAGCCTAAATAAATGAAATTGAAAACTAGCGTGAAGGGATGTTAACAAAATAAATTAGTTACCATGAAATACATCCATCATGAGAAAAGTTTCAAGCTACATGAGTTCACCAAGTATAAGATGACCTCCTCAGAGTAGTATATTCGCAACTAGAATTGGGACAGTAACCAATTAATAAGAAGAAGGTTACAATGAAGCAAATTACCAACATAAAGGTGGAGATAATCAACCCCTACATTTGATAAACCTTTGAATAGAAAATAAATTATTTGTATGCAATGAGAAATAGAAAAGTTTCATAGTGGTGGAAATAAATCAAGGGAAACCCTGAATTATAAAGTAGTACTAAAAACAAAAAATGGTGGTAAGCAGTATGACAAATCTAAATCGAAAAAAGAAGAAGATTTCCCCCGACAGGAGGGGCGACCTACATTGTAACGCATTTAAATACCTGGAGTATATGACGAGTTCAAGGAATACCTCTGGCTATGAATGCAAGGATACCATTTTTCTTATACCACTAAGAATCAAAGGGTAAAAAATAAGATAAACCTTAGGCAAATCCATATGAACAATAGAAATTCAGTGCATGATACAGAACTTCCTACATTGCAAATTTAATGTAAGGGTGTGGAAAACAATTACAAACTCTACCTGAACATGGTGCATTGATCTAGGTGTGTTCCAAATGCTACAATATTACTCTTCAAAGTGGTAGGGAATGAATAACCTCTGTAACTCTGCACAGATGTAAACAAAATCCTCTTCCCCTATGGTGGTGCTCTACAATGTGACAAAGAAGGAATAGAGGGTAATAGAAACCATAAATATGAGGTTAGGGTTAGACGAAAACCCTGAGGAAACCATTGTCGTCGGATGCAACAAGGGATTTCCTCATTGTTGATCAAACCATGTGGTGGAGGGTTAGGTTCCCATCACGTGATTATCGGGGACATGAACAATTACGAGTCACCGCGTGCACCTCCATATTAGGATAGGGAAAAATAATTAAATCACCTAGTATCTAGCTAGATTGCTTAAGTTTTCAGTTGGCCACATGGTACCATGTAATGCAAGCCATAAAACAATTAATAGTCCCAAGGTGGTGAATTTGTTATGTTATCTGTCATTAGGGTTAGAAAGTACATAGAAACATTCATATGCCCTTCACTCCATTCACGGTAACATGGGAAAAAAATAAACATTACCCACATGATGAGAACAAGGAGTATATGAGTGCCTTTATATGTTAAAGAAATTTAAATGAGCATCAAGAATAAATGAAAGTGACTAGTGTGCAAGTTGAAAATATATATATGTATAGAAGAGCCAAGTTTAGTCCCCAGAACATAAGAAATACAGTTGGCCTTCATTAACTTCCATATAGGGTATTAAAATGAAAAATAACCAATTTTGTTGAAGAACTTTTAAATAAAAGGAATAATTATGAGGATAGGGTAGGGATGGTAAAGCAAATATATTTACAACAAGAGCATGTGTATAAGAAAAGAAATGTTGGGAGAAGCTGGGTATGTGACAGTACCATTGATACCTCATATTAACTGGAAACTTATTATATGAAAAGGCCTAACATCAACCTCACCATGAATATTGAACTAGCCATCCTATAAACATATTTTTATCTATTAAGAATATACGCCAACATGGTGCTCACCATTTCTCTAGGAAAAATAGTCTAGCCAAGAGATATATCCCTCTCAATATTACATTATTCGCGCCTACCTATAAGCACTTATAATGAAAAATTCATAAAAAAATCTTTCATCATCGACTAACAAGAAGGAACAAACATATTATTATCACTCCCTTCTAGTCACAATACACTTTACTAAGTGGATACCTATGCAATACTTTTGAATATCAACATATTGTTTTCCATATCTAGAATCGTACACAAACTTGGCATATTTGTTGTTAGATTTAATGAATTTATTCAATCTTTTTCTCAAATTTCTATGCATCCCCTATCATTTTTTAATAAAAAAATTCTAAAAAAATTAACTCCACTACCATATGAAGGTAGTGAATCTCAACATGTATGTTATCATGAATAAATTGAAGACTAAAAAAAGTCACCATTACCATTTCCTTCAATGATCAACTTAGACATAATATGCAAGAAATCAACTCTAATGCATCAATTAATTCTCGTACCACACTACTAACATGACTAGTGACTACCATTCTATAACGCATGGTGACAAATCCACATATTCCAATCCTTAGTACGCACATGAGCAAAAATGGAGAACATATCTTTGGAGTTCCTTGCTTTCCACAATGCAAACAAAAACTTGTCATCAAAGACATGATCACTACTTTGACAATTGTGAGTTAAATTATTTCATTAAAAAAAACCATATCCTAATCACTCACTTAATTAATTCATCCAAAATATTAATTACAACCTTAAACTTAATAAACAGTGAAATTACAAGATTCTTTTATCACCATCACCTTTACAATAATGACATTTTATTAATCCATATACATGAATATTACTTAAACCCTCTTGATAAAATAAAACTCCACATTACCATTCTAAAGACTTTTATAAAACAAAGCTCCACATTACCATTGTAAAGACTTTTAGAATATTCTTTCTAACAACCCCCCGGCCCCCACAAATTTGAAAAAAACAAAACTTTTAATTTTTTTAAACGAGAAACAAAGAATTTTAAATTATTACCCTTCACATAAAATTTACTCAAAAAATACATTCCGTTATCTATTATTTTACATCCAATAAACTACTCTTTTAAAATCAAAATACCAGTGCACTTCAATAATGACAAACATTTACCAACCTTTTAGTAACATCTCCTATATATTTTCATATATATTTATCTTTTAGTTAACTTTTTATTACTTAAAATAACAAGAGGCTTTATATTTTCTCAAATAATCTCAATATATGCAATCCTCTCAAATTTATAACTTACTCACTCGATTTTTTCCTTCTACTTCATTTGCATTAATCCATAGCTCTTTCTCCACACGTTCTTAGTAATTTGGGACGGAGAAAAGTTTAGACCATATTTGAAACTTAATTAATTAAAAATATGGGCCGGTAGGCAATTATTTACGCATAAGGAAGGATATGTAAAACGCTTTAGTGATTCAACAAAATAATGTATATATTTCTGTAAAGCATTTCAACAAAATAATGTATATATTTCTGTAAAGCATTTTATTAAGAGAGAGAAATTATTTTGGACACAATTTATATTTCATTGAGTATCTTGGTTTTCCACTATTTTAAAATTATTTAGTTCGAGGAATTTCTACATTTAATTAATTAACCTATACAAATTATTTTGAAGATATAATTTTTTCAAAATAATTTTTTTAATTACGTATCTCGAATTCTCACTATTTAAAAATATATAACTGGAAAACAAACCATATTTCTCGGAGTAAGAATAAATTTTCTACTTATACCATTTAGATTAATAACCATTACATTAAGAATATCAACGAAATAATGTATATATTTCTGTAAAGCATTTTAGTAAGAGATGAATAAATTTTCTACTTATACCATTTATATTAATAACCATTACATTAAAAGCTTCAACGAAATAATGTATATATTTCTCTAAAGCATTTTAGATAGAAACTATTTTGGACACACAATTTATATTTTATTGAGTATGTTGACTTTTACTATTTTAAAATTATTTAATTGAAAAAATTTCCATAATTAATTAATTAACATATACAAATTATTTTAAAAATATATTTAATTGTGTATCTCAACTTCTCACTATTTTAGAAATATATAATTGGAAAAAACACCATATATCTTGGAGTAAGAATAAATTTTCTACTTATACTATCTATATTAATAACCATTACATTAAAAATTACATGTTCCAGAATCTCGTTCCTCACTAAATTGAGTACCTTCTTCTTCTTGCTCAACACCGTTCTGAAGGTGTAACGTTAATTGTGAAAATTTAACAACATTAATTACCAATCATCACGAAATTTACTCCTTCTTGCTCGACACCTTTTTCAAGCTCTCACAACATTAATTTGACAAAAATTAACAACATCAATTATCAATATCTATGAGTGTCCACCAATCTGCCAAACAATTCATTCGAAAGATTTTTTAAATGCTCATATTCTCTATATCGATTATTATTTAAAATATTTAATCGAAGCCATCTGCAACGCTGGTGGCATGGATTTGCCATACATGGAATTAAATGTCATCGAATGGAAGACTCGAGGAATGAGCAGGATAACATTCCTTGGTGTGGTCAATAAAATACGGTAAAATATTTTGTAAAAACTCATTAGTAAAAATTTAACATGTAAGATTTATATTTATAAGACATACATTAAATATTATTAATATAATATATGTCTAACCGTTCCATCAAGATTCAGTTAGGGTTGACCGGTTCATGTCAAGGGTTTATGGTTCGGGATTTGGAATTATGTAAATAAAATACAAGCCGATTAGTGTTGCCATGGCAGAGCGAAGTATGAAACCTGAATACAGACATTGTATATGCAAATTTGAGGGATAGTTCTATGTGAAATGGCATGGCATCGATGCCTTTGCAGCTACCTCAATGTAAACTCGTCAATTCTTATGGAGACTGCTGTGCTATTAGCCTTCCTGCACTCGTCGATACTTAGTAAGTAATGTTTTATTTCTACATTTTAGGTAAATTTAACGTTGATGGTCATTTCTCTAAGATTTGCAAGGTAGAGCGTATATTTGTTCCACTTTTCAAAGGTCTCTTTACTTGAGGTTTGATGTTTGTGGGTAGACATTTGCCAGATTTGGAAATATTAACAGAATGGACGATGTCTTTGTGCAGGATTCGCTTTTTGAGTTGAATGCAGAGTTTTTTTTCCTTCAGAAATTTAATATTCTAGTATAGATTTGTTGTGGCTACCATGAAGGTGAACAGCCGAAGTGGCCAATTTTAAGACACAAGATTTTGGGTCACATTAAACCTGGCCGCAAAGGAGGTCAAGTGGGTTCGTTGAAGTTCTATCCACAAGAGTGGAGAGACTTAATACATGAGAAAGGAGACTTAATGCATGTGAAAGATTGAATCGCATGGAAAGAAAAGATTGAATCGCAGGGAAAGAGAGGTAATTTTTCTTGACAGTCTCTTTTTTTTTTCTTAAATATAAATAATTATTAGTTATATTTTTATTTTTTTGGAAAATACCTCATATAACATATAGGAAACAGGTTAAGAGCTCGTCTTCCTCGGACGTAAGGAAATAGGTTAACGGCCCAAGACCCAAAGGCATCTGGCAGGAGTGAAAGCCTGCTCCCTTACGGACCACCAGCGGGTTATTACAGGTGGCGTGGTTTTCCTTGATAACGGTGATGAGTCAAATCGACATTCACGGATAGCAGCCAGAGATGGTTGTCCTCACTGTTGGTTTGACACCTGAGTTTGATAGGTTTTGCCACCTTCGGAAAAAAAAAAAAAAAAACATATAGGATAATTATTCATGTTATTCTGAGAAGAGATATATGATTTATTCTATTTCTAAAGAAAAGATCCCATATGAATCTTTGCATATGAATCTTTGCATAAGAATACAAGTATATAATTTCTTGAAGGAAAAAAAAATATCAGTCATTTTGTTATGGTGTAGCTTTTTTTGGGAAAGGAATAAGTCCACATAAATAATAACTATCGTATAGTTTTTTTTGGAAAAATAATATGGGATTATAGGCCCATAAATAATAACTAATTTACTAATTTTTTTTGGAAAAATATATGGGCTTACATACATAGAAACAATAGGTATTGCATTAGTTTTCCTGAAAAAGAGAATGTGATTACATAAACAACAAGAACAACTATACTCTTAGAATCTGTTTTCATGTTGTAATGGAATCAATTCTTTTGATAAAGATTATGTATTTGCATGCAAGAATAATAGTTATTTGGAAAAGATTATGTATTGCATAATCGTTATTGTGTTAGGTTTTCTTTGGAAAAGGGCATGTTTGCATGAAAAAAAATTATATCTATTGCTAGAGCAGGTTATGTATTTGCATAATAGCCATTGTGTTAGTGTTCTTGGAACGAGCATCTGGTTACATGCATAGAAGAAAATGGTTGTCGTGTTAGATTTTTTGAAAAAGAATTTGTGCTCACATGCAAAATATATATTTTGTGGCTTCCTTTGGAAAAATAATAATTTGGTGATCGATTCCTTAGAAAATAAATAAAAAAGCATGCAAGAAAAAAAAATCACTAAGCTGATTTCCTAGAAAAAGAAACATATATTTGCATGTAGGAAAAATAATAATTATTGTGTTAGATTCTTGGGAAAATAAATATATATATTTGTTTGCAAAGGAAGAATAGTTATTACATTGATTTCTTGAAAATAAATATGTAGTTGCATGCATAAAAGAAACAACTAATTGAGATTGCATAGTTATTATGTTAGTTTCTTTTGGGAAAATTTAATACATTTGCACACAGAGGTAATAGTTAATGTGTTAACTTACTTTTCAAGAAGAATATGTTATTGCGTACATGGATAAAAGCTATTGTGTTAGATTTATGTTGTAAAATAATAAGTATTTATATGTATGAATACAAGTTTTCTGTTATCTTTCTTTTAGAGAAAATATGTATTTTCATGCACAACTATTGTGCTCAGTTCCTTTAAATAGATATGGGTAGTTGCAATGGTTTGTTCTTTTGGAAAAGAATGTGTTCTTATGCAAAGAATATGATAGAAATTATGATTTTTATGTAGGATGTAACTACTACCTTTTCTCATGATTCATGTGAAATAGGGACAACCGAGCATGCCCTCGTAATTTTTAGGCATTTCACTTTACACATGTGTCTTATGCTTTAACATAACTGTGCCAAAGTCATACACATGTAAAAATGAATCGACATGCTTTCATAGCTATTGAATTTTAAATTAATGCATGTGCATTGTTGTTAAAAGAGGCATGTCTCGATAATTTGTTTAAAGTTTATTAATGCATGTGAAAATATTCCTGAAATATCACTAGTAAATATTACTTATTGATTAATACTTTATCTAATCGTGATATTAAATTTTTCTAATGGTAGAAATGGCAGGGAAGGATGATGAATCTTGCAAAGGACACATTATGTTTAATGTTTTGGTAGTCAAAAAATCTTGTGGTCCATGCAAATTTAAGGAATGTCAACTATAGGTTAATCCACTGATGGGAATAACAGGTCACAAGGACATGGTGTTTGACAATTTGTGGGTAAATGAGATCATGATTAAATGTAATAGCTTCTAGCTAGTTATGTTGTATTTAAGATTATTTTTCTTTGTAATATTTTATGATGGTGGTCAACGGATGGACTCTCTTATAGCCATTGAGTGAGAGGTGAGCACCCTCACGAGTGTTTAATAAAAATTAAACATTTGTTGTTGTTTCTCAATGGGGTTTCGATGGTATATCGATGTTCAATGATGTGTTGCCTATTGTGTCATTCTAATAATATTTTTTCTTTGTGTGACATGACATTTGTTATAACACCATTTACCACTCTTAGTAGATCTGATGCTCTGATTATGGGCTAGGGTAGACCTTCCTTCCTAACTTGGTCCAAATCTTTAAAAAAAGGTGTTTTATTCCCTATACACTACTTTTCCCTATGATAAAAGTGTGTACACGCAGATTAGCATTTACCCAACCTGCATACATATGTTAAAATACTTTAAAAATTTAATTTTCCTTAATTTCGGGTGGAGTTCATGGGTTTTACTTGTTACTCACCTCCTATTGCCCATGGTCCAACTACTTCCCAACTGAAAAAACTAATTCAGAGAAGCATAAATAGACCTCCATTGGAAGGCCTTAAGGGTGAATATATGAGATATTGATACTATAAAGAGATTATCCCTAATCGAGTCTGATGAAATCCCTGTGCCTCCTGCACTCCCCGAAGCTTCAAGAAACCCTTGCTTCCTTATTGGAGATATCCTTCATCTTTCTTGAAGATATCCCTGTATTGGTGATAGAGGAGGATTGTTGAGGCTAGGAAAGGACGAATCTGGAGGACGGTTTCACTTGGAGCTGGAGAAGGACTCAGATCGTATTTCTTCACTTTACTTGTAGCTAACTTCAATAAAGGAATGTTGTTCTGTTTCCAATATTAAATGTGTTTATGCATCTCTTTATATTGTAATTCGTTTATGAATCTTACAATGATACATAGTTATTCATTCTTATATATTATTTAAAGTTAATATCATGAACATGCATTATGTTTCTGTTGTTGTATATGTTTCATTTGAATAATTTTTAGGTTTCAAAGATATCAAGAGAAGTTAATGTTTTGCACCCTGCGGGATCTACTTAAACATAGGACTCTCGGGTAAGGACACTCTTACACAGTTTAGTAGAATAAGCATTTACGTTTATTTCTTGAGCATTTATTGTTGTGGTTTGCCCTCCGCTCTGTTGGGGTTCTCAACCCAAGACCCTAGGGTGATCTCACCCGCAACAGAATTGGCGACTCTGTTGGGGATAACATTCTTGTTATTCCTGGTTTGGGTTTTTTGTTCTCAATCAGGGTTCAATTTCTTGATTTCTTGCTTTTACAGTGTTGTTTGAACCATTAGTGTCCTAGGAATCAAGTCTGATCTTCTTGATCAAACTTTGATTTCTGTATTTTCCTAATTAAGCTTAGTATATGCTGTTTTCTTAGGTTACATTCGCGTATACACGCATGTTTCTTCAAGCAGACTCACATATACGCGCACTTTTTGTATTAGAAATGCGTGTACACACTTCTGTGTCTTTACATAGTCACATGAAATTTTTTGAATTGTTTTTTCAAATATTTTTGCCCAGTTAGGTTTAATGCCTAGTGTTTTGCATTGTTGTATGGCCATTTGTTGTCTGTAGAACTCAATTTTCCTACAAGCTTTCCTTTTCAAAATCTCCTTCTCACTGAAAAGTCTTGTTTGGCCTAGGATTGCTTCTTAAGCAAGTTTGTAGTTTGTGTCTTGGGTTCAAGGCTTTGTTTTGAAGTTCTTGGATGTTCTGGTTTTCCAGAACAAAATATTGATTTTGATTTCATTTTTAGCCCAGATTTCAAGTTCCCATGCTTTGCTTTTCCTTTTCTTATGGCCTTGTTTCTTTTCGTGAATTTTTTAGACTCTTTTTGGCAAGTTTGAAAGTATTTATTTCTTCACATTTTGTTTGTTTTCCAAAATCATTTGTTGTTGTTCGGATCTGTTTGTACAAGTTTGTAGTCTTTCTTAATTATTCATGAGTTTTATAACTTGCGAGATTGGAAGACTCATTGTACTTATTTCTTGATCCTTTGAATTTTAGTAGTACTTTTGTGACCTCAAATAGTTTCTTTTGTTTCCTTAAAAGAAAAAGCACAAAGACATTGCTTTTTGTTTTTATTTTTCCAAGCTTTTGGTTTACGAATTCATTTATTTTATTGTTAAGAAGCGAATTGTGATCTTTTGTAATTTGTCCTGCTTTCTTTGGAGAGAGATTTGTGTTTAATTTTTCCCTCTTCATTTTCAAATTCGCTTATTGTCTCGATAAAGAAATGCATTTGCTTGTGAGTGTTATTTGGGATCTTCCATCATCATTTTGACTTGCATTAGGTTAGTTTTCAATGTAAGTATTCTTAGACTTTTTAGATTTTGGGTGTGAGTGGATTGTTTCAGAAAAGAAAAGAAAAATATTTTTCTTATATATGGCTTTTCGTAGAACCCAAGTAGAAATCACTCTTCATCGAAGAAAATGACTACATCCATATCGTTAGTTTTTTATTGATTTCTTTTACGTCATAAAACATCATCAATTTCACTCTAGTTATTCCACCTAACTTAAAAAACAACTATATAAAATCAAGTGATCTAATAAAATGAATTAGAACTTTTATTGTTGTCATCAATAATCACCAGCAAGTTTAGGTTCATTAGGGCCTTGGAATAGGTGAGTGGAGAGATAACTCTCCAAGGTCGCTCAAATTATGAAACTTAGAAGTTGAATAAAGAGCGAAACCCAATATCGTTAGAAAGATGGGGAAGGCTCCATGACTAGGATTTAAGAACAAGGGAGAGTGAAGACAAGGAATAGAGATACCCCCTCTCCTACTTGTTGGATCCCACCTCACGACTATGCCGCCCGGATTTTGATACGAGTTGGTATCCATAGTTTCCTTTCCTAGGAACCGCATAGATGGCTACGAAGGGGAATCTCGTGGCACCTGAGGCTCACGTTGTATCACATTCAGCAGTACTTCTGGAGGGTACCCTTGCAAAGCTTGGGTGCTTCCACCAGCAAAGGCGTTTGTCTAGAGTTCTGCATAACGACTTCTGATACCTTCGCCAGTAGGCCTGGGGCGTAATTACCGTAGACTATTTTTAGAAGGCCCTTGATTTTGACATCCTTTTATTTTGTTGTCCCATCCTAATCACTCAGAGTGGAAATACTGGAAAGTTGTTTGACTGCTTGTATCTTTAGGGACATTTAAGAGAGCGATCTTTGCACCTAGTTGGCCTATCTTTACAACCTTTTGAGTCTTTAAGTATCTCTCTTTAAAATAATTCAAAGTGGCTGATCAACCGGCTCATCGATCCAGGATACTTTGTGGGCTATCACCTACGTGTCCTAAGCCTTCTTCTCAAAGGCATAGGAGAAATCCCGCAAGTGGTTTTCAACCAGTGGAAGTAGGCGCATCGAAGATTGATCCTTCGGTTAGAGTTATTGATTCGTAAGATAGACCTGGTACAAGTAGAGAGTTAGAGAGGAACACTCTATTTCTTTCTTGAGTACTCTTCCAGTTAGAAGACAATATTGAGGTTCAGAGATTTCTGAGTCTATTGCAGCTCCTAATTCTCTTCTTCCTCCTGATTATCCAGACATTTTATTATTTGTTGGGACTCTAACCAATAGGCCTTCAAGTCCAGGTCTATATTGATCTCTCCCTTCGATGACCATTGCTAGAAGCATGGCATCCATGACAAGTGTTATGAGTACATGAACTCCTGTATCCGTGCAAGGAGGAGGAACCATTTCTTTACCTTTCGTTACTCCTAACACTGCTATATTTGGTTCTATTTCCATTCCATCTTCGAGTGGAACTTCTCAAGCCGTTGCCTCTGGCATTGGTTTTTTCCCTTTTGGAATGTTGACCAGCATCATTCCTTTGATTCTTTTAAGTATTCCATTAGCTGCCTCCGCATCCATGGCAAGTGGATCAGCTTCTTTTTGAGTTTCCCATTTAGGGCTGGTCATATACCACATTCCAATCCAACTCTGGGATCGATGTTTTTTTCCTCTACGTGTGAAAGTTATAATCCATTTCAATGTTGGACAAACCTTGCGGTTAGTAGGTTAGGAGCCGAGAATCAATTTTATTTCTGCCAATAAGGGAATATGTCGTATTCTTCTATCAGTTATTTCTAGAAATTTTCTCCCTATGATAATGCATGGACCCTTATCAAGAGCTCTCTGCTCCTTTTAACACTTCTCTAGGGGGAAACTTTACTAGTTACGGAGGCTTTTCGGTAAGAGTTGGTCGAAGTCTAGTTTTTTTTGGACCACAAGAAGCTCCTTATGGTTCAGTTAGGTCTATGAGTTACTTTAGGTAACCTGGTGCCTTCAAAAATCCAGGCCATTCTTTTCATAATGTTGAGAGTTCCGCCCACACTAGGTGGAATCCTTAGTGTCTGCCACGACTCCCTTTTTCACAACGTTAAACTTGCCAGATCTGTCTAAATTGACTAATGATGTGATTAGGTATAACTCGGTTTGGCCTCCAGTCCCAACCAAATGACCCTCATATATACCAAAATTTTAAGGGAAGACTGGTGAAGATTCGGGTGACCACATAACCACTTTCCACTTATGGTGTTCATCTAACTCCCTGATAGACAATTCAATCAGGTTGAGATTATTTCAACGTACCCTAACTAGAAATGCAACTAAGTGGTACATAGAATTTCCATGGGGCACCTTCACTTCTTTCAGCGACTTGGCTACTATCTTTTTGAACCATTTTAAATTTCCTGTCCGATATGATGCTGGAACTGAGCTTCTGGCTAATTTCCAATAGGATCAGGAAACTTACATTTCAAATCATATCCAGGAATGGAGGAGAAGGAAGAGGCTCAATAAAGCCGATATTCCACAAGAATTCCTTCTTGAATGGTTTCTTAAATCATTATAGCCTGAGATCTCTAAGGACGTGTCCCTCTCTAGTGTTTTCACCAAACACCAAGATATTCTCAGAGCCCAGTAGTTGGAACTTATATATTCTAAGTCTGGGGTTCTTCAAAAAATTATACTCGACACTCCTAGATCCAAGGTGGATATAGCCAAACCGAAGCTAAGTACCCATGTTGACAGGCTAGTCGAATCAATTGATGCCAACACGGCTAACATGCTGAATCAATTGTAACAATTGTCTTTACAAACTTCTTCTTCTATGCAAGCATCGCCGTCGATATCTACACCTTCCCAACCGACTTCTATAAATGGCATCCAAACATCTAACCCAAAATTAAACCAACAATTCGATGGGAAGAAGAAAGGAAGAGGTAGGAAAAAGATCCAGGACAGGAAGGACAATGCAAACAAACCCGAGAATGATGCTGGAAGGGGTAGGAAAGAGTCCAAGAAAAATGTAAAATTTCCATGCAAGTTATGCAATGGGGATCATTTGACTCATCTCTTCCCTAAGATCCAAGATGCTCAACACTTATTAATGCAATAGGGGTCCTCTAGCTCCTAAGCTGTCCTCACTAACCCTTTTCCCCTAGGGTAGTAATTACTTGTTGGCACAAACTCTATTACTGGTACCCCTACTGGGGGAAACCAAGAAGGGGATAATTCGTCAAATGTCTACATGATGAGCTCGCATATCAGCGTTGTTACATGATCACATGATTACAGTTAATCAGAATAATCTAAGGCTAAGTTTGCTTCCAATGCCTCAGAGCCGCTTCATATTGATAGGCCCTGTGTTGAGTCTATACCTCAAATGTTAAAAGGCTCCACAAAGCACTGGACCATTAACTCTAATGCTCAGGAAGCCCAAAAATACTCAATTGTAGAAGATCTGGCTCAAAGTCCTTGTGCTATGTCAGCGTTAGAGGTACTCTAGTCATGCCCCACTCAAAGGAGTGCATTACTCTCAACAATCAGAGTAGTAGATCCAAAAAATTCTCTTGTGCTCACTTTTGATATGTCGAACATCAAAAATATACTTCCCCATCATATGGATTTTCAGATAAAGTCTACTTATCAAAAGACCAACATCTTTTGAACCATTTTCGTTGAGGGAGCTTCCACATGTGTGATGTCCATGTCATGTTGGAACGCCATTAGATCGCCTCAATTTGTTCTTTCGCTGACTCTATTGATGACATTTGATAGACATTCTCATAGGCTGCACATGATTATTATAGCTTTTCCCATCTGTTTTGGGGGAAAGGTGGTAAATATTGAGGTAGAAATGTCGATGTGAATCTAGATTACAACCTCCTCTTAGGCAAGAATTGGATATATGAGATGGATGCCATAGTTTCATCATTATTTTCATCCTTTTTTTCCTCATGAGGGGGGGATTGTAAAAGTTGATCAGATGGACTATTCTCCAGGTGACTTCCACGCATCTTCTTATTCTACTATTCCATTAATGGACAATCCTAGTTAACCTGTAGAGAATTTAGGAGTTGGGATGTTCTCTTCTTTAATGGTATTTTTTTTCTCCCTTCTCCTATAGCTATAATCAATGCTATTTCATCCTCCAAGGGACCTTATCGAAGAGAGCTCTTTCAAACTCATTATTTTTCAAACCCTTGGCCTTTACCTTCATCTAACACCACATTAGATGGAGGGCAGGTAGGTGGAATGGCATGTCCTATGTCTGTAGCAGATATTTCTTATCAGTGTGTTGTTAACTCTGCAGACACCCATGCTACTCCTTTCTCACAAAAGTAGTTAAATGGAGATGTGGCCTCTAGCTTGGACCCTTGATTCAACTTCAGCTCAAGATTGCTTAGATACAATCTTACCATCTGAGGAAGCAATCATAGAAGTAATGATGGGTGTTGATAGAACTTGGGATGATCTACATCATCGTTCATATTTCCTCCCTCATTTGCGAGAAATTGAGTCAAGTTTGTCCAGTCCTTCTACTGGTGATGTTCATACAGTTTTAAACCCTTTGACCACATCACACTTTTCTTCCGAAGGTAACATGTCTATTATCTCACAAACTTTACCGGTGAACATCTTTAGGAATCTAAACATAATTGAAAATGTTTTCATCGAAGCTAACTATTCCCCTAAAGAAATTCAAATTTATACTAATCTCTTCAAAGAGTTTCATGATGTGTTTGCTTGGTCTTATGAGGAAATGCCTGGAATAAATCCATCTATTGTCCAACATGAGATCAAGAAATACGAAAATGCTAAACCTATTCACCAAAAACTTCCACCGGTTAACCATAGAAAAGCAGCAACTATCAAAGCTGAATTTGAAAACCTGCTAAAGGTGGGTTTCATATACCCCATTCCTCTAACTGAGTGGGTCTCTAATCCATTCCCCGTAAAAAAAAAGCAAGGAATGATTCAAGTTTGTATTGACTTTAGGGACCTAAATAAGGCTTGTCTGAAAGACAATTATCCCACGCCCTTTATTGATCAAATTATTAATGAATGTGTAGGTAATGAAATTTTTTCGTTCATGGATGGATTCTCTGGTTACTATCAAATTACTATCTGTCCAGAAAATTAGCACAAGACAACCTTTATTTGTCCTTGGGATACATTTGCGTAAAAAAAGATGCCTTTTGGCCTCAAAAATGTTAGAGCCACTTTTCAGCAGGCCATGTATTATACTTTTCACTACATTAAGCACATTATTGAAGCATATCTGGGTGATTTAGCTGCTCATTCTCGAAAGATAATTCATCATCCTAAGCACCTTCAATTGATTTTTGAGTGGTGTCATTTTTATGAAATCCGGTTGAATCCAAATAATTGCATTTTTGTGATCACATCTAGGTGGTTGTTCGGATTCATCGTGTCAACATAGGGGATTTGTGTTGATCCCTTAAAGGTTGTGGAAATACTTCAGTTTCCTCCCCCGTCTTCCATACGTCAACTTCAAAGTCTCCAAGGAAAAGAAAAATTCTTGAGGAGATTTATAACCAATTACGCTGAGATCACAAAAGGATTTATGCATTTTCTTAAGAAAGGGGTCCCGTTTTTATGGGATGATTTTGAGCAACGATATTTTGATGCTTTGGAAAAAGCATTAACCTCTACTCCATTGTTGACTCCACCTAATTATAGCAAATATTTCCTCTTGTATCTTGCTGCAATAGAATCAACCGTTGGTATGGCTTTGGTTCAGGAAGATGATGTATTATGTGAGCATTTGATCTACTATCTAAATCGATGCTTGGTAGGTCCTAAACTTCGCTATTCTCCCATCAAGAAATTAGCTTTGGTAGTTGTCCATGCTTTCTAGTAGCTTTGACATTATATTTTCTTCTTCAAAAAACATTTGTCTTAGCAGCCGTCAATCCATTTCAGTTTGTTCTCAATAGGTGAGTGATTGGGGGAAAATATAATAGATGGATTTTCATTTTGCAAGAAATCAATCTCGAATTCATGTTGGCTAAATCTAAGAAATATTTATTATGTGCAAAGTTGATATTAGAGTTTCCTTGTGAGGAAGAAATGATTCATGAGGAAATTTTTCCTGATGAATACTTATTTCTTATTTCTTCCCAAGATCCTTGGTATGGGGATATCATTATATATCTCCATACTTCGAAGTTCCTGCCACCTTTTTCCAAATATGAGCGTAGAAAGTTGCATCACCTTGCTAAGAATTATGTTATTATAGGTGACACATTATATCGTTGCAGGATTGATTCAATCCTTAGGCATTGTTTAACCTATTAAGAAGCCGAGTCAATTCTTAATGATTGCAACAACCCAAAAAAATTTGTGAGTAGGCTACTTTTGGCCTTCAATCTTCAAAGATTGTATTGAAGTGGTCAAAAGATGTCATCCTTGTTAAGTCTATACTCACAAAATGCGCACACATCCAGCTCTACTTTTCCCTGTTATCACCATCGGTCCTTTCAAGAAGTGGGGTATTGATTTTACTACTTGTAATCTGCCTTTGGCAAGAAATCACAAGTATATCATAGTGGTTGTATACTAATTTATGAAGTGGACTGAAGCCATGCCTACTTTTAAGAATTACAATGTAACAACAGCCTTGTTTCTCTTCAATCAAGTTAGTTTCCAGTTTGGTATCCCTAAAAAGCTTTTCACTGATCATGACAGTCGTTTCCAAAATCAACTGATGTCTAGATTGGCTCTCAAGTTGGGTTTCTAGTAGGAGAATTCATCTCCGTATTATCCTCAAGCCAATGGGTAGGTTGAAGCCGTGAACAAATCCCTTAAAATCATGCTGCAAACGATAATTAAAAAATCTATATCCAATTGGCACATCATGTTGTATCCGGCACTTTGGGCATACCGAACATCAGTTAAGACTGCCATTGGCTTTACTCCTTTTCAACTGGTTTTATGGGCTGGAATCTATCTTTCCTATCGAATGTGAAATTCCTTCCCTTAAACTAGATGTTCAACTTCTTCCAGAGGCTTCTAGTCTCGAGGAGCACCTCGTTCATTTGGAGCATATTGATGAGAAACAATGTCACCACAATAAATGAAGCCCATAAAAAGAGAGTAAAAACTCAATACGATAAAGTTGTCCATCCTAGAAACTTTTCTAAAGGTGACCTTGTCCTGGTCTATGATCAAGACAAAGATGCCTTGGCGGTAGGCAAGTTTAAGTTTATGTGGTATGGTCCCTTTATAGTCAAGCGATTTTTGAAAAAGGGAGCTTATGAATTAATTGAGTTTGAAGGAAACAAGGTAGCGGAGCCCAGAAATGGGCTCTACCTTAAGAAGTAATTTACTTAAGCTTCGACCGAGCACTTACTTAGTATATATTGTATGTTTGTACATATCTATCTATCGGTTTTAGTGATGTCGATATTTTTGGTCTACTTTGGTAGGTATTGATGGACGATTCAATCTATTTAGGATTCATCGATGGTGCAAGTAGGCATATCCAGAACCTTGCTTTCACAACTTGGGTGATTTATTATCCATCTGGCCAGTTGATGGTTTCGAGAGGAGTATGTATCGGTCCTGCTTCGAATAATATTGCTGAATATACTGTTGTTATTAATTTTCTATCCGAGGTGATATCTCTTGATATTGATTCGTTAGTGGTTTCTTTAGAATCACAACTGGTGGTATCTCAGCTAAATAACATTTTTCAGGTATGATATCCTTATTTGTATCGCCAATTTCTTAGAGTACGATTGTTGCAACAATCATTTACTTATATCACATTTGTTCACATTCCACGATCAGAAAATTCCTTAGCTGATTCTATTGCCAATCAAGCATTGGACTGGCATATAAATCATTCATCAAATTAAAAAACATAAAAAATAATCGAAGTATCATCTGTATATATGACCACATAAAATTGCATGTATATAGATAAAGTCTTTGTGTCCAAAATAATATACAAAAATTGGGACAAATTTCCTTACAAAATTTGGGCTTATGCCCATCATCATGTTTAATAATAAAAAGGTCTGATCATTTATTTGGCTGGTTCAGGATGAGTAGATAGAAAATAAACAACGGCATTGGCCACACGTTAGAAGAGTCGCACCCAGTCCCATGGTACTCCTACCACGTGACGCTGCATCTTCTCGGGTAAGTCATCTATGGATATCATGGGTACTTGGTGACTCATTCTCACCAAGTTCCTCTGAACTACATGGTGAACTCTCTCTGTCTCATCTGCAGCCCCTTCACCATCTCTTCCATGATGCCTATCTCGGGGAAATCCATCAGATCTCACTGGCCCCACATCTAAAACATGATCATATATTTTGTAAGTTTCTTGTCTCATAAAAATATTTTTAAGTTCATTTATATTAAAAATCCAAAAAATATTAAGAAATTCAAAAAATAAAAAATTGTTACCTATGGCACCCCATGTTGCGTCCAGTGGTAATACTAAATCTGGATCTCCTCAAAAATCCATTCTGGCATAGGGGTAGTCATCGATTGCGATGACCTGTTGATCCCACCATGTGAAAAACTCATCGTCAAAATTCGTCCTGGGGACATCACCACCCCCTAGGCATTTCATCAGGTCAGCCCATCTGCCCATCTGTAGATCTCTCAGGCTGTTGATGGTCGATAGCACCTTGGGTCGAAGCCCAGGTACTTTCTCAAAGAAGAACGAGCATAAGATTGTGTCGTACCCAATTCTTTGTCTGACCCTTATGAATGGAAGTGAGTTGGTTCTTCATGTTGGTCAATAGAGGTGTGCACCAATCCAACACAGTAGTGAGGCATTCCATTGCTAGGCTCATGGATAGTCATGAGGCTCTATGTAAAGTAGTAGAACCATTTACCCTGGTGATGGTAAATAGTAGGCTCTTCAAGGATAAGCTCTCTATGTGCTTGATTGGAATCTGACTTCCAATCTTTTCAGGGTGACCAAGACAGTATATGTGGACATAGTCTTCAACACTGAGACTACCTCTTGTCCTACCAGTAGAATGCACTATCTCTCCCCTTCGAGAAAGGTCAGTAATGAAGTAAATATCTTTGGTCTCGATCCTTAGGGGCATTTGATCGATCATGAATGCATCATCCTCTGCACTCCAGTAATGAATCAAAAACTCAAGAAATCATGTGTTTTCTTTAATATTTGGCATTTTGAATAATTTTAGCAAGCCACAACCTCTGAAAGCATTTAAAGCATTTTGATATTCCATTACTTGGTTATCAATGGCACTATGCTCCCTTTCTCTCTTGGTGACTGTCATCCTGCCCAAAAAGGATGTTTCATATCATTAGATATATGTTTTAAATTTTTCACTCGTGCACACGCGGGTTACCTTTTTACACTGTCGAGTGTATGACCCTTGTATACGCGGGTTACCTGTATTCAACCTGTGTGTACATAGAGTTGAAAATTTTAACATATTTTCCTACGTTCAAATTTTGAAAAAAACATCTAAAAAGTATCACAAATTATTAAAATCATGATAAAAGGGTTACCTAGAAGTTTTGGAGCAATTTGAACAATTGAAATGGACGGAGGAAGGTTGTTTGAGTTTGTCTCCACAGCTCCTTGGTCAAAACACAAATGAAAAAAATGTGAGTTCAAAAGTCCTTATATAGGTTGCCAAATGAAAATTATTTTTTCAAAAGTTGATTTTTATCTTATGGACTTTCTGACCTTTTGGCTTGGAGTGTTGGGAATGGGTCATCTTTACAGTAAATTTTGGAGATTTATTTGATAAATTGTTTTAGTCCCATGACCACAGACCCATCATGGCAGGTACCATTTTCTTACTGGCATATGGGTTAGGGAATACAACTTTCCATTGCATTTTGTATACTAGCCTCGATACTGCTATATGTTTTCCATAGGGTCGACCACATCATGTCTTGGTTCACAAACCATTTTTGCTCGCCGACCTTAAAATCGTGATGCGATGGTAGAGCCAACCTTTACATGGGCATCTTAGTTAGATCCTCATTGACATTTGTTGCCCATGCTGCTATATTGAGTAGGCTTGGGAGTCCTCTTTAGTCCCTCCATGAATTGTGCGTTGAATACTCATTCTCGTTCTTCTCTGCTATTTTCTGGCCTTATACCCTAGAGGTTCTTTTATGTTCAGTTGTACTGTTGCATTTCATATTGACTATTTGCACCTTTTGGCCTTGAACCGGCTTCACTTGGACTCTTGTTTAAGCCACTTTTCAACCATGTCTTGTACAAAATCAACCTTGCAATCACTTAGCCTCTATGACTTGACACACCCTTTTACCTGTGGAAAGAGAATTTGTTTAGGTGTCCTTGACCAATTTCACCACCCTGCATTGAGCATAGGAATGTTCCCCTCCTAGAAACTAGAGCATCTATATTTTTCGACACTCATTATTTCCACTATACTATAGCATTATTTTATTCTTTTTCAAGCTTCATATAAAAGAAAAGGACAAAATAATTATATATTCCAAAAAAAGCGGGAACGAGACATTATTTCCATGTTTGATAGCAACTAGAGTCAGTTGTGTCTCTCTTGAACAAAGCACTCAAAATTAAGTCTTTCCTCCATTGGGATGGGCTTTAGTTTGACTTAGGAGAGCCTTCACCTTGTTATTGAGTCAGTACTCCTCTGATTGGTTACCTCTTCCAATCATATGGAGAGTGTGCTTATGCCTCATGCATGACGAACTTATACAATGTTATCATATGCTGCCATTGAGTCAAAATTGATTTGTGCTTTTGTTCAAGGAAAGTAAACCTTAGTCGACCTCTTTGCAGTGTCTCTTAACCTAGTTTTTAGTCGGTCATCCCTAGTTGTCAACATCACGTTCATTATCACATCAGCTATATTGGTCCTTTGCTTGTGCCGATTTGAGAAGGTCTCCATTAACTTCTTCCTGGTGGATCTTGCTCTTATCGACTATGAAAAATTGCTCTAAGGAGAGATCTAAAGCCACACCATGGTCCTATTTTCATTATTGATAGGTCAACTTGTGCTCAGCATCGATTAGTATCATGGTTCTTTGACTGAGTGGTTTCCCTTGTGTTCGACATCAACTTTCATTATCACACATTGGGATTCATGCAATGCCTTGGTTTCGATTTGACCTTATTGATGGATTTCTCACCTCTGTGTCAGCTTTCATTATTGGTTGGTTCATAGGGTTTCTATCGTGCGCTATCCATATCTTGTGCACACCGGAAACATGCTTCGGTTGGGTTACTACATCTTTGTTCATCTAATTCCTTCCACATTATTGGCCTACAAGTTACACTCATACTAGATTGATGAAGGATGCCTTAATGCCTTCCTTCTAGCAGATCATTTCCCATCGACTTCAAATCATTGCTTTGGGAAAGAAATCTAGACTCCATTTGGCACTACCTTAGGGTTTGCAGTCATTAGTGGTAGATTCCTTCACTATCGACAGTGGGAAAACATCATTGTCTCTTGATTGATAGATTCTTCCAAGTGTTCGACTACAACTCATTTATTCAAACTTGCCAGATTGTACTGGGTACCTTGACTCTCATCATCATTATCACTGAGTGGCCTCACATTTGTTAACGGTATACATTAATGACCGATAATCAAATGATTTCTCACATGGTCGACTTTAGATCATTTATTCCCATTGTGTAGAAATGTACCATGGTGGTTGGTGAAGACCTCGGGTTTGCATCAGCATGTTTTGGTTCACTTGTCATTTGATCTTGTTTCTGCTAGTTGACACCATCCACCTTATATATTGCAGTTCATTACAACGATATCTTATATGTTAGCACTCAAGTTGTAGTGCAGTACCATTTATTCCAATATGTTCACTTGGTACTATTTAGATTAGTTTATTAACTTCAGTGATCAGCTCTTTATATGTGATATTCAGACATGTACTTTCATGATTATGATAAGATGATCCATTATGTATTTTCAGTTCCTTTATAATTGTATGCATATTGGATCCGCTTTTGTACTTGATAGGTAGACATGCTTTACTATTTCTGAGCATGGCCATGCCTGCCTCATACAACAGTTTCTTTTTTATCTCTTTCGCTAGCTTGGGAGGTTGAATTCTCGTGAAGTCATCCTCGGTCTCGGCATGATTATTTCTATACACTTAATACATTTTGGCCATCGTGTACCCCTTCTGACCTCATATATTAGGGGGAATCTGTTATAACAACATTTACCACTATTGGTATATCTAATGCTCTAATTATGGCCTAGGCCAACCCTTCCTTCTAGAGTTGGTCCAAAATTTAAAAAATATTGTTTTATTCCCTATACGCTACTTTGCCATCTGATAAAAGCATGCACATGTGAGTCATCATATACCCAACCAACTTACGTATGTTAAAACACTGTAAAAAATTAAATTTCCTTAATTTCGGGCAGAGTTCATGTGTTTTACCTGTTACTCACCTCATATTTCTCGCGGTCCAACTGTTTCCCAACTGAAAAAATTAATTTGGAGAAGTATAAATAAAACTTAATGGGAAGGCCTTTTTGGAGAAGATATGAGATATTGATACTATAGTGAGGTTATCCCTGATCGAGTCAGATGAAATCCCTACGACTCTTGTACTCCCCAATGCTTCAAGAAACCATTGTTTCCTTGTTGGAGATATCCTTCATATTTCTTGAAGATATCCTTGTATTGGTGATGGAGGAAGATTGCTGAGGCTAGGAAAGGACGAATCTGGAGGACGGTTCCACTTGGAGCTAGAGAAGGGCTCAAGTCGTATTTCTCCAATTTACTTGTGGCTAACTTCAATAAAGGAATGTTGTTCTATTTATGATATTAAATGTGTTTATGCATCTATTTATATTGTAATTCGTTTATGAATATTACAATGATGTGTAATTGTTCATTCATTTATATGATTTAAAGTTAATATCATGAACATGCTTTATGTTTCTACTGTTGTACATGTTTCATTTGAATAATTTTTCAGGTTTCGAAGATATGAAGAGAAGATGAGGGTTTTCACCCTGCGGGATCCAATCGAATGTAGGACTCCTGGGTAAGTACAAGAGGTTGATAAGTTGGATGGTCCTAGTTAACCATGGAGATCTATAGTGCATGGTCAATGTTAACCATAGTAAAACCATCGTTAACTAAAACAACCATCATTGTTATGGTAACGATAGTCAAATCATAGTTAAATAATGGAAACTATAGAAAAACCATATTCAAAAGATGGCCAATCGTAGTGAAACTATATTCAAACCATGGTCAACTATAATCAATCTTACTCAATTATGGCTGAACATAGGAAAGCCATGGTCAAATGATGTTCAATCATAGTAAGACCATATTTCAACTATAGCCAATCATGATCAATCATACTCAAACCATGGTTAACCATAGTCATATAATCATTAACCATAAGCAAAACATGGTTAACGATGTTTAAGCATAGAGAACATGGACAATTATAGTCAACCAGAGTCAACCATAGTCAAACAATTGTTATACATAGTCAAAACATACTCAATGATGTTTGAAGGGTGAACTTGGAAAATGATATTTAACCATGGTAAAAAACATCAGTCAACACTCCTCAAATTTCGTTAAATATAATCAAATATCATTATTATTGATCAATATTAATAGTCAAACATAGTCAACCACATTAGACAACATAACCAACAAAAGTCAACTTTGATTGTCATTTTTTAAATAGTTGACCATGATCAAACATGTCAACCTAATGCTTGTGTATTCTTGGCTATGTTTGATACTCAACACTCCTCATCATTGGTAAAGCATAATCTCTTTTGATTATTACTAATTTAAAGTAATAGTCAAATGTAGTCAACCACATTAGTGAATATAGGCAAAGTACTTGACCCTCAAGATATTATAATCGCAGGGTGTATCATATTGGGGTTAATATTAGGTTTTTGATATAGGGTTTTTAATATTAAGGTTTATAATAATGGATTTAATATTAAGGTTTATAATATTTGATTTAATATTGGGTTTATAATATAGGGATTAATAATAAGGTTTAATATTGTGATGTTGGAATGGCACATAATTCTATCTAGCATTGTGTTGTAACAATCATTGTCACAATGTGATAATCTATATGACAAATATTGTCACAATGTTATATTACGTTGTAATTTATTCAACGTGGCATTGTGACATTATAAAATTAGGGTTTAATATTAGGGTTTATAATATTGGGTTTAATATTAGGGTTTATAAGATTGACTTTAATATTAAGGTTTATAATTTTAGGTGTAATATTAGGATTTATAATATTGGGTTTAATATTAAGGTTTATAATAAAGGTTCAATATTATGGTTTATAATATTGGGTTTATTATTAGGGTTTAATATATTCATTTTATAATATTAGGGTTTATAAAATTTGGTTTAACATTTGGGTTTAATATTGTGAAGTTGAAATGATATAAAAAATTATATGATGTCACATTTTGACAATTAATGTGACAATCATTGTTAAAATGCTACATTACATTGCAATTTATTCAACATTGCATTGTGGCATTACAATATGAGAGTTTAATATTAAGGTTTATAATATTGGATTTGATATTAAGGTTTATAAAATTTTGTTTGATATTGAGTTTATAAAATTAGGTTTGATATTAGCGTTTAATATTTGATCTATTATATTGGGTTTAAAATATTTAGTTTATAATATTGAGATTTTAATATTGGGTATATAATATTGGTTTTTATAATATTAGGGTTTATAATATCGGGTTAATATTATGGTATAATATTTGGTTTATTATTATGGTTTATAATATTCAGTTTAGTATTAGGTTTAATATTATGATTCATAACATTGAGTTTAATATTAGAGTTTATAATATTTTCTTTAATATTAAGGTTTAGTATTGTGATGTTGTAATGATACATGAATCTATCCAACATTGCGTTGTGACAAACATTGTCCAAATGTGACAATTCATCTCACAATTATTTTTGCAATGCCACATTACATTGCAATTTATTCAACATCACATTGCAACATTATGAAATTAGGGTTTGTACTGTTAAGTTTAATATTAGGGTTTAATATTATATTAATATGACGATTCAACATTGGGTTTATATTATTGGGTTTAATATTAGGGTTTAAATTGTGTTTATAATAGTGGGTTCAATATTGGGTTTATAATATTGGCTTTAATATTAGGGTTTAATATTGGGTTTATAATCTTGGATTTAATGTACGTTAATAATATTGTGTTTAATATTAGTGTTTAAATTGAGTTTTAATATGGGATTTATAGTATCGGGTTTCAATTTTAATTGAAACTTACTCACGTGATTAAATGTTTAACTTATCCTTACTAATATTAAAACCCTATACTTAAACCCAACATTAAAACCTAATACTAATATTAATTAATTTGAATACTATAATATTAATGTATTATAATTATAATATATTAAAATATTATAATTATAATATAATAATACTAAAACATAACTATCTTAATTAAATATTAATTGATATTAATATTTATACTAGCCCCCGATGGGGGTGGAAAAATGGTTAACAATCGGACATCATGGTTACCCCCCTTCCCCACACTGCATGCATGTGAACATTAATACAAGGTCTATGACAACGGTACCCCTACTGTGAAAACTCTTCAGAAGTTATGGTGGGAATGTTAAAAGGTGTGATGGAATTCATTCCAATGTTAGTATCTTGGGTGATGAATTTTGGATCAAGGGAGAATAGCAGGGCTCATGACTAAGACCATGGGTGCTCATCTGGGTGTTTGCTCAGTGAGTGCAGCAAAGTGTCATAGTGGCTAGTCGTCTTGAAGAAGAATGGATCGACTGTGACTTTCAAATTAGTACATGGGACCACGGTTCGACTCTGAAAGGGAGATTTGTTCTTGCCTCAAAGCCTTGATGGGAAATCAAATATTTTCTCCCTAATATGGAATGTGGTCTCAAGGTGGAGTACGCTCTCTCCATTGAGAAGGTAGCCCCACCATACTATCTATATTATTCCGGTTGGTTTAGCATTTGTTTTGAGGATAAACTTTGGGAGCATTCTGGAGGGGATTTCAAGGAGCAGAAAAGGGATCAATTGGGCTTTCGTGATGACCTCCTCCAACGAACCTTGTTGGATCTGAGACTAAGGGTGTTAATTTCTCACGCACTGGTTGTTTCTATTGATCCTAGTATGTGTTTTTGCAATGTTAGGTTTTCGAATCTTCCATTGCTTTGGTTCAACATTTGTGACCACCCGTGTTTGTAGCTTGAACCAGTGGTTGCTCATTCTTACGTTACACCCTTGTGTTCTCTCGGATGTTGTTGTTTGGGGGATGGTGCTTTGTAGGTAGGCTCTCTAACCAATTGTGTGTATGAAATTAACAATCAGGAGATTGTGGGCTTCATTAGTGCATTTCTTCCTAGAAACTTCCCTATCTCAAGGAGGCCTTTCTCTGTTTATCCTAGAACCTCCCTAATCGATGTTTATCACTTTCATGAAAGGAAAGTTTTTTTGTGCTTCTAATTGTTTTTCCTATTTCTTTCGAGCCAGGAAATTTAGGGACCCTTCAGAAACCCCGTTTGAAGTTCTTCTTGATTCGAGGGAAATGTCGTGTCATAGAGGGAGGCCACATCATGAAGGTGGCCATCGTTTCAATGCAAGTTGACCAACCAACATCCAAAGCACTTCTTCAGACAATTTTGCAGGTATGGAACATGAAGGTGAGGTGGCTCACACTCTGGAGCGTTCTCTAGGCCAAGTAGTTGCACCAACCTCCTTAGACTCCATAGTGGAGAAACTAAGAGGCATTTAGGCCAACATCGATACCCTTCATGATAATATGTATGAGGACCGTAATGAGATGATTGCCTATATGAAGGACATAAAATTTGGCCAAAATGGGATCTTGGAGAAACTGGAGAACCTCTGATGGAGCCTTCACATAACCAATGAGCATCTCTGAGACCTGTAAGCTCGAGTTGAATACATTGACTTCCACATACATGAACATGTTGATTATCATGTTTCTCCTAGTGTATTTCTCCCCATCCTCCTTGTTATGTTGTTGTTAGTATTTTTGTTCTTATTTTTCTTTTTGTCTCCTCTGTGCAATGTATGGCTATTAATCCTAGCAGAAATAATGCATGTAAAGGTCTATCTTTGGCATACTCCGACCCCTAGTGCCAACAAGTCTGGTCACAATAAGGTATTGGAGATTGTAGAGACATCATTTGTACTACTTTCTTTTATGGAAATCTAATAAATGGAATTTGACTATCAAAAACAAAAAACATTATACTAGTATTAAACCTTTACCATATATCTAATAATTATTAATGTAATTGATATATGTATATGAGTATATAACAACCATATTTATTAATGTGATTATCTTTATGATGTTTAATGTATAGTCTTATATATGATGTAATTGTACTAGTTATTATCATTAGTTTATCTATAAAAACGTCAATTGAAATTTTCATCATACAAAATGTTGATAAGGTAGAGTCTCTAATTATTTCCCTTATTAATTACGTACAATGCTGAGCACTTGTGAACATAATAGAGTTGCCTAATTTTGATATCTTATTCAAAATAAAATATATACCAATACCGATTATATCGTTTTATATTAAATACATAGCGTATAGGTTTAAAAAATACAGCCCAAAAAATAGTAAAAATTAAATTTCCAACCATTCAATCAATTTACCAATAATTGTAAATTGCAATCTATGATAAAAAATGCAGCCAAAAAAATAAGTAAAAATTAAATTTCCAACCATTCAATCAATTTACCAAAGTGCACGCGGGCATTTTTATTTTTTTCTCTTCTACGTGGATACAATCCACAGCTTGTTGTCATGTCCCTTTAACAGCCGCAGATCTTGAGACATGTAACGATAATGAGAAATGGTGTTAAATACTTTAAAGGAATAAAGTTTTGTATTTAAGTAATATTATTTTGATATTTATTACATTTATTATTTAATATAAGAATTAATATTATATATTTTAAGGTGGTGCTTTAAAATTAAAATGGTTCCTTGAATAATTTAAAGGAATAAAATTTTGTATTTAAATAATATTATTTTGATATTTAATATTTTTTTATTTAATATAAGAATTACTATTATATATTTTATTATATATTTTAAGGTGGTGTTTTAAAATTAATTTTTTTGTTATTTAGTTAAGAGTTTAGTTTTTTTTTTAAATAGAGAAATGTGTTAATGAAGTAAGATCTAGAGGCATTTATGAGATTTGAAAACCTGTCTTTTTATGAATCGTTAACTAACAATTATAGGTAGCGTAGGTTTCTTTGAATAACAGTGATGAGTCAATCTGTAATTATAGGTGGCATGGTTTTCCTTGAATAAAAATGATGAGTCATTTTGCATTCGCAAATTGCAGCCTGTGATGGTTGTTCCCAATGCTCATTTGACAATTGAGTTATGATAAGTTTTCCCACTATTTGTAAGATGATATATTATAAGGTGGTATTTTATTTGTTCTAAATTTTGAATTTTTTTTCGGGTATATCTTTATGTCAAATTTGCTATAAATCTAGTTTGGATTTGGTGGAATTACAATTTTGGGCCACGAACTCTCCACCATCATAGTGATCGAGGGGATTTTTTGGGCGTTGAATCCATTTACGCATTCAAAAAATCATTTTAAATAACAAAAAATGATAATATAACAAAAAAAAACTCACTATATTATAACCAAAAACTTCAAAACAAAAATAGTAAGACAATATCTTTTATAAAAAAAATAGTAACGATAATTTTAAAAAAATATTTTTAAAATTTTTTATACTTAATAAATTCATAATAGATTTAGGGTTAACATACATCAATAACTTGAAATTTCATTTTCAAAAATTTGTATACTGAAAGACTTTTCTTAATTCATTATGGATCACAAAAATCTGAATTCAGAAATTTTATACTTACTAAATTTAATAAATTTAAAATTAATATAAATTTACTAAAAACTATTACCCTCAGTTTCTATGTATGTAATATTTTATATTTATGTAATATTTTATATTTTTCAAATCATCATAGATTTAGTGTTCATATATATTTCTTGTTACTCCCTCTTTCTATGTATGTAATATATGTACGTAAAGTGTCACATATCAATTCTATCTCCACCAAAGAAAAAATACAAAATTAACCGTAAGATTTTTTTTAATATCCAATTGCTTTATTGGCAACATTGTTTTTAAAATACACAATAAAATATTTCAATTAAGATGGAATTTGATTTTATTTATAATTAGTATTCAATTTATATGGTGAGGGATTATAGTATTCATTTTGTGGTTAAAGTGTATTAATTTTGCATTATTTTATTGTGTTTTTGTAATTTTAACTAAAATTTTACAAAAATGTTGAATATATTTATTTTTTAGTAAAATAAAAAACAATCTTTCTAATTTTCTAATTTTGTTTTTTCTAAGTTTCAATTAGTTCGGTGATTTCTACTGCCACATAATTACCTTAGGGGAGGGTATTTTATTTTTGGTATTTGTTAGTGGTTGAAAATTTATTTTAAAAGAATGAAACAAAAATTGTGAGTGGTCATTCTATTGGTGAGTGTTCTAACACTAACATTGTTATGTTATTGCTCTTCCCAATGATGAAAAAATTGACACCATTGCAGGCCCTTCACATATGGAAGTATTATAAATTGAGACTCACATAGAGATCTAACTTATTTCGTTACCATACAATAGAATCTATACATTGGTTGAGCTGCAGATTCAATAGTGAATCAATCAAGTAGAAACTACTCCTGCCAACCGCCGACTAGGGCATAATCATCACCATGAATCATTTTTGCTTTGCATAAATGTGAATAGGTTCATGATTATTTCTAACACCTCTGCTTAATCATGACCTAAATGCTAACTCGCATGCTAGTCTCAGTCTCAACTAAGCTTACAAACATGACTCAAATATTTTATTTTGAATTTCTTTGTTACAGTATATTGATGAGGCTTCTTCTTGAACTTATTGCTACAAACTTTTTTCTTTTTCTTCTTACTCTAGATCATGAACGTTGGAGATTGCTCCCTGTTAGGACTAGGACAATGCCAATTCATTTCATTCATTTTTCAACACGTTCCCTTCCATCATATAAAGTTTTTAAGCATTTTTCAATTGACATTATAAATGAGTAATATTTTTTTTTGTATATCTTCCTAGCTGCTAACAATACCTGCACACTCATGAAGATTAGCAAGATCATAATTTGAGTGTTTTTCAACATTGTCTTCCTCTACCAAATTGTCACACTCTCATAACTATATACATAAAAAAAATTTAAAAATAAATATTTCGAAACACATATATGCATGGTAACTCTCAACCATATAATCTCTTACCTATTATTATGCCAATTCATATTATCATGGTCTAAGTTTTACCGCATAGGGGTTATATATATAATGCATCAATTATATGCACGGCACGGTAGTCGAGTTATGGCGGTTGTAACAAGTTGTATAACGTTAGTCTTGCCAACCCACAGTACGTGATTTATGTTAATGGGCACGGAGATCTTTTGTCCGGCAGCTGCCTTTGCCGGCGCCGAGTCACTGGTTGCTTTTATGGTGAGGGCTCATGCCTTGACAGGTGGCTTGACTTACCTGCGGGTCCATGCGACACCTCGGGCCTCGTCTTCTCATCCTCCCCGCTCCAATTTCCCGTGTTGCATCGATGGCCGAGATCCACCGTTCAGATCGGAGGGCTGGGATGAGGCCAAGGGCTTTGGGTTAATACTTAAACCCCTTGCTGCACGCCGAGGTTCATTTGTTTCTCCCGGGCGCTCACACATCGTTTCCTCAGACCCTGGTTCGAGTCTCATTGCACTTCCGGATGCCATGATACACCCTTCAGAGTCTCACGCAGGTATTGTATACCTTTGCCTGCATGATTGTTTGCTACGGTTTCTTTTCTTTATTTGGTTATTCGCACTCAGGGACTAAATTGGTCCGCTCGTTTATCTTTTGGAGGCCTATACTAATTTCTCCCTTTTCTGGCAGCGCATGCAGGTGGATCTGTGTGAGCCTCTTAACTGTGTATCCGCAGCGCCTCGACTCCTTCGACATTTGCAGGTATGGTTACTCTTAATTTCGGTGCTCTCTTCTGGGTGCGAGAGCTCTAAGGCTCCTTCGACCCTAATGTTTCCATTTGGTGAATGTTGCAGTCCGGACCCCTGATGCGGGTTTCCTTTTGTTTTCATGCTGAAGAGGGGTTTTCCCCATGGTTATGGATTTTGGTGATCAGGCTTAAAGCCATGCTGGTTCCAGCAAGATATGATAGGCCGTGAATATTGCGTGCTCCATTTTGCTTAACTGTGACTTAGATTTGGGCTTTTCTGCCCATTGCGGGATCTAGGCCCCTATTGCCTCTATATATAATTTATTTTCATATGTATTTGAGCTAGCTATGTGCCGAACTCATTTGTTAACGGAATCGGCCTGTACATTTTCATGTTTCCAGTTATATGCATATACGAATGTTACGTTCCAGGGTTATAATCTCTGAGTTTTCTATTTTCAAGAAAAATGCATTCGAAGTTATTTATTCAGTCTGAGTTCGTTTCTGGGTTACTTGCATTCTGAATGATAATGATATGATTCCTGGTTTCACTGTTATTAATGGTTGTCTGCCTCCGACTATGATTCCACTGCATTACCGCGACGGCAGGAGTCCTCAGGCTTACCTAAATCTTATTATCTGTTTTTTTAGAAATATATGGGGTCATAACCTCTGAATATTTTGCATGATTCGGGTAATCGATGTTTCGTTTTGTTAATATGACAGTGCCATAATTATTACTTGTTTCGCAGAGGTTAGCTTTATTCCCGGTAAGGGTTATTCGGAAGCATGTACAGTTTTTCTTTGTTTAACATGGTTTACTCCGGAGATAGTTTTCTCACAGCCGGACTCGCAGTTGTGTTAACGCATTCTCTGGGTTGTTAACCCTATTATGACACTGTTTAATATCTTATTTTCGTAAGCAGTATATATATATTGAACTTCCTTGTTGGCTATAACTCGGTTATTGCTTCCATGGCTTGATTGCATATGGTTATTGTGGTTCCACTATTTCATACGTTTGCAGGGTTTGCTCTTTTCCTTTCCTGAGAGATATGTTAATTCCGAAAGTCGACAGTCACATGTATCTTGATTAATTCTTCCCTTCCGTCGATGTTTATGTTTATGAAAAAGATTTATCGGCTGGCATTCCTTGCCTGGCCCAAAATGTTTTATGATGTTACTCTCACTACATGAATAACTGGTTATGTTCTGGCTGCTTGTTTCTCTGTACGCTTTTGCTTTACCAGAGACTGCCCCTGCGTCTCTGTTGTTCCTTAATATAATTGTCGGTTAATGGTCTGTTATCTAAGTTGAACTACCCTCTGTTCAACTATAATATTCTTTTGATAATCTGGTATTTAAGTTAAACTACCTCCTGTTCAACTATAATATTTTCATTCAGTTTCTCTGCAGTATGAATTCGTACCTGGTTCGCCAGAGTCATACAGGGTACTTTAATGAATTCTTCTGCAAGCAAGTCTGCTCTACCACCCAACCATGAGATCCGTCTTCATGACTGGATTCTCCCCCCGAGCCATCTTGCAGGCCTTCAGCCCTCAACAAGATTTGTGCACCTCGTGCCTGGTTATCTGGTCCTCACCAGACTTAACCAATTTTCTCTTGTCATTTCCTTTTTCCTTTTCCTGGAAAAGGATCCTTCTGTCTGTCCCAACAGCACAGAACTTCCTCCCTACAACCAGGACTTTTCCTGTTTGGGAGGGCAGTTTCAATCAGTTATTACAACTGATCTCTTTCTTTGAAATCCACCTACCAGAGGCTGCCAACATTTCAAAAAAAATATTTAAATTACTCAATAAAGTAGTTTATCAAAGTTTTGTTTTTTTTAAACATAAAACAACAACTACCATACTGTCTTTTACCATAGTAAAATTTCACATTTACATCTTCTGGGGTCATTACATCTCCCCCTCCTGTGATTGGACATCATCCCGATGTCTGTTTCCCTTAAACAAATTCGGGTAAGCTTCTTTAAGGAGTTCCTCATCCTCCCAAGTGGCCTCTTCAGGCCCATAGTGCTGCCACTGCACTTTAGCTTGGAAAATAACCCGCTTCCGCAGCCGCACCTCTCTCCGGTCGAGAATGTTCTGTGGTTCGACCAGAACCTCGCCTTCCGGCTCGACCTGCAACAGCAACAGATCTAGTTATTTCCTTGTTTGAGATCAAAGCTTAACTAGAACGACCAGATTAATTCTTACCCGAACATCCTGCCATTGGATCACATGTTTAGGATCGTAGACGTATTTTTTTAGTACAGATACGTGAAAAACATTGTGGATCTTAATATGACTTGGCAGGGCGAGTTGATAAGCTACTGGCCCCACTCTCGCCAGGATTTGAAAGGGTCCAAAATAGCGAGGGGCAAGTTTGGCACACCCACTCCACTGCAAGGTACTCCTTCTGGTTTGAATTCTTACAAAAACATGGTCTCCGACCTGGAATTCTTTGAACCTTCTCTTTCGGTCTGCAAAACTTTTCTGTCTGTCCTGGGCGGCCTTTAAGTTGGTACGCACCTTTTTCACCATGTCTTCCATTTCCTTGAGCATTTCCGGACCAAATCTTAACCTATCCTCAGGTCCACCCCAACTTGAGGGTGTGCGGCACTTTCGCCCATACAGGACCTCAAAGGGACTTAGCTGTGTTGACGAGTGATACCCATTATTATACGCGAATTCAACCAGGTGGAGTTATTCGTCCCATTGGGTTGGTTTCATCACAACACATGCTCTCAACATTTCCTCCACTACCTGGTTTACCCGTTCCGTTTGACCATCGGTCTGGGGATGATAGGCTGTGCTAAAGTTCAGCTGTGTTCCCAATTCAGCAAACAACGTCCTCCAAAAAGTTGATGTGAACTTAACATCATGATCAGAAATTATTACCTTCGGAAGTCCATGCAATTTGAACACATTTTGCATGAAAATATGAGCAATTTGCACAGCCTTATACGTGGACTGTACAGGTATGAAGTGTGCTGCCTTACTTAACTTATCCACTACCACCATAATGGAATCATTATTTTTCTTCGTTCGAGGCAACCCGGTTATAAAGTCCATGGAAATAGTTTCCCATTTCCATTCTGGAATGGGTAAGGGTTGTAGCAGCCCTACTGGATGCAAATGCTCCACCTTAATCTGTTGACATTCTAGGCGTCGCGCCAGATATTCAGCTACATCCTTCTTCATTTTTGGCCAATAGTATTCCTTCCGAAGTGCGGTGACCATTTTTTGGTATCCTAGATGCCCGGTGTAGTGGCTGATGTGAAATTTGTCCAGAATCAGTTTTCTAAGACTATCTTCATCAGGTACATACAGCCTTTTATTAAAGTACAGCATTCCAGCATCATCTAATTCATATCCCTGTGGTGTTTCCCTATCAGGAAGTCGCTGTACCTGCTGTTTAATTTGCTGATAAACAGCATCCTGATCAGCTGCCATCTTTATCTTTTTGAGTAGGGTACTCTGCCATCTACTGACCAAAATTTTGCACAAGCACTGCACCTTTCGACTCAATGCGTCAGCTACCCGGTTCTCCTTTCCTTTTAGATGTTTAATTTCAAAATCAAAGCCACTTAGGAAGTCTGCCCAACGAGCTTGCCTCGTATTTAAGGTGGGTTGGCTGAAATAATTTGTTAGACTATGATGGTCTGTCAACAACAGAAACTTTCTTCCCAAGAGGTAATGTCGCCACATCTTCAGTGCATGAATAACGGCTGCCAACTCCAAGTCGTAGGCAGAGTATTTCTGCTCATGCTCCTTTAGTTTCCTTGACTCGTATGCAATTACTCTTCCTTCCTGCATCAACACTCCTCCCACACCCTCTTTACTTGCGTCAGTACAAACCACATAATCCTTATTAGGATCAGCTATGCTCAAAATGGGTGCGGTGGTGAGTAAGTGTTTAAGCTGCTCAAAGCTTTGCTGACACTCTGAGGTCCATTTGAATACCCTTCCCTTCTTTTGTAAGGAGGTGATAGGGTATGCTACCCTTGAAAAACCTTCCACGAACCTTCTATAATAGCCAGCTAGCCCCATAAAGGACCTAATATCTGCCACGTCCTTTGGTACAGGCCATTCCATTATAGTCCTTATTTTTTCAGGGTCCACTGCAATCCCCTCCTTGGTGATTATATGGCCTAAGTATTGTATCTCTTCCTGGAAGAAATCACACTTACTAAACTTAGCATATAACTGATGTTCTCGCAGCGTTTGTAACACTATTCTAA
Source organism: Pinus tabuliformis (assembly GCA_031772625.1). Taxonomy (NCBI): domain Eukaryota; kingdom Viridiplantae; phylum Streptophyta; class Pinopsida; order Pinales; family Pinaceae; genus Pinus; species Pinus tabuliformis. Next base: position 1,157,893,930 of record CM062820.1, read on the forward strand.
GATGTTCCTCATGCTCCTCCCTTGATCGGGAGTAGATCAGAATATCGTCAATAAATATCAACACAAACTTATCCAAGAACCTGTGAAACACACTGTTCATCAAACACATAAAGGTAGCAGGTGCATTGGTCAGGCCGAAAGGTAGCACCACAAACTCGTAATGTCCATACCGTGTTCTGAAAGCTGTCTTAGCGATATCCTCCTCTTTAATTCTAATCTGATGGTAACCAGACCGCAAATCGATCTTAGAAAACACCGTTGCCCCCTTCACTTGATCGAACAGTTCATCAATCCGGGGCAAAGGGTATTTGTTTTTTATCGTGAGCTTATTCAGCTGACGATAATCAATACACATCCGAAGTGTTCCGTCTTTCTTTTTGACAAATAACACTGGGGCTCCCCAGGGTGATACACTGGGACGTATGTAATTTTTGTCTAGCAGCTCCTGCAGTTGCATTTTCAATTCTGTTAATTCTGGTACACTCATTCGGTATGGTGCCCGTGACACAGGTGCTGCCCCCGGGGTCAGTTCGATGGTAAAGTCCACATCTCTTTTAGGTGGTAATCCCGGTACTTCCTCTGGAAAAACATCTGCAAATTCTTGCACCACTGGAATATTGTCCAGCATAACGGTTTTGTTCTTCTGATCTGCGTAACCCACCTGAATAGCATAAATCTGACATTTCTTTTTGATACATTTAGCTAATTGAGATGCTGTAATGGGTCGGATCCGTACAGGATGCTTGATCCCTTGCAGTTCTTGCTGCTCACCAAGATCATTCTTATAGTAAATGGTTTTAGTCTTGCAGTTTATTAATGACCAGTGTTTCTCCAGCCAATCCATCCCAATCAGGATGTCGTATGAACCCAAGGGTAATACGTTCAAATCCACAACTATTGGCTGCCCTGCTACGGTTAAAGAGCAATTATTTATTTTTGCCAAGACCCGTCTCTTGGCTCCCGTAGCTAGTTGGACCAACCATGGATTTCTGAATTTTTCAGATTGTAACTTACACTGTTCTACTATCTTTGGGCTAATATAACTTAAAGTAGCTCCTGGATCAATGAGAACAGCTATAGAAAGGTTTGAGATTTTACCTTCAAACTCCACCATCGTCGGCTGGTATTCCGCTTGGCGATCATCCAAGGCTGCGTTAATCCTTGGTACATTACGTGCCACATCCCCAACAGTCGATGCTTCATGAATCTGGGATATCTGATCCGTACCCTTTCGCTGTGGGCAGTTTTTAACATAGTGAGGTCCTCCACAGCCCCAGCATTGAACTGGAGGTCTGGTCATTCCTTCACCTTCTGGCCTAACAGGCTGTTCACTTACTCTAGTTTCACCTGTTGGCCTTGCTCGGGGCACACTTTTTGCTACAGTTCTGCTGTTTAATCCTTTACCAGCTCCCTTACCCCCAATACTGCGACCTCCTTTGCTGTTTCCAACAATCCGACTACTCCTTCTTTCATTCCATCTCTTATTTGAGGCATCCCCCTTCTGTTTATTCTGCTGGTAGCAGATCCTTGCTTTGCGGATAGCCTCATCCATGGTTCTGGGATTGTCAAACTCAATCCTCTCTCTTATGTATGAAGGTAAGCTACTCACAAACCTTTGCACTTTGGCTTTTTCCTCCTTAATATAGGGTACATAACGTAGCAGAGAAGTAAAACGATTAATGAATTCGTCCATAGTCTACTGCCCCAGTCTTAAATCATGGAATTCTCTTGCCTTTTCATCGTAGAAGCGCTCGGTCAGGTATCTTTCTTTGAAGTATCTCTGAAACGTTTCCCATGTGATGGTTCGTTCACTTATCCCCTTGACAATCTTGATTTCTTCCCACCACAGGGTTGCTTTACCTTGTAACTGGAAAATGGCCAGTCGCGCCTTCAGATTATGATCATACTCATACAGCTGAAAATATTTGTTCATATTTATTAGCCATGCTTCAGCCGCTTCTTCCTGTTCTCCATCAAAATGTGGAGGTTTAATTTTTCGAAATTCTCCCTGCAGCTCCATTCTCTGACGTTTTGAAGTTTGCTGTTCTGGTACATTATCAGAATGGTCCTCCTTATCTCTCGAATTTTCAAGTCCAATCTGATAGTCCTGCTCTTCTGTTATCTTCTGCTGCTCCGCGCTGGGATTAGATAAGGGTGGGTTCTGCCTGTCCGACAAACTCTTCAGAATTCTCTCCTGTTCCACCGTCAAGCGCGCGTTGTCTTCCCGTAAACGTGCCATCTCGTTTTTCAACTCCTGAACAGTTTCCAGTATTGCGAGATTGGTACTCCGTGTTTCCTCGCCCAACTGTACCCACAGCTCTGGGTTTTCCCGAGGGGTGCTGCCGGCTCCTTGCATTACGCTTCTTTTTTCCTAGCTTAACTATTAGCTGTTAAATTCCTGCATCTCACCCCTAAGATAAACAGAAACAACAGTTAAATGATTTATTAATTTTTCCTATACAGATGCATGGTGTAATCTTCTGCACAGTGAAACATGTCATTTCTGAGGCCACAGTGTTGAAACTGGGCTCTGATACCAATTTGTCACACTCTCATAACTATATACATAAAAAAAATTTAAAAATAAATATTTCGAAACACATATATGCATGGTAACTCTCAACCATATAATCTCTTACCTATTATTATGCCAATTCATATTATCGTGGTCTAAGTTTTACCGCATAGGGGTTATATATATAATGCATCAATTATATGCACTGCACGGTAGTCGAGTTATGGCGGTTGTAACAAGTTGTATAACGTTAGTCTTGCCAACCCACAGTACGTGATTTATGTTAATGGGCGCGGAGATCTTTGGTCCGGCAGCTGCCTTTGCCGGCGCCGAGTCACTGGTTGCTTTTATGGCGAGGGCTCATGCCTTGACAGGTGGCTTGACTTACCTGCGGGTCCATGTGACACCTCGGGCCCCGTCTTCTCGTCCTCCCCGCTCCAATTTCCCGCGTTGCATCGACGGCCGAGATCCACCGTTCAGATCAGAGGGCTGGGATGAGGCCAAGGGCTTTGGGTTAATACTTAAACCCCTTGCTGCACGCCGAGGTTCATTTGTTTCTCCCGGGCGCTCACACATCGTTTCCTCAGACCCTGGTTCGAGTCTCATTGCACTTTCGGATGCCATGATACACCCTTCAGAGTCTCACGCAGGTATTGTATACCTCTGCCTGCATGATTGTTTGCTACGGTTTCGTTTCTTTATTTGGTTATTCGCACTCAGGGACTAAATTGGTCCGCTCGTTTATCTTTTGGAGGCCTATACTAATTTCTCCCTTTTCTGGCAGCGCATGTAGGTGGATCTGTGTGAGCCTCTTAATTGTGTATCCGCAGTGCCTCGACTCCTTCGACATTTGCAGGTATGGTTGCTCTTAATTTCGGTGCTCTCTTCTGGGTGCGAGAGCTCTAAGGCTCCTTCGACCCTAATGTTTCCATTTGGTGAATGTTGCAGTCCAGACCCCTGATGCGGGTTTCCTTTTGTTTTCATGCTGAAGAGGGGTTTTCCCCATGGTTATGGATTTTGGTGATCAGGCTTAAAGCCATGCCGGTTCCAGCAAGATATGATAGGCCGTGAATATTGCGTGCTCCATTTTGCTTAACTGTGACTTAGATTTGGGCTTTTCTGCCCATTGCGGGATCTAGGCCACTATTGCCTCTGTATATAATTTATTTTCATCTGTATTTGAGCTAGCTATGTGCCGAACTCATTTGTTAACGGAATCGGCCTGTACATTTTCATGTTTCCAGTTATATATATATACGAATGTTACGTTCCAGGGTTATAATCTCTGAGTTTTCTATTTTCAAGAAAAATGCATTCGAAGTTATTTATTCAGTCTGAGTTCGTTTCTGGGTTACTTGCGTTCTGAATGATAATGATATGATTCCCGGTTTCATTGTTATTAATGGTTGTCTGCCTCCGACTATGATTCCGCTGCATTACTGCGACGGCAGGAGTCCTCAGGCTTACCTAAATCTTATTATCTGTTTTTTTAGAAATATATGGGGTCATAACCTCTGAATATTTTGCATGATTCGGGTAATCGATGTTTCGTTTTGTTAATATGACAGTGCCATAATTATTACTTGTTTCGCAGAGGTTAGCTTTATTCCCGGTAAGGGTTATTCGGAAGCATGTACAGTTTTTCTTTGTTTAACATGGTTTACTCCAGAGATAGTTTTCTCACAGCCGGACTCGCGGCTGTGTTAACGCATTCTCTGGGTTGTTAACCCTATTATGACACTGTTTAATATCTTATTTCCGTAAGCGGTATATATATATTGAACTTCCCTGTTGGCTATAACTCGGTTATTGCTTCCACGGCTTGATTGCATATGGTTATTGTGGTTCCACTATTTCATACGTTTGCAGGGTTTGCTCTTTTCCTTTCCTGAGAGATATGTTAATTCCGAAAGTTGACAGTCACATGTATCTTGATTAATTCTTCCCTTCCGTCGATGTTTATGTTTATGAAAAAGATTTATCGGCTGGCATTCCTTGCCTGGCCCAAAATGTTTTATGATGTTACTCTCACTACATGAATAACTGGTTATGTTCTGGCTGCTTGTTTCTCTGTACGCTTTTGCTTTACCAGAGACTGCCCCTGCGTCTTTGTTGTTCCTTAATATAATTGTCGGTTAATGGTCTGTTATCTAAGTTGAACTACCCTCTGTTCAACTATAATATTCTTTTGATAATCTGGTATTTAAGTTAAACTACCTCTTGTTCAACTATAATATTTTCATTCAGTTTCTCTGCAGTATGAATTCGTACCTGGTTCGTCAGAGTCGTACAGGGTACTTTAATGAATTCTTCTGCAAGCAAGTCTGCTCTACCACCCAACCATGAGATCCGTCTTCATGACTGGATTCTCCCCCCGAGCCATCTTGCAGGCCTTCAGCCCTCAACAAGATTTGTGCACCTCGTGCCTGGTTATCTGGTCCTCACCAGACTTAACCAATTTTCTCTTGTCATTTCCTTTTTCCTTTTCCTGGAAAAGGATCCTTCTGTCTGTCCCAACAGCACAGAACTTCCTCCCTACAACCAGGACTTTTCCTGTTTGGGAGGGCAGTTTCAATCAGTTATTACAACTGATCTCTTTCTTTGAAATCCACCTCCCAGAGGCTGCCAGCATTTCAAGAAAAATATTTAAATTACTCAATAAAGTAGTTTATCAAAGTTTTGTTTTTTTTAAACATAAAACAACAACTACCATACTGTCTTTTACCATAGTAAAATTTCACATTTACATCTTCTGGGGTCATTACACAAATCTTTGTATTTAGATTCATCTCGCTAATCAAATTGATCACTAAGTAGAGTTACTCTTCCACTTAACAAATCATAAACAAGTTTCTTCTCCTGTAGCATTTGTAGCCAACCTTTACTTGAAAAGTTTTTATCATCATATAGTGTTTCATAAATTGTTGCACATTCATCATTAAATATTGCATCACAGGAAGCTTCCTTACTATCACATGCTAACCTATTGTTGACTACATACATACTTTGAGCCTTGATCCCACTTATGATGTTTTCAACACAATCACCATTTTTAACAACACCTTCATCAAATTCAACTTTCTCACTCCACTTCATGTTTTACTTCATTTCAAGAATATCCAAAAACATTTTTGCGAGACATATTTCACCAAATTAATAGAAAGTACTAGACAAAATGTTTTCATCTAGAGCTAGTATAATGAGAAGGAATGATTTTGCATCTCTACTCTTATCATAGACATTTATCGAAGTTTGTTGAAAGTTTTTCGATAAATTTACTGAACCAAGAAGTCGCTCCATTTTAATTTCCCAAAGCTTAAAATTTTTACTTGCGAAAGATGGAAGAATTGGCATTAATCTTTTCAATATTGCTTCGGTTTCTTTAAATTATTTCGGCTGATTCATATTTGGTTCTATGGTTGGAAGCATTTCATATTCTTCCTCTGCCCTCTCATTCTTTCTCTTTATCACTTTCAATTACCTTTGAGACTGTTTGAGTCTCCTTTGCTAACCCATCACTTCTATGCATGCTCCTTCTGTGAGCTCCAACAAATCCACACTTCCATTGCTTTTGTTGTGAGATTAACGCTAACTAGGATCTCTTTAGCTCCAATTGATTATTCAATGAATCTACTTACTTAGTACTCACACTGTCAACTCCCCCAAGAAGAGATTTCACATTTAGCACTCACTTGGAAAACCATGTAACACGCAACTCCTGCACTACGTCACAAATTCTACACAACATATCAATGCTTATTCTCTAAAAAAGCTAACACATACCACACACAGTTTCCAAAGTAATAGGTGGCATAAAATACCAGGCATCACCAATGACTGCATGACTCACACTGCCCAATGCTAAACCCCATATACCTTTGTCAATGTACTCAATATCCATAATAACAAACTCAGATTCACTACATATGGTCTTCTCTACACAACAAAACAAACAACATGACAAACCTTCAAGATATGTCGATAAGGGATCTCAAAATTAACACCACCCTCAGCTCCTTCAGCAATGTGTGGAACTCAATCATGTAATATCTTCACACTCTTGCTTCTTGGCGTGCTTTCCCTTTCACTGTTTGCATATAATTTCACCTTTATCATTAGAAATCAATCAAGTGATACGTGTATGGCTCATACCAACACTTCTCTACTCTCCCAAATATGATCAATTAGTGCTCTTCCAACAACACTTTAGTGAACTACAATCTCCAGTGTAGGAGCCACTCCATCTCACACCACCGAGCCCACACACTCTGGCCACGCTAGTAACTTTTTTACATTTCACTTTAACTCCCTCTACCTCCATATCTAGATGTTTGTGATTTTAATTGTATGTGAAATCCTTAATGGAATTCTCCCACTCTACACTTTGCTTAAGCAAATGCTTATTGTTGACCAACTCTTATTTCATGTATTTTACCATTTCCAGTAGTTGGGTTGTTGGAGGTTAGGTTTCATCTCCTAAATAAACCCAAATATGCTCTCCTTCAAAAGGATCTTTGGTAGAAAGTCCCACCAAAAGGATCTTAGTCTTTTATAGCATAAAATCAATAACTTAATTAGTTTAAAAAAACAACAATAATTGTAAAAATTTAAAGTTGTGATTGGCCCCTGGGCATCAAAATTTGAACCTACAACCCTAATACCCTATGTAATGTACGTCATAAACATACACAAAAATAAAATGAAAATTTTGTCACATTTATAGCCACAACAATGATTTTCTTCAGTGATGATATACCTTCTATACCTTCTATAGTATGACCTAGTCATTAACTAGGTTTACATTAATGTTGCATCATTGAGGCAAGTCACAATCTTAAATTGGTTTCTTTCTATACTACATATTCCTATAATTCAAATATACTCTTAATCTCTCAACATGTTTCCATCATATATTTTATGCACACGATGTGGATTTACATATACTTGGGTATGTGGTACCGTTATTGTAAAATTGTCTTGTCATTTATTTACTCATAGCCTACGCTATATATCTATATCTTATGTAGGGTTTTATCCCCTTCCTCCTGTCATGTTTGTAAAATAACTCTCTTGATTATTTGTCACAACCTTATAATAAGGCATTGCAATTTACAATATGATAATATAACCCTTTGACAAGCTAGGCTCTTTTCCAAAATGAAAGCGTTCTTTATTTTTCCATAAGGTTTTATGTACACATGGTTACCCTTGACCCTTAAGATGTGGTGTCTAGCTACGACCATTGGTCTGTGTTATTTCCACATGGTCAAATCTCTATTTTCCAACATCGGGTTACCACGTGCCTTCACATGACATGATATGGAAGAAAGGGAAAAGATAATCGTTGGTCATGATTTTCCCATGTGAATTGAAGGTTCAACTAATTTAGGGTTTCATTTAGATAGAGAAAGATTACTCCTAATTCATTGATCCATTTGCATTCGGGCTCCATTATGTTTTTGTTTGGCTCTGGTACAGGGTTTCTTTGACACCCAAATATTTTGGTCCATTTGTTGGGACTCTAAACTCTTTTAATGCATAGAAATATGCTCTATTAGTGGAGGTTACTCTTAGCACCCTTCAACAATACTAATAGGTAAACACTATTGTGATATCCCCTGAACTGAAGTTTATGATATAAATTTGTATATGATATTGTAATTATGGTTTTAATTTTGAAGACTTATTTGAAATCAATTTATTAGACATTTTATTACAGATAAATATTAAATGTGAATTTTTAATTATTATGTTGTTAAAAAAATAAGGGATTTTGGAAATTAATACTAAGGCTAGACTTGGCAGAAAGAGATAAGACTGCAAGTTAATGTTTGATACTTATTTCATATTCATTAAATCCTAGGCATCTAATATTAAATGATCAGATTTTTAAGGATCATGGAAATGATTGTTTATTAGCTTCCTTAAAAGACATGATATTTTGTTTGAGAGTGGGGAAGTGGAGCTCAGAAATGAGCTAGTAATTACGTGCCACCTATGGGATGGGGTGGAAATAGTTACCAACTACAAAATCAAGTGGTAAGGGTGTAATCTATTTTGTTCTCTTGCTCAAGAGAGTCATACGGTGTTGAAATGGCAAGAAGCAAGAAAAAGACAAAAAAAGAAGAAAAAAAGAATAGTGATAGAAAAGACTTTCACACCTACCCTTGGGGGGACCCTTTCCGGATAAGGGTTTCAAGGCTGAGAGGAGGTGGGGAGCTCTCGTATTATTTTTCATATTTCCAAATTTCAAGTCAATGCCTCTAACTTTTTGAATATTTAGGAAAAAAACTAGTTATGTTATGTTTAGTATGTTTTTGCATTTTTAAGTTGTGAAATAGAGTGCTAGAAAAAGCAATAGAAAGATGAGGAATTACACCAGAAAGTTATGAATTTAGTTGATTTTCTCCCTGCAAGAGGACTAAATATATATAGTTTTGGGATACAATTTTAACCAGGACCAAATATAACAAAATCATTGTACAAGTTAATTTCTAAATATTAACTATGTCATATGGACAAAAGGTTAAGAGAATAAATAGAATATACATAGATAAATATATACATATATCGCAAACACCTAAAGTAGTGTAAACTTAGACTATAATTTTCAAATATTTAGATTCAAAAATAATTTCATTCTTGAAAACAGTTAAGTGAATGAAAATAAGATAGGATTTTATTACATAAGAAATGTACAAAATGTGGAATAAACCTGAGAAATTTTATATTAAATAAAAAATTTACCTGAGCACAGAAAGAAATATTCTCTTGAAAATATAAGGCAAAGGCAACTATGAAAGTGGCTAATAGAATTTGACAAAACCAATATTCAAAAGATCTGGTATTTTAATTTTGAAAAAGGGAAATAGAAGTAGATGCTTTGGAACAGTGAGAGTGGTCATTAACCATCAAAACAAATGTTGTGAAAGTGATGTTATATCACTAATGCTAAAGGAAATTGTAAAATATTTAGCAAATTGGTTAGGGCTGAGGGTCTAAACTGAAAAATGGACCAAAGTTGGATCCAAAACCTCTGTCAAATTTGGAAAACGTAAGGATGAAAGAAAAAAAGTTAATACTAAAGAAAAGTTGTAAAGAACTCTAAATTAGACTTAGTAAAAATGTAAAATTTTTTAATGAGAATGGAAGAAGTTAGCTCCATGAAGTTTCATAAAGATTTCAAAATTACTTAGCATAGCATTCTTTTTTTAGAAAATTTGAGAAAAGAATGGTTGCAAAAGCTACTGATATTAGGTTTATTTTACTTTACATTTACATTGAGGAGACTCACATTTACTTTATATTTTTTTGGACTTACCAAATGAATTTCTTAAAAAAAACTTCAAATATTAAATATATTAAAAAAAAATAAAAAATAAAAAATATTTATGAAATCTTAAATTATTAAATATATAGCCAATTTAACCTAAAATCACTTTTCTTTGAATTAAAAAAAAAACCTCAAATATCAAATATATTAAAAAAAAATAAAATAAAAAAATATATTTATGAAATCTTAAATTATTAAATGTATAGTCAATTTAATCTAAAATCACTTTTATTTGAATTTTAAATTATATTTAATAAACATTTCCCAATTTTATAAAAAAAATTATTTAATTAAATTTCATTTAATCAAAATAAAAAATTCATTTGATATATTGCGATAAATATCTATTTTTTTTATATATAAATTGGTTTTTTATTTATAATATATATTGAACATTGAATTGTAAATTGGTATGTATTAACAAAGAATTAGTAAATAATTAAAACATATATATAAATGATATCATTATAAAACGTGTATGTAAATGAAAAGCCATATCGATATAATATTTTGACTTACCATAATTTTATTGTAAAAAATTTGAAAAATAATTATTAATAAATAATTTTCATAAATCTTTAACTAATATTTAAAATTACATTTCATATATAATCCAAACTTCAATATTTCTGTTAACATATACTCAAACTTTTATGTTTAAAAGTCTATTAAAAACAAATACCTTAAATAAATAAACTAAAAAACATATACCTTAAATAAATAAACTAATATACTCTAGCATATCCATCAAAACATATGAATGAGATAGAAATGATAATCAAATCTTGTTTTCCTAAATCACAACTAATCACACAATTTCGATAAATTCTGTAATTTTGAAGGCATTTCTAAATTTGGCATAATATAAAAGTCAGTTTTAATCTGGTGGTCAATTAATTTGTTTTCTTTTGTTTTATAAATGTTGTTTGGAGTTTCCGTAGCTTTTTTAAGGCAACATATGTGCACCCCTCAAGTTAAAAATATATCCATTTTCTTGGACACTATGAATGTGATCTTCTTCCCCTGCATTTACCGCGTGGGATTTACTTCCTAGGTTCTTCCCTGCATTTACCGCGTGGGATTTACATCCTAGGTGAAAACATTTTTTAAAGGTTTAAAATAGTCCCCAGCAATAGAGCAAAGCATGGAAAGCAACAACGCCACTCCTTTCCACATTCTTGAATGTTACAAGTTAGTTTTCGCACGAAGACTGATTCCAAATTCCATCCAGAGCTCATGTCCCGTTTCCAAATTCCAGCTGCAGCTTATGTCCTATGAATCAACATTTTCAGCTGTGCTGGTCAGGGATGGCAATGCAGTGTTGTCGAAAATTTTGTTGCGACCTCTAAATGAGAACAACTAAAACCAGCCGACCTGTGAGATATAAATACTGACGGTCTTATGGGTGTGAGACTTGCAAAGAATAACTTAAATTATATTTAAGTGTTGCATAGAAAAGTGTAAATTATATTTAAGTGTTTTATGTTTAGTTATTCGTACATTTTCTTTTAGTAAATTTTATAAAAAAAATTGGCAGAGGTTGATTGGAATTATAGATTTGGAGCTCTGTAATTTATATGATGAAGTATGTTTTTGTTATGTTACTCTTGACTGGGAGTTAGTGAAAAGGTTTTAACTTAATTATCAAAGTTTTTGTCAAATTAAAAAGGTTAGAAGAGTAAGTGATTGTCAAATTTACTTGCTCATTAGCTTTGCAAGAGTTAACCAAAAAAATAATAATTTTTGGTAAATATTTTGGAGTTAAAAAAATATATATTTTTTGGTAAACATTTTCGAGAATAAAATTTTATTGTTATTATGGCTATATTTTATTGTATTTTTCTTCATTTTCTTACTATTAATGTCCAGGATTTTGAAATTACGATTGAGATTCCCAATGAATTTTGGGTGATACACACAATTAGAATTGCCACAAATTGCACAAGTTGCATGAAGTTAGACATCCTGTTCCCATTGAGCTAGAAAAGAGTTTGGAGAATTGATCTCTCTTGGAGGCACTTAAGGACAACTAGATGGATTGGGAGCTTGAGATTGTTGATTTAAATGAGTATCAATATTGAGACATGTTTCCCCACCACTAGTGAAGAGAGTGGCTCTTGAAGCATTTGAATCCAACATTCTCATTGAGTGGATTTTTAATTATATGGATATAATGGTGTGGTGGAGATTATAACCACTATTACATGTGATTAAGGGTGGAGTGTGTGGTTGACATAGTGAATGGTCTTTCCATGTAGAAAACCATTATAGGGACCCAAAACTAGAGATCTAGGTCATGGATAGTCAGATAAAAGTGCCAAAAACTTTTATAGGAGACTGAGTCAGATAAAATCTCCAGGAACTTTTATAGGATACACGGTTGCTTATTATTTCAAGGATTTACAAGGAGAAGATGCATCATGAGGTTGTGCAACACATGGTGCAAGATAAGAGTGGCAAGATCAAAGATAAAGCACATTTGTATGTTCTAGTCAAAGAAGCAATGGCCATTTCTAGAGTTTTGAAGACAGTACTATGAATAGCCAAAAAAGAAAAAGAAAAATCTATAGAAATGGAAATTTTAAAACTAAATGTAAATGATGATATGGCTCCAAAACCTTGTTAGGAATGTGTATCTCTGCTAAAGTATAGAGTGATAAGAAGGCATGCCAGCTTGCTAGATTTTTTCAAAATAATGTTTAAAAAATGAATGTTAGATTAAATTTTACTAAAAATAAATCAAAAAGTTGTAAGCCTATAATCATAGCTTAGGGTCTATGGCTTGGTGACCCATCCTTTATTTACCACAATATTATATGTAATAACTCTACACAGACGATTCTCTATTCGAAAATGGCAAAAGTGATTGGGTATTAGACTCCCATGTTAGCTAGTTTAATAAAAAAAAAATATGTAAGATAATTATAACTAATTTTATCGATATTTTTATTATGATGATGGATATATTTACCTGTATTTTATTTATTTTTATCTTTCTCATATTACTAATAAATCTATTTACCTTTGTTAAAATCTCAGCAACACTCCTAATACCAACATGCACCTTCGTAGTCAACTATATAGGAAAAAGAAATCTACGTCGATTATAATATTCCCTACACAGACCTTTAGGAGCGGATTCTCGGGAGAACAAATCCATTTTAAGAATATATATGTGGGTGGCCACTGGCCATCGTACCCCAAAGGTAATAATTCAGATGGAAACACGAGAAATTCAAGAGTGAGAATAAAAGCATTCAGATGAAGTCAACGAAGCGTGGTAGGAATTGTTATATATACATATTGTTTGAAAGGGACTTTTCAGATTGTTGTGCACTTAATTGATTCATGGTTTTTAATTCTACCCAAGAGTTTAAGATTCTATTCACCGACTTCATACTAATCAAGTTGAATATTTAGTTATTAAGATAAATAAATTTAGATGTCATTTCAAAGCATTCAACTTACGGAAATGATTGCCAAAGTCCGTTGCTTACACCTGGTAGTTTTTTTTCGTATTTTTGAAAAACATTTTATCTGATTTGTATAAACAGCGTAAAATTCGCTTACAAATTTATTTTCCCTCCTGAGTCCAAAGCTAGTTAAAAAAATATTGTCACGGTGGCAGAAGTTTTATTATTTTCATTCCATTGCATTAAAGTGGGATTCATACAATCTAATTTCAAGAAGTGTTTAGTTTTTTTCTCTTTTCCTTCTTAATAGAAATTTGACATGTAATGTTAAATTCAATATGAATTATTGACAAATAAAACATAAATTAAAATATACCATATAAACAAAATATACCAATATCTTTTATAAGTTAAAATGTATAATATAAATAAACTAGAAAAACATGCTAAAGAAACATGTAACAATTATATCAATTGAAAAAATATGTAAATTGATCGACACAAAATTATATATAATGACGGGAGAAAATAATAATTATAAAGTATTTAATATTAATTAAAAATAAAACATTGTGGGTGTGGCTTGTTGGTCTAGAAAGTATTATAAAGGCAAGTATTATAAATGCCTTCACGTCATTCTGCAAGTCACATATTCAAACCTCTTTTTACCAGTGTGTTGTGCTTGGGTAGATCACACGAGTACTACAATAACAGAAGGTAGTCATAAAAAAATAAAATTATAAATAAAATATTTTCATTTTCATTTTATTTAAAATATTTTAATTTAATAAAAGATTTAGAATATATTGAATAGATATTTAATTACTTGCACGTTAATGTTTATTTTAAACAAAATATTGCGATATAAAAAGAAGTTGAAATAATTTGGATAGTGAAATTTGTAATTCTCGTAAAATTGATTAAGTCCTCAAAGGTGCTGCTTGTTAGCCAGTTAAAGCGTTCACAACATTGTGTAGGTCACATGTTCAAACCTTGACGTACTAGTAAGTGGTGATTGGGGATATTGGTACTTTACCTGGAGGTAATAGTGGCATCCATCAAAGATCGACTATGCGTCCCCTGAAAACAAGAATCGGTTCATTACCAATTCCACCAGCAAAAAGATTTATATAAAAATATATATATATATATATATATAATTGATTAATAAAATTGGCCAATATACATTTTTCATATATAAAAACAGAAAATAAACATAGTGGAAAATCATCTTAATTCTAAATTTATTATACATTTAAAAGATACACCATCTTTAATTTACAATTAGGAAAAAAATAATGATATAAATAATCTTTTATTATATATTTTTTTTAAATTATTGTTACTTTCTCTTGGATAATATTAAATCTTATATTAAATAATAAAAATAAAAATTTATAAATATCCAAATAATATTATAAAAATGTAAAATTATATATTTTAATTTATTTAAATTTTAATAAATAAATAAATCTTGATATGATATATCATATTTTTTATAATTTTGTAATAATTTGGTAGGCTTGAGGATTAAATATATTTGATAGATTGAATGATAATATATGGTATAATGTAATGAGTTGAATTATTATGGTTATTAAATAGAAATAAATATTTTAAAAATGAAGATAGTTATATGAATGAATTAATTGGTAAATATCTAAAAATTTCAAACAACTTCACTTTTAAGAAGAATTTCCCTACCGTCCTATCATTACGGTGGGCCATTGGATTATATGTTAGAGGATAAGAAATTGTTCAAACAGTTGATGATCATAACAAGCCAAGGTAGCTGGAAGGTGGTGTAACAGTTATGTTTAGTTTTATCGCGATTACCATGGCGCTTGATGTTCGGTTTTATAACGATCATAACCTTTTCTTTCTACGCTTCTCCACTGTAATTGGAATGCATGTAAACACGTTGCGGCATCATTATCGTAATTGTCCGTTCAGTCGGTGATCTCTGGTT
The DNA here is from genome assembly GCA_031772625.1 of Pinus tabuliformis. NCBI lineage: Eukaryota > Viridiplantae > Streptophyta > Pinopsida > Pinales > Pinaceae > Pinus > Pinus tabuliformis. The sequence continues at coordinate 1,157,909,160 of CM062820.1, forward strand.
GCGTCGTGCACATACAACTAACCAGTGCATAGCCTTTCACTATTCCTCATGATTCAGAGGCAAAGGAATTGCTCATTTAAGCCCCGGTTACAAAAAGGTAATCTTTTCATTAATGTTAACCAGATTTTGTTATTCACATATGTTCTTTGAACGAGACACTGTTATGTTTATTTATTCACATTTGTTCTTTGAACGAGACACTGTTATGTTTTATTTTGTTGCTTCTTTTCTACACCTCGGTTCTTGTTAGTTCTTCAGGCTGCTTAGCATTAAAGAATGTTAAGGGATTCTTGATTCGATTGATTTTTGTCCTAAATTTGAAAAAATTGCACAAATGATTTCTTGGAATAGTTTGAACAAGGATGGATGTTTACGTCCACGTACCATCTGTGGAAGTGTATATATCTGATGAGGTTTGTGCCTTTTTTTGTGCAGGAATATTGTTTTGTTTCAACTATTACCATTTTCACTGGCCTCATTTGTTCCAACAAAGTCTATAGGTTTGAAGATGCCTAAATTCCATTGTGGTTATATGATTATCTGGTGTTTTTTTTTTTTAATTCTTCAGTTTGAAGCTCGTTGGACATGATACTCTATAAAGATTCAAGAAGCTGGGGCTTACTTGACAAAATAATTATTTAGACTACCAGAAAATGTAAAAGCTTTTCTATAAGTTGTGTATAATAAACATTTTGTGGTGTTCCAGGTTTTTAAATAATTTGCCACTAGTATTTATGACAGGCCGTTGACAAGTTATATATTAATTTGAAAATAACAACGTTTTACTCAAACTTAATATCTTATTCTACCTTGTGCATGTCTTAATCTGACGTTTACCTCTCAAGTTATGTACCCTTTACATTAAAACCATAGTTGTAAAATAAATAGATGTAGAGACTGGAAGCTTCTTTGCGATGTTCCTAGTCATTCGACCTAATAAAAAATTCGACCGAATCTGTGATTGAAGGGATAGATGATCCTGCTAAGAGAAAGAGAGATAGATTGGGATGTCTATCCATAGCGCTATCCTCTTCAATCGTACCATCCCAAGAGAAGAACCGTATTGGAGGAGGAACAAGTAGTTCCTGTGCTCATCAACTACTGCTTTGTTGGAGGCTGAGAGGTGTTGAGATTGGTTTCACTGGTAACTGAGGGTAAAGTGACGAGGCTATGAAACCCTTCTTGTTTTATAGATTTCGTGGATAAATTTAATCAAATAATATTATTCTGATTCAATAATTTTTAAAATTTCAAATTTGAAAAAAAATTTAACTTATAAAAATTGATCTTTGTATTGGTAATGAAAATAAAATTAAAATAAATATATATTGGTTATAAATGCAACAGAATCATTATTTTCACAAAACCATCCACTCTAAAAATAATTGACTTCAATATCTATAAAATTTTACCAACTTTAAAAATTCCATGACTTTTTTATAACATTTTTGCACTCAAAAGAATCCATTCAAACTATTCAAATTTATTAAATATCTTAAATACTTAAACTCCAAAACGTCTGAGAGAAAACTAATTAACGTAACTCTTACCTATTACCTATTAACAATTATCAATTTCTATCTTACCTTCTTATTTGTATATCGGACGCATTTGTGATTGTCATTACTGAAAAATTGAAACATCAACCGTTATAAAACTTCAGTCATATACTTACAAGTTTCATGGATATTACAATTGGTATGAAGCTCTTCTCAGTTCCGTGGATATTGCAATTCATACGAAGCTCTATCGTTAGAGAAGGGATATACGCAACATGAAGATGAAGTGGATAATGATTGATCACCATTACGAACATTGAATTTATAGCTCATTACCAGCTTTTCTATCTGGCTGTTTCGAAAAAAGCACTACGTATGAGCATGGCGGTAGATAACAAAGAAGCAAAACTCTGAATATTGTACTCTAGAGCATGGCCCAAAGTGTTTCACAGCGCACTAGGTATGAGCATGGCGGTAGATAACAAAGAAGCAAAATCTGAATATTGTACTCTAGAGCATGGCCCAAAGTGTTTCACAGCGCACTAGGTATGAGCATGGCGGTAGATAACAAAGAAGCAAAACTCTGAATATTGTACTCTAGAGCATGGCCCAAAGTGTTTCACAGCTTAAAATGTATGGTATTAGGTCTTGATGGAAAAGTATTTAAAGAAAAATCGCTGAGTTATAATTCGGATAAATATCAAGCAGCCATGCCAATCGCTCATAATCCCCGATCTGCTTACTAACAATAGAACAATTGGAAAATTTAAAAGTCAAAATCAAATTCAAATGAACTAAAAAAATTATTTTATTCTAGTATAGAAATAAATTTAGTATTCTTAATTTTTTAAAATTCTTTTAAACTAAAAAGACTTAACATGTTAATGTTAATGTTAAAATTAAAATTAAAATATATATATATATATATATATATATATATATATATATATATATAATTTAATTAAATTTTTAAAAATAATATTGAAAATTTATATAATATTTTTCATAAATTTTTTAGATAAAATATATATATATATATATATAATTTTATCATGATAAAAAGGAAATTCAGCATTTTCAAAAATCCTGATAATATTAAAATCTCACACTTACAAGCATATATATAATGAAATTTGGTTAAAATTACAATTACAGTCCCATATGATCAAATTTGAAAAGTCAAAACTCCCACACTCAAGACTCCTTAGGTGAACAGAAAACGTAGCTAATAGCAAATGCAGGTGACAGGTAGTGACTGGATGGGATGGGATGAGACGAGATGGGAAGGGACCACGCCGGCCGTCTGCCAATCGTTTGGCTTGATTAGAGTAAACTCCCATGACAGGTGGGTATCGAGGTTAGAAGCTGTCTGTGTCGCCGACATATGTTAGTAAAATATTTATAAAATTATTTTAAAAAAAATATTTAAAGGTATATTTAAAAACTTTTCAATCTTTTAAAATTAATGTTGTCCGTTAATATAAGTAAGGTGGAAAATGAAAGGATGTTAATATAGTAAGGTGGAAAATGAAAGGATGTTAATAGATTTAGGTTAATAATTATTTTATTAATGTGGTTGTTTTATTTGAGAGAAGATTTATGTGGAGAAGATTAGTAAATTATCATTTATTATAGTTGATTTTTATTTATTGTGGTTGATAATAGTTAGTTTATTATGGTTGTTTTTGGTAGACAAATGTTTATTATAGTTTACTATAGTTCACCATGTTGAGTATGGTTGAAAATGGATGTCATGGTGAATATAGATAACCATGTTGATCATGGTTTATTGTGGTGAGCTATGTTGAGCATGGTTAAACATGTTGATGATGGTTGATCTTGGTTGACAATGGTTGTCCAAGATTGACTATAGGTATGGTTGGCCATGGAGTCCATCGTTAACCATAGTGAGCATGGTTAACTATGGTCAACCATAGTAACCATGGTTGAGCATGGTCTATCATAGTTGGCCACACTAAGGATGATCAACCATGGTGAGCATAATTAACCATAGTCCACTATGGTCAACCATTGTTAGCCAAGGTGATCATAGTTGACTATGGCTAACTATGGTTAACTATAGATGATCATGGTTATCCATGATTGACCATTGTTAACAATGGATAACCATGATTGACTATAGTTAATCATAGTTGAGTACGATTGACTATGGTTGTCCATGGTTGATTGTGGCTGGCCATGGTTGAGTATGGAAGTTGACAATGGTTTAATATGGTTGACCAAAGATTATCGTGGTTGCTCATGGTTCACTAAGGTTGCCTAATGTTGATTATGGTTGACTATGGTTTCTTATGATTGACTATGTTTGGGTAACATTAACCATGGTTTGCTATAGTTAACCATTGTTTGACAATGTCGAACATGATTTACCATGTATCTATGACTATGGGTGCTATGTTGACCAAAGATGACCATGTTTGATCATGGTTGGCTAGGGTTGAGCATCATTACCTATGTTGACCATGTTTAACTATGAGTAAGCATTGGGCATGGTTGAACATGATTAACTATTTTTTAAATTTATTTAATCTTTATTTTATTTTATTTCATATTTGAGATTAAAAATATCAATTAATTGACATTATATCTTTGAGCATTCCTATCTTTGAAAATAAAAACATAAAATTAATTATAAATGACAAAATTACACTAACTATCTTAAAAAAAAAAATAGAATACACGATTAAAAATAAGAATATAGATAAATTATCCAATAAAATTAAAAAAATTAAAAATAAAACTTTACAATTAAAATTAAGGAAAAAAATTAATTAAATTTTCAAAATCTATAAAAATAAAACATAAAAATTAAAAAGAGGGATTCTTTGGAGAGGGCTTGCGGGCCATTATGTTTCTTGTTTTTAGTTGTATATATAAGTTTCCTTATGTGCCAGGCTTATTAAGTTTTTTGGTTTATTTTTTATTTTTATGATTATTTATTTAATTATTTTTTTTGGAATTATAATAAAATTTTGATTTTTAATAAAATAAAATTATTAATTTTTTTGATATGAAAATTATTTTTTATTATTTAATTTATTTTTTTTAAATATAAAAAAATTCATAATTTAAGTGAAGAGATAAAAAGTGATCATTATTTTTTTCTTTAAAGTGTTTTTCATTATTCTATATACATTAATGATGATTTTATAGATTACATGTAAGAAACCTGAATTTTGAATGCCCGTTAAAATGGATGAACTTGTATTAAACTAATATTTAAATGAATTATATTTTGAACATTTAAAGAATAAAATTCTTTTCAATAGAACCACTTTTTAATTTAGGTATTTATTTTTAGGGTTTTTTACTGTTTTAATATTTGGTCTTTAATGTCGTGGATGAAAAATGTTGAAATTTTAATATTTTGTGTAGTTGTGATATTTGTGTTTAATTTCATGGTTAAAAAATGTGGAAATGTTAAGGATTTTTGTGCTCATCATATTTGGTCTTTAATACCGTAGTTGAAATTTTAAGATTTTTCATAATCATGATTTTTATTTTTAATGTCATGGATACATATTGTTGAAACCTTAACCCTAAAAAAAAGATAATGTGGCATCACCATGACTATACAGAAGTCCAATGTCCACCTTATAAACAATATTTTATGTATGTTTTGTTGGCTATGAGCATGATGGTACTCTCCTAACTTTAGAATTATGTTCCAGAGACCATCCACACATATTTAGCCCCTTAATGCTTTGCTCAAATGATATATGCATAAGTTTTCCAAGTTTAAGAAAACAACATAGATGATTCTGGCAATCCATCTTCCATTCTTTTTTAAGTCAAACACTATCTTGTTTTCCATTCTTTTTCAAGTCAAACACTATCTTGTTCTTGTCTTGACCATGTGGAATAAGGTTGCTTACTTAGATCTAAGAAAGAACTTGGCATAGGAGTTTGTTTAAAAAAATGGATTTGCAACATGGATTTATTCACAAAATAAAGTAAATAAATTATTTTTCTTTTCAATAATGTTAAGAAAAATGACAAGAAAATCTCTAGTATGAAGAATTTCATTTAAGATGGCTATAATTTAACATTTGCACTTCCAATTTCCCATCATTCAGATATCTAAAATTTTTAATTCTTCATTTAAATCTTCATGTCATAAAGGAAAAATAGAAATCCCAATTATAAAAGACATCACTCTTCATCAATGCTATTTTTTCATATGCTATCAATAACATATCACATCACTCTTCATATGTGGTATTTTTTTATATGCTATCGACTTAGGACATTTCCCCGTTTCCTTTCCAACATTTGGTACAATTACTAGTTAAAAATTATATATAAAAAAATAATATATGAGTTAGACATATATGAATATAAAAATCATGACATGTAGATGAGTTGGCTTACATGGTTTTTATTCCCCATTAAATTTTAATTCAAACCTCATAGAGAGGGTTTGAAAGTAGAAGCCACTTTGGTAGATTAAAACTATCCCAAAACGTGACCAGATTCTATTATAAGTTTTTCTTAATTAACCCCTTTAATTAAAAAATAAAAACTGCATAAATAGTTTTAAAATAAATCTCACAATCAAAGTAAATATCGTTAAATACTTTTAAAACCTATTAAATTCATTGTCGATTATACATCCATTCAAGAAAATATTAAATTCCTTTTGAAAACATTAAATTCGTCGTCGAGGATGCTACAGTTCCTTCCTTCGAGTCGTTCAAGATTCTACGGCTATCGCTCTTCCGCATGAAATGCTCTAACGCACTGCCGTCGTAAAAGCCGCTGGTGCCGTTGGAGAGATTCTTTTACAACAACCTGCACATGCAACGTGACGGGACTCAGGACAGGGGCTGGGCGGCAGTTAGGGGGAGCGGTGCAATCTTTCCTCATTATCGTTAAACAATACAATTTGGTACATGTACGGGTATCAAGGTCTGCGGCAGTTAAAAAGAAATGACAGGAAGCTATAAATCGTATAGAGGTGAAAGAAGAGAATTAGGTGGATGCACATCCAGAAATTGATAGAAAAAGATATGGAATGTAGGGAGCTTTATGACGTTCATAATTGGTCATTGTTCTACGTAATTAAGTACAATGGCACAACCTTATCGACCTCTTGCACAACGAAAATCCTAGTAATAATAGTAATCGACGTTTAGTGCTTGGTGTATTCACGTAATCAGATAGGCTCCTGGAAGTAATAGTTAACCCTAATTAAGTCAATAGGCGTGCTCTTAGGCTCCTGGTAACAATAGTTAACCCTAATTAAGTCAACAGGCGTGCTCTTTGGAATAGGCTTTCAAGATTTTTTATTTTATTTCTTTTAATAAAAAATGATTGATCTGATTCAGTAATTTGATTTTTAAATTGGACTGTTTTCTCTATTTTTATATGGAAAATTATAAATTTTTAAAGTTACAATTTACAAATTAGTATTTTAATGGTTATCAAAGTTTATCAATCATTTAATTGTTTGATTAGATGATGTGAGGACCAAAATGTTTAGAGTGTGGTAATCTTATTATGTAATAGTAATTCTTATGATTGGTTTTTTTGTATTGGTTTGACCGGATGAAGTGGAGTCAATATGTTTGTGGTGTGGCAGTTATATTATGTTAGAGTTGGACAAGCTTTGCCTACTCTATGCGCTGGTTTTGTGCGCTGGTTTTGTATTAATTGAAACATTTATATATGATTGGTAAATAGTGGCCATAATTTTGATAGGATAGAAATCCGAGAAGCTGAAAAAGGTGTTGAGAAAGTAAAAGAAGCCATTGAATTTGGCGATGGATTATTTTTTCATTTATTTTTAAATGGTTCGAATATGTAATTTTTATTTGTGATTATATAAGTGGTTATAATATTATTAGAGCTTGTATTTAAGTAAAAAATGTGTTTTTTTAGTTTGTAGAGGTTAGAAGAAGATTTTCAACTAGATACATTTAAAATGGTGTGAGGTTGAAATATTTGTTAAGTAGAATATATTTTTAAGGTAGTTTATTTATTTTTTAAAAATATTCACATATTTATATGTATTTTATTTCATTTGATCAATAAAGTATTTTATATATTTTTTATTGTGTATAAATCAATATAATTTGTATAATATTTTTAAACTTTGGATCTAACAAGCTTCTAGAAGGATCAAATATCGCATGATGTAAATCTCTTTTTGAGTACCAAATTTGATGAAAGTTTTGGACCTCTATAGATTTGATTCCTCTGAGCCCTTGATAAATATCTTTTCAAGATAGATCTATGCTGGTTTTTAATTATATTACTTATATTTACATAAATTTGACATATCTCTCTATGTATAGAAATATATTATTTTTAATTGTAGGAAAACCCATGCTACATTTTTCTTGGAATGCTTTATATTTTTTTTAATTTAATTTTGTAAAGTGATATAGATTAGCATTGACTATATATTTAGATAGATGATTTAGAAAAAAAATTGTATTATAAGTATTTATTTTGTATGTGCTTATTAATTAAATTTAAATACAAAACTATGAAATATAATGATTACGAATATGAATCATTATTTTAGCTTAAATGGTGAAGTAGTTATTGATGATGATGAGGATGATTAATTTCCACTAAGACCTGTATTGTCTACCCAAACTTAAGAAGGTATGAGATAAAAAAATATTTCTTTGACATTTTATTTCTATGCTTTAAAATAAGTGACGGAAGTGATCCCATCACCATATTTTTGCTGAGTTAAAAGGTCAAAGAGGTTAGTAGTGCATATTTCTGCTGAGTTAGAAGGTCAAAAAGGTTAGTAGTGTGACAAATATTTGGGAAAATAGATTGAAAGTGAGTATAACATGGACAACCTAAGAGAAAGTGATTTCATCTTCAACCCTCCCAAGAGAGAATAAGGGAAAGACTCTTTCATCCCATGGCGTTTTGGAAATTTATCAATGCTCAGTTTGGCTATAAAACTCATGATAATTAATTCTAATATTAGCAATGTTCAATTTGTTCTTAAGAGTAGAAGACACAGAGATAATTTTGGCTTATGATATTGAGGTTGATAAACTGCTTCTAATATCATAGTTTTCTTTTTCCCTCCATCTCTTTATCTCCCCACAATTTCTCCTTAAATTTTGAAGTAATCAATATTTTTAGTATTATTTGAATTCTACAAGATTAAATCCTCCTTTATTCCCAATGGTATCACCAAGACTGAGCATTCTTATGCCACCCTCGCTTGGGTCAAAAGTGGGGCTTTGGGCTAGCATTAGATGTAGTTTTGTAAAATCTCTTTGCATCCATGTTTTATAACTTTTTTTATACATAAGATACCTATTCATAGACATGCTTTCAATGGGGGAAACACATGCTTCAATCAAGAGGATAGGGTAGGGAATATTTCCTTTAACCTTGAGGTTGTTGGTTAATGAGTTTTGGATTTGTCCAATCTTCCTCCATCACTTTCTTGATATATGTTAGGCCCCTATACTACTAGTGTAGCCCCTTATTGTTGTTGTTAGTGTAGTCCCTGTATTGTTATTATTGTGCCCATGTAGTCATAATATTGTTATTATTGTGCCCCATATAAGCCTACTATTGTTATTGTTGTGACCTTACATTATTATTGTTATGTAGGCTCTGATTATATTTTGACCCTTTAGACTCCTATATATAGAAAGGGGCCCTTGTCATTTCTATCATCTGAGGATTTTCCATTTATGTAATGAAAAATAGGTTTCCCCTTCAAAGAGGATAATTTGTAAGTAATTGGTCTATCTTTTTTTGCGCTGGTTGGATAACATTTGGTATGAGAGGTTTGGATTCTAGGGTTTCACTGCTTCAAACAAGTCATCATGGAATTTTCTCTATAATGGTTTTTCTATGAAGCTTCAGAAGCTGAAATTGCAACCACATAGATTCGAGATCGTTTTGAACTTTGTTTACAAATTTTAGATCGTGTCTCACAATATTTTTGGAGATATGATCCTAGGAAGTTAGGGTTTTCGTAGGCTCCAAAATTCCATCTTAAACATGTGACCTAGAGAAAATCGTCATAAATTTCGCTCTGAACATCAGATTTGAATTTCGTCAAAAGGGATGGAAAGAGGGTGGACTGTAGTTTGTTGGGCATCATTTTCATGGCCTAAATTCAAAATAGTAACACATGTTACTCCGTACAAGTTTTCTCTACTAAACTAGTCTATAATCAGGACATCATGGGAGATTGGGCATAACTCTTTCTTGAAGAATCCAATCTTGGTCTGACTTTTTGGGTTTGAAAGAAGGCTTAGAGGGATACTATAGGCAATAATTTTAGATCTTGGAGATTAACAACTACAAAGATACAATAGCTTCAATATCGAGGTCGTAAAAAGCAAGAAAATGTGTGTATTTTTTAAATTTTGGATAACGTTTGTTTGAAAAGTAAGTTTTAAGTGATTCAAAGTGCATAATGAAGCAAAATAATCATTTTTTTATTGCAAACTAAATTGAAGTAAGAAAATGGAAACACCTAGTAAGCAACCAGAATGGTATACCATGACGCATGAAGAAGAGGAATAAATGCAACATGATATATCAAAATTACGAGACCAAGTGCAACAAAATTTTACTCTCGCAAAGAGTAACCAAAAATGAAATGGAAGCTAAGATGGATGGTTTGAAGAACGGTTTAAAATCAGACATGGAATATTTAAAAGCAAACATGGAATATTTACAATCATACATGGAAGGGTTGAAGGATGATTTAAAAGTGGACATGGAAGGTTTGAAAGAAGGTTTGACAAAGTTTCTACAATAAATGTTTCTTAATGGTGAAAATATATTAGATGAAACTCATGATGAAAACAAAATAAATGTTAATCATGATTTAATAGACTCTAATGTTGGATTGAGGAACCATCATATTCCAAAGATCGATATGAGAAAGTTTAATGTCAAGGATCTAGTAATATGGATACTACAAATGGAGCAATATTTTGATCTCCATAATGTTCAACGCACACAAAACGTATGCATTTCAACTTTATATTTAGAACCAAATCAATTTGTATTGTATTGATGGCTTTGTTCTTGTAAACCACTTGTCACTTGGTCTATTTTTATAAAGGAAATGGTATTAAATTATGAGGATACAAAGAGTAGCACCTTCTTTAGCCAATTGATACATCTCAAACAAAATGGTTCAATCGCGAAGCACATTGAGGATTTCCAAAAATTTAATATAAGGGTAAATGATATTCCAGAGGAACATAGGATTGATGTCTTCATAGGGACTTTAAAGGATAACATCCAGCATGAGGTTCTCCTTTGGGAACATAATTCATTGAAGAAGGCATTCAGGGTGGAAAGAAAAATTGAAAGCAACATTATGGCAACAAGGAAGTCTATCACTCACAACTATAAAGATGGAAGTGTTGTTGCTCCTAGCCTTCCACAATCTACAAGGTTGACATCACAACAATTGGAAGAAAAAAGAGTGAAAGGGATTTGTTATAGTTTTGATAAAAATTACACTAAAGGTCCTAAGTGTGTTGAGAAGAAATTATTTTACATATATTGTGAAGAGAAGGAAGAAAGGAAGAAGAAACATCAAAAGAAGAGGATATACACTGGGAACCAACCATAGATGAAGAAGAAATGAATCCAAACATATCTTGTAATGAATTGCCATAAATTACCACTCCTCAATCTCTCAATATAGAAGGACATATCATGAATAAAAGGGTAATAGCATTGATTGATTCAGTTTGTACCCATAATTCTATCCATTGTAAAATAGTGAAGGAATTGAATTTCTTCATATATCTAGAACCAAAGTGTCAAGTGATAGTTGCGAAAGGAGGAACTATAAATTTCTCTATAAAGTGCCATAATATCAAGCTAATCATGGGTAAATGTGTATTGAATAGTCCAATGCTTTCCATTCCAATGTGTGGTTCTAATGTTGTACTAGGAGTCCAATGGTTACAATCTTTGGGTACGATAGCTTTTAATTTTCAATAACGTTTCTTGAGATTTTTTTTGGAAGGAAAGGAAGTTGAATTAATAGGTATTGCAGGGAAATCGAGAAAGATAAGAAGCTCTAATGGCATGACAAATCGTCTAAAGAAAGAACAATGTGGCATAATTGAACAATTATGCTCACTAGAGATTCAAACATTGAAATCGTTTATTTCTCCAGATCTCCAAAAAGTATTGGACAATCATTCCAAGTTAGTTGAGACTCTGAAAGGCCCCCCAACTATTCGTGATCATGAACATGCTATTCATTTGATTCCATAAATTTATCCTCCAAACATCAGGCCTTACATATATCCCTATGCCCAAAAGAGTGAAATTGAACGTATGGTTACAAAAATGCTAGAGGGCATTATAATTCAACCTTTTCAAAGTTGTTTATCTATTCCAATATTATTGGTGCATAAGAAGGATGCATTATGGTGCATGTGTCCAGATTATAGGGAGCTCAACAAGCTCACTATTAAAGATGAATTCCCCATTCCTGTCATTGATGAATTGTTGGATGAATTACATGGAACAATTTACTCCACCAGGTTGGATATTCATTTAGGATAACATCTAATTAGAATGAAGACTGAAGAAATTCTGAAATATAACATTTATAACTCATGAGGTTCATTATGAAATTTTGGTCATGCCTTTTGGCCTTACCAATGCACCTTGTACATTTCAAGTTATGGTTTATTCCATTTTCAAACCCTTCCTTACAAAATTTGTGTTAGTATTTTTTTATGATATACTAATCTACAACAAGCCTTGGAAGGATCATGTTCAACATATTACAGCATACGACCTACTCTCTTCATGATCCTGACCTCTCCTGTGAAGGAGCCAAATGCTTATTGCAATACGTTGATACTAAATTTACACATTTATATTAATTAAATAATTATACATATATAATCAGAGTGATATTTTGAAATTGAAAATTTATTTTAATGGAACAATTAATTAATAGAGTAAATCAATCAACTAAATATTAATCTAGAAATTATTTTGTTGAAGAGAATTTTTAATATCTAATTCTAAATTAAAAATAATATTAGCATAACCATTTCTATTAATATAATTTGATATATACATATTAGTTTCATTTCTACATGCCAATTACTATGTATAAAAAGTAGAAAATATCAACCATATTAGAAAAATATGATTCTGATAGCCAAATATTTGTGCCGTCAATTCATTAACCACGGCTCACCATAATTAAAAAATATTAATAACCTTCATCATAATATTAATGATAAAAATATTTATATTAATATTAACATAACCATATCGACCATATTAATTTTAACATTAATGCTAATTAGAGTTTTCTTTTCGGTAAACATATCAAATTTCCTTTCCGTTGTTTGCGAATTTTACAAAGAGAATGTTGAGATTTTCTGTTTGAAGTAAAATAGGCAGAAATCTCTGTAGGTGACAACAATAGAAAATTTGTTGCTGGATTATCTGCAGGTTGTTGGGAGCAAATTAATGCATCCTAAATTTGATGTGAGAGCAGTTAGATTCTCTCTACTATAAAATAGGTTGTCATACGGATAGCTGGGTGTGAGTGTGAGAGTTTCATTGATGTAATCTCCAAATTTGATTAATGAGAATTGCCGATGCCTGTTTGGTGGACGTAGCCCAGATTGGTTGGGTGAACCACGTAAAAAGCTGTGTTCTATGTGTTTGATCTTCTGCTGTGTTAATTCTGTGTTTATTTAATTTTACTGTGCACCTGATCCAACAATTGGTATCAGAGCTCGTTGGAGGTGAGGTGCTGGAGAAGCTGACTGGAGGCGCTGTGCGTGACTGCTGATGCGTGCGGACTGCGCTGCTGGTGTCTTTGCTGTGCGTGGTGAGGAGCAGCCGCTGAGGTGAATGCTGCTGCGTTTGCTGGGCAGCCCTGGCACGGATTGGAGCAGTGGAGCGATGCTATACCTGGATGATTGGTCAACATCAAAAGGTTCCAGCAGTGACTGCCTACATTTACTTTCAATGGCTGTAAGTTGTGCTTTCGAATTGGTTTGTGTTCTCCACCAAAGTCTTACGGTCGATTTGGATTTCCATTCGAACCTGCAAAAATAGACACCTATTATTCGAACCTGCAAAACAGACACATATATTATAATAAGCGTGTTTTCGAGATAGAACATGCGTGTTTTCCAAAACAAATGTCAACCGAATGAACATCCTGCTGTTTTAGATATAGATGTGGGATTTTTTCTGCATTTGATACGCTGTTGGAAATTAATGTAACCGGTTGAAAGCTGGTTTGTTTTGGCGGTTTTTGGAGGATCCAGCGTTGGTTTTGTGTGCGCTTTTCAAACTATTTTTCCTTTACTGTCTGCCCAAGAATTTGCTGTCAATTGTGGAGTCGCGGTATTCATCACGGACCACTGCAAAGCCGAGTGGCTTTATTTTTCCTGTGGTATTCTTTTACGCTGGCGTGGATGACTTAGAACATAATGCGTTGTGTTTAAAAACATAAAAGATTGAAACGCATATGTTATAAACCATATGGTACACATTATATAAACCATGTTCACATAATGGAAAGTGTAAGTGGTGGAGTACGTAATTTTTTTTTTTTGAAATGCCATTAAACCAAAAAGGAGTTATAAGGGTTATGTAACCTGGGTTTTTTTCTAAAAAATTACAAGGTTGGAACGCATGTTAAATGGTGGGGTGTTAAAATATATTGGGGTATATATTTTGGTAAGACAAAGGCATAGGCAATTTTTTTTTTGTTTAAATTGCTGGTATTTCAATTTGAAATTGGAGATTCTTTGATAAGATGGCCAAAACACAAAGTGCCCGTTTTGAAATTGAAAAATTTAATGGCAAGAATAATTTTGAGATTTGGAAGGTGAAGATGCACGATCTGCTGGTTCAACAAGGTGTGGCGAAAGCACTGTTGGGGAAAAACAAAAGACCTGCTTCCATGACAGAGGATGAATGGGATGAGATGGACGATAGAGCTCTGAGCGGAATTCGGTTATGTCTGGCGGACGATGTTCTGTTTAACATTGTGTCAGAGAAAACCGCTGCAGGCCTGTGGACGAAGCTTGAGAAGCTCTATATGACGAAATCTTTGACAAATCGAATTCTCCTGAAACGGCAGCTTTACAGTTTGCGGATATGTTGATTCCGATTTTGCAGGTGACTTGGATAAAAGGAGATCAACTTCAGGGTACGTCTTTACTCTTGCAGGTGGAGCTATTAGCTGGATGTCAAAGCTACAAAACATTGTTGCTTTGTCTACTACTGAAGCAGAATACATTGCTGCTTCTCATGCTTGCAAAGAGGCGGTTTGGTTGAAAGGTTTGCTTGGTGAATTTGGTAGGTTACAGGATAACATCAGGTTATTTTGTGACAGTCAAAGTGCAATACATTTGGCTAAGAATCCGGCCTATCATAGTAAGTCAAAGCATATTCCAATCAAATATCATTTTGTAAGACAGGTTATCACTGAAAGGGGAGTTTCTCTTGAAAAGGTGCATACAAAGGAGAACTGTGCAGACATGTTCACGAAACCAGTTTTGTTGGAGAAGCTACGCTGGTGTTTGGCTTCTCTTGGCTTGCAGAAAAGATAAAATAATAATAATAGGGCATCAGGCGAATTGTTGTCAAGGTGGAGATTGTTGAGATTTTCTGTTTGAAGTAAAATAGGCAGAAATCTTTGTAGGTGACAACAATAGAAAATTTGTTGCTGGATTATCTCCAGGTTGTTGGGAGCAAATTAATGCATCCTAAATTTGATGTGAGAGCAGTTAGATTCTCTCTACTATAAAATAGGTTGTCATACGGATAGCTGAGAGTGAGTGTGAGAGTTTCATTGATGTAATCTCCAAATTTGATTAATGAGAATTGCCGATGCCTGTTTGGTGGACGTAGCCCAGATTGGTTGGGTGAACCACGTAAAAAGCTGTGTTCTATGTGTTTGATCTTCTGCTGTGTTAATTCTGTGTTTATTTAATTTTACTGTGCACCTGATCCAACAGAGAATTGGGGAATCTTCACCCGAAGAGTGGATGACAAACTTTATGATTAGGTAAAACACATTACTCTAACAATAGGAGAGAGTAAGAATACGATGAGTTGGAGACTGATCATATGAGATAATTGTCATCTAATGAAACTATATTGGATAATATTATGGAACGTAAGTTGAGAACACTTATTTGTATTAAACGATAAATTGAAAAATGATTTCTTACCTCTGTAAGGTAATTCAAATGATGATATATTATTCATAAGGTGGCGTAATTTATCATTTATTCCCTACACTACTCACATGGATCATCTCACATGGCTAATCCATTGAGATGCATGTAACCCTTTACCTTCCAAAAAGTTGATTACACCATGATTGGTAAATGCATGCACGAGTATTGTACACTGTAGTGGGCATGTGTAGATTTGCTGGTATTGATCTATCCATCAATAAAAATCATCTTTCCCTTCCTTAATGTCCACTTACCTTACGGGTTCTCATAAATTAACGACGACACATTGCGGGGAAGCTGGTCCAAGATTATAGTTCTATTGTTTATTTATATAATATATGTAGACACAATTTATAAATGGAAAATATAGCAAGGTTATGATGTCAGGTTCTATTGGAAATATAAATAACCATAATTAATAGTTCTTTGAGATTCCTTCCCTCTGGCTACTTGTCTGTGCCCTTATGGTGGGTATCCATGAAGATTTTTGCCTTCCTCACAACGTAGATTCGGAGATTGTATGCCTTGCCCCTTCCCACAAGGTAGATTCGGAGATTGAGCATACAAGGGAGAAAAATCTCACATAAAGATATTTAAATCTCACGATACAATAAACTCTCCTTGATATGTGTAATGCAAGTCTCATTTGAAATAAATCAAAGAAAGTTCATTTTTCCCGTAATTTAGTATTTTCATTAAAATAATATTTTTTTTCTCAATAACATGTTTCTCTGTCCATAATTTAGTATTTTCATTAAAATAATATT
Organism: Pinus tabuliformis; assembly: GCA_031772625.1. Lineage (NCBI taxonomy): Eukaryota > Viridiplantae > Streptophyta > Pinopsida > Pinales > Pinaceae > Pinus > Pinus tabuliformis. The sequence goes on from CM062820.1 coordinate 1,157,925,648, forward strand.
TTTGAAGGATATTATTTCTTGTGAACCTTATCTCATTTCATATTGATATGTACCTGGTTAAATAGCAGGTTAACTTCCGGTTGTGGGTAGACCATTCTAATAATTTACCCAAAACAAGTTAGGTGATCTGCATGTTTATTTGATCTAGTTTGTTAAGACTCGATATTAAAAATCATATGTTCTTTTAAAATGTTATATTTTAAATAGAATTTCTTTAAAAGATAAAGTATAACTAGATTTTAATATATAGATTTACATGATTACACTTTTCATGCAAAATACTCATATTTATCCCTCTCCACATACTCTTCATGTGTATCTCTCTCCACATGGGTCATCCTATATAATTCTTGTATAACATTAGCATGCAACCAGACCATTGCTTGTGTTTCATTCACATGGGTATTAGTTATGTTAACCACATGACTACTACCTTTGCTCTTAGTGTACATATTCACATGCTTGCATTGTTCATGCGAAACTTTCTTTATGTTTATATCTCTCGACATAGGTCATCCTTTATAATTCTTCATGTTTATCCCTCTCAACATAGGTCAGCCTTTATAATTTTTGTATGGGTCATCCTTTATCATTTTTGTATGATTTCCATGAGATCAGGCCATTGTTTATGTGTGCTATCCACATAGATATTAGTTATATTAATTATATGATAACATAGTTACGGATATTTTTTAATCACTATAAGTTTATATTAATGGTAGATTTATCAAGGTTGCAGAAGAATTGAATCTTTTAGAGGGTAATTTTTTTTAAAGTATAAAATTTAAAAAAAATATGCACTTTTATAAATTTGATGTGTTTATCTTTGGTAAATTTATTATTAAGATGGATTTGATTACTTATATTATATATCATGTGCATTTTACGGCGGAAAATTTTATAAAAAGTTTGCACTTAAATACATTTGATAGAACCTTTATATATATATATAATAATTATCATTTAGTTTTTATTTTTTTTATCCATAAATGAATTCAACACTTTGAAAATCTCCTTCCACACCTAGATTGTATACATTATATAGAATAATTTTATAACCTTAACAAATCTCTGTTGCAACATACAGACCAAAATAGTAAAAATATTTTATTTTATTTTATTTTATGTTAAAATTCCCATTACTTTATATAATATGTAATATATTTTTTTAGACCACATATATATAGTTGATATTGAAATATTTTATTTAATATGGGTATCTAAATATTTTATTAATGAACCACAGTGTACACATTAAAATGTTTTCTCTACTATTAATATATTTTTAAATAAAATTAAATATTATTTAATTCTATAGTAAAATATTTTATCTACCACCTAAATTAAATTTTATTATTATTATAAATATCATTCAAATACCACAAATCAATTTTATATTAAGAACTAAATAACTTATACATCTCCCTCAAAGTAAATGATTTTTTCCTTTCAATTATCAATTGAAGAATATTATTATTATCAACAACATATTTTTTTCTTTTACTCTCTAAATATAAAGAACATGCTTAACATGAATACTTAAATAATTTATTTAACTTCATTATTGATATATTTTTAGAAGTATAAGAAACATATATACTTCCTTTGATTCAAAAGGTGAATATATATATATATATATAATTACTGTATTTTTATCTAATTTTATATGAAATTATGTTATTTGATGTGAACATCAAAATATTTTGTTTATGAGTGAGAGTGAAATATTTTTACTAAACATTATTTATATTGTTATAGTAATAACAATATGCGAACATAACAAGAGTAAGATTATATAAATTTTATAATATTTTTAATTAAAATTATCTAAATATATATATAGATTTTTCTATTATAATTGATATTATTTTTTATTTACAGAATATTTAGTCTTTAATTTAAAAGAGACATATTAAACACATAAATAATTATACATCCCTTCATACCTTACTGTAAAATAAGTTTTTCTATATAAGTAGAATTTATAGAACTCAAATTAATTTTCTATTTCTCAATTTTAATTACATTTATTTGTTAATTTCTTTAAATCACATGAATTTGTTTCAAATTAATTTTCAATTTCTCAATTTGAAATGGATATGTTTCTTAATTTCTTTAGGTCTCATCAATTTGTTTTAAGGAAATTATCCATTGTTTTCTGTTATCTAGTTTATTAAATAAAAAAATATATATGCATGGAAATAAATACATGTATTTAAAGAATTTAAATTTGGTTTTGTTTTTTTTATATAATATTATTATTATGTTTGAATTTTTTTCATTTTTAGCATTAATTTACCATAAAGGATTTGTTTATTACGTAAGGATTTGTTTATTACGTTTGGATGGCTCGAATGTTAAGAAACGTAACTTCTATTAAATAAATAAATAAAACTCATTAGACAAATGATTTTATTTAGTGATATTAGGGTTTTGGGAATTCGAATGTAACCAATTCCATATAATCATTTACATTAAGACCTAAATTATATCTCTAACGAGATTTCAAATCCCTTTTTATTGGAAATCTTATAATAGTACAAGAAACTTACTCTTTTATTATTCTCAGTATTTAAGAAAGGATTAAGATTAGCTATAGCCACTCAAAAAATTTCAAGCTTTGATATCATCAATTTACTCAAAAAATTTCAAGCTTTGATATCACCAATTTACTATCGAAATATTGTAACATGTTATCCACGTTCCATGAAGAACTATATTAATGCTTGGTAATAGGTCCCATCAAGTATCTTTCATAGATTGTGGAGGCACCTAAAAAAAATATTTGTTGGCTTATAGCAGTTTCCATAAGATCCCCATCCTTTAATTGTCACTCTTATAGCTTGATTTTATTCCCCGTGGAATTCATTACCTTTAATTAAGGAGTAAAGAGGATTAAAGGGAATAATTACAATATATGATTTTAGTTGTTTATTAGAGTCCCGGGGTGGTTCTTTTATGTTTTCAAAACCTTAAGGTAAAATCTTTCACACAAGGCTTTACAATTTTGTTTCTTATTGAAATTTCTTTTTCCCACGAAATCAATATTCCTAAGAAGTGAATAAATCTTCTCATGTTGTCTTCTGCGTCATTTGAATTTACCTTTGATTTTCACCGAACATATATATCTTCAATCCATCATAGTAAGGGGGGATATCTTGAATTGTTGACCACCACTTTGATAAATCTCGTTGCAGCTAAATAGAAAAAGTAATGCAGCGCGAACAGTGACTCTTAAATCTTGTTATAGAATGTAACGAATATGTGAGCATTCTCAATGCATTCGGGCTGGCTATGAAAGTCATAGTTAGCTCTAATTTTCCTTTACTTTCATATGTTTGTTTTCTCATAGATATGTCTATGATGACCGTGTTCGTTAGATCTAATATAAATGGATGACCCTGTTCGTTAGATCTAATATCATTTACTGGCTATAACAGTGAATTAATAGGCAAAGGACATAAAGAATAATAAGGGAATGTTGGAAACCTGATTTGATTTATTAGGGTTATGGTATAGTTACTAAATGTCTACAAAAAAGTATTAGATGTTGAATCCAATGGTCAAGACCTTGTATTTATATGTATATCATTTTTAATGAAAGTGGATTTCATGCCTATTTTTTCATTCTCGTTGCATAGTCTAACAATTGTCACATGTCATTTTCATTCCTTGTTTGATCTCATAACATTGGCCAAAGTGCGCATCCAACTATAAGCATTTACAACTCAATATATGGTTGTACAAGCACCCTCTAAAGGGAAATCCCATGGTCAAGAAAGTTTGAATTACCAACTCAACATATATGATCACAAAGATGAACATTCATAACTAAGATGAGTTCACCTAATCTTTAGAGAGTCAAAAACTAGCAATTTTTACGCATTGAGTTGTTTGAATATCATCTCAAACACATGAAGAGATCACTTGATGAGCTCAACTACACCAAAAAAGTTGTCTATCTCAAAATAAAAATAAATTTCCATACTTCTCAACTAAAATAAATAATTTTTATCTACAACACATCTTGATGAAATCCAAACGTACCATTGACACCTAAAATTTACAAGAACTTATTGTATTATTGGCCCTAACATCAACCTAACAATGAAGGAGGAACAAATGACCATCATATATACATACTTCCATCTTTCGAGACACCTAGGGTTCCCACTATGGTGCCCATTATTTCTCTAGGAAAAATATTGTGGATAAAGGATGTACCCATATCAATCCTAATAAGTTTTTGTGATTTCTCAAATAATCCTATTATATGAAATCCTTTCAACTTTATAAGCTTTTTTACTCATTTCTCATCATGTGTATATTCATGTCACTTCATTATCCATAGTTCCTTCTCTACATTTGTTAGTTATTATAATTTTTTGTACCAAATTAGAAATGTGATAGAGTACTCATTTATTGCATGAATTGACACTTTACAACCTAGTATGGGGGAGACATTGTAGTGTTCATAAATGAGTGTAAGCATTTAAATATTGACTCTTCAAATATGGGGAAGATGTTTTAAGAATGGAAGAAAATCCATGGAGTGTAATGAAATACTTATGTAAATGGATATTTTATTAATAGATAAATGAGATTGGAAACACTTGAGAATAAGACACTTGAAGATGATATTTTTATCTAAGATAACTCTTTCATGATAAGAATTCTAGATGAAATTATAGATAGGCTTAATGGATGGGAGAGAAAAAACCTAAGTTATTAAGCTAGAGAAAAATTCTAAGCTTTGATAAGCATAAAGCATCGCGGGAGATAAAAGTAAGCTTTTATGGAAAAGTCTAGGAAAATGGTTGAGGGAGACCACAAAAGTGGGACGCTACTAAAGGGAAAATCAATCATGGAAGAAAGGTATGAAAATACCCATTGTAGGGATCAATGTGTATTTTTGATACCTTAACTACCTCGGGGGTGAACTGAGGACTGTAGTTCTATGGTTGGGTGGCCAAAGTGTCATATTCTCAAGCATATTATATCTGCATTAATACCAGTTAGAGTGTTGTTTGTTTTGATTGATTTTTTTAATGCAAGAAGGTTGGGTAAATCTTGTTTTCATTTTCCAAGGAATATGAATTGTTTTCATTTTCCAAGGAATATGAAGTATGTCAGTACGAGGGACTTGATTTTAAGCAAGTAAATCAAAGTATTCTATGATTTTCACTTAGGAAAAGTATATATCTGTAGTTATGAATTTGGATAAAGGGCCTTTTGTGTTTTCTGGAAGTAAAAAAGGACATTTTCTTTAATATTAGTAGTAGATAAGCTTAACTATGTCTACTTTTCTTGCATGTAACTAATAAGACAGTTCAGTTTATTACAAGTTTATTATTATTATATTTATTAGCATATGAACTTCGATTCTATATATAATGGATCCGAAAGTTATGAAATTAGTACAACTAATTACCAAATATTTTCTATTTCTTCCTGGTAGGAAATATGTAGATTAAATTAATTGAGCTCATGGGTTCGTTCCTTGATCAGGACAAGAATTTGCAACATGCATGTGATTCCGTGGGTAATATACAATTAAGAGAATTAATTCTGATAATGTTTAGAAATACTAGTGGCACCAGGAAAAAGACGGCAAGATAGTGAGTGAGAAGGATGAAGTAATAAGCAAACTAGGAGGGATAGTATAGTCCTCTCATTGTGCAAGTTTGGTTGGTGACGAATCTAAGGTATATGAGTCCAGTCAACCTGAATTATTTTTAAAAAATATGTAATCATGTTAATAGTTAGCACCATTTTGATTAGTGGTCAGTCCTAAGGTAAAATTAGTAAATGGACGGTGATTATATATTTCATACACAGTAGGTCGAAAATAGAAACTACAAAAACCTACACTGAAATCCCTTAGGGAAATCCTGCTATGGTACAGGAAGAGATTAATTTCACGATTGATTAACTGTAAAATTAAATTAATGAGGAAATATGGAATTGGCAAAAATGAATGCCTCACAAGCTGCAACTAGAAATTAATTAACAAATCTCCCTCGAGGGAATATACAATCAACATAACCAATTTACTTATTCAACAAAGAACAACCGAATTTCTAGAATTCAAGAGAACAATGTTGTAAGGTAAATAATGTACATAAGTGTTACAACTTAAAATATAAACTTCACAAAACTTTATTAATCTTCTGCTCGATTACATATTCATTTATATAGGAAACTAACAACCAATTTTGGTAACCAACTCTAACTACTCACAACTGCATCTTGTGTAACTGTTCATAACTAACTCATTTTCTACATTATTCTCACATCCTCCCTTAATGGAGAAATGGATTTTCTACAATACCTAACTGATCTCTAAAAACTTCAAATTTGATTTTACCAAGGGGCTTAGTAAATATATCAGCCACATTATCCTTGGTGTTACAAAATATCAACTCAATTTCTTTGGACTCAATTTTTTCACGTACAAAGTGGTACTGTAACTCAACATGTTTTGTTCTAGCATGGTAAACTGGATTATGTGCTAATTTGATAGCACTCTGATTATCACAATTAATACATGTTGCACCACTTTGCGCTTCTTCAAGATCAGCAAGAACTCTCCGCAACCAAATAGCTTCACAGGTGGCATTGGTTAAAGCTTTGTACTCTGATTCTGTTGATGATAAAGAAACAGTTGGCTGTTTCTTACTGCTCCAAGATACGACCCCTGATCCAATATGGAATGCATAGCCAGAGGTAGATCGTCTGTCATCTGGATTTCCTGCCCAATCTGAATCAGAAAAACCTGTCAGTACAACATCAGATACATCAGTATACATAATACCAAGATTCACTGTTCCCTTTAAGTATCGAAGAACTTTCTTTGCAGCAATCCAGTGATTTCCTGAAGGCTTAGCCATGAATTGACTAAGGATACTGACTGAGTATGCAATGTCTGGCCTGGTAGTGGTGAGATAGTTCAAACTTCCCACTAACTGACGATATAAAATTCCATTTGCCTCTTCCGAATCATCTTCTTTGTACAACTTTGCATTCTGTTCTAATGGAGTTGACATAGCTTTACAATCTATCATATTGAACTTTTTAAGAATCTCCTTCGTATATTTGCTTTGAGTGATCAATGTTTTACCAGTTTCTCTCCATACCTCAATGCCTAAACAGTAATGCATTTCACCCAAATCTTTCATTTCAAAAACCTGTGACAACTGAACTTTAATTTCTTCAATTAACCTGTGAGCACTGCCTGTTATAATGAGATCATCCACATATAAAGATATTAAAGCAACATGTCCTTTTTCATCTTTCTTTACATACAAGTTAGGATCATTTTTGCTTTTCACAAACCCATTCTGAAGAAAGAAAGTATCAATCTTTACATACCATGATCTTGGTGCCTGTTTCAAACCATACAAGGCCTTTCGTAACCTGCAAACCAGATGCTCCTGTCCATGTTTGACAAACCCTTCAGGTTGAACCAAATAAACTTCTTCCTGTAAATCACCATTTAGAAAAGCAGATTTGACATCCATTTGATGTATATTCCAGTTATGTTTGGTGGCTAAGGCAATCAGTAATCTAATTGTATTCAACTTAGCTACTGGTGCAAAAGTGTCTTCATAATCAATGCCCTCCTGTTGAGCATATCCTTTTGCTACTAATCTAGCCTTAAATTTATCAATTGTACCATCTGCTTTAAATTTTGTTTTATACAACCATTTGCTGCCAATTGGAACTTTATTTTCAGGAAGTTCCACTAATTCCCATGTTTGATTTTTCATAATCGCAGCATACTCATCATTCATAGCATTAATCCATGGTTCATGTTGTTTAGCCTGCTCATAATCAATTGGTTCTTCAACATTCATTATATTAGACATTAAGGCATAGTCTCTATACCTTGCAGGAGGCCGAGTCTGTCGGGATGACCTTCTTGGTGTGGGTGTTCCATCCATGATTCGTTGGCTTTGAGGTGTATCACCCCCTTGTGATGACTCACTGCTGCTAGATGTGCTCGTACTGCTGCTATCATCCTGATCCTGTACCTGTACCTGGACCTGTTCCTGTTCCTGTTTAATCATAGTATCAAGCTTGATATGTGCATCATCATTAGAAATATGCCATGTATCATTCTTTGTATTACTTTTATCAGTCTGCTCATGAAACAATACATCACGACTTGAAAATAGTTTATGGGAACTTGGATCAAACAATTTATAGGCTTTCTGATCCGTACAATATCCAATGAAAATACACTTGATGGACTTGGCATCAAGTTTTCTTCTGTTAGCTTCAGGAATATGAGCAAAAGCAGTACATCCAAAGACTTTGAAATGACTCACATCAGGTTTAGAACCATAAAGAACCTCAAAAGGAGTCTGAAAAACTAATTGCTTAGTGGGACATCGATTCTTTAGATAAACAGCAGTGTTAATGGCTTCTGCCCAGAAACCATTAGAGATGTTCTTACCTTGCAGCATACTACGAGCAGATTCCACCAAGGTTCTATTCCATCGCTCAGCAACACCATTTTGCTGAGGGGTATGTGGCACTGTGAACTGTTGTTGAATTCCATTAGATTTACAATAGGTGTTAAATGTCTTTGATTTATATTCACCCCCTTGATCAGATCTGAGTATTTTAATGCACTTTCCTGTTTGTTTTTCAACCATATTTCTAAACTCTTTAAAATACTCAAATATGTCACTTTTCCTTCTAACAAAATAGACCCAGGTATATCTAGATCTATCATCAATAAAAATAACAAAGTATAAAGCACCACCAAGAGACCTAGTTTGCATAGGTCCGCATACATCAGTGTGAATTAATTCAAGAATATCATACTTCCGTTTCTCAGTATGAGTAGGAAACTCTTCTCTATGCTGCTTACCAAGTGCACAAGCTTCACATGGTAAATGTTCACACTTCATCTCAGGAAGACCTTCAACCATTGTTTTCCTTTGTAACAACGATAAATCATTGTAATTTAGGTGCCCATACCTGTGATGCCATAATTCTGCTGTCGATGTCTCTTGAGATGTCAATGCAACATGGCGCTTGACTGTCACATCCAATCTGTACAATCCTCCAACCCTGGTACCTGTAGAAACAACCTTGTAGTGGTCCTGAACATCTTTAACTATACACCCCAATTTACCAAATTCTACTTTTAAATGATTATCAGTGATGGCGGAAACAGATAGCAGATTCTTTTTAAGAGCAGGTACATACATCACATTATGAATCTGTCTCATTTGTCCATTAGGTAAGTACACATTTACTATGCCATAGCCTTGAACTTTAAGTGACCTATCATCTCCTAAGTAAATGTGTGTACCATCAGATTTCTCAAAATATTTATCAAACCATTCTTTATTACAAGTCATGTGTGCCGATGCACCAGAATCGATAAACCAAGTATTCTCATCATCAGTTTCAGCAGACAATGCAGCATCAGAAAGAAATAACTTAAGATTTTTAAAACCATCATTCACTGAGGTGTCTTTGTTTATGTAGTTTCCATTATGCCTGTTATGTCTTTGATTTGATTCATTATTCTTTCTCCTATAGCAATCTTTTGCCAGATGTCCAGGTTTTCCACAATAATGACATACAATATTCCTTTTAACATAAGAATCAGGAGGTGCCTTACCTTTTTGCTTTGCTTGTTGAAAATGGCCTCTGTTTCTGTCCCATGATCTCCCTCGGAATGGTTTTTGGCCTCTTGCAGTCAAAGCCAAATCAGAACCATTTGACTCCAGTTCAAATGTTTTCATGCGCTCTTCTTCTTGAAGAAGAATTCCAGCCAATTCTTCAAATGTAGGAGGTGTCGGTCTAGCTGAGAGAGCTGAAATAAAGACTTTATAGTCGGGGACTAACCCCTTTAAAGTAACAGTTACCAAGTCTGTACTAGAAACCTTTTCACCAATATCACCAAGCTTATCACTAAAGTCTTTAATTCGGGAAACAAAGTTACTAATGCTTTCATTGGCATCCATTTTGATAGATAGCAGCTTTGTTTTTAAAAATAAAATACGATTAGCATTAGAAGTCTCATACAAACTTTTAAGAGTGTCCCATGTCGCCTTCGAAGTGTCACAGTCCCGAATGTGAGGAATAATATTGTCCTTCACTGACATACGAAGCAGCACCCTTGCTCTTACTTCACGCTTCTCCCAATCTTGAGGGTTAGTAGGAGGTTGAGGCTTGGTCTCGTCACCTTTTACAATCGACCAGAGATTGTGTGCCTCCAGTACTGTGGTGATCTTAAATTTCCAATTTACATAGTTGTCTCCGTCAAGTTTTGAAGACTCATTTAAATAGGAATCTGCAAGGGGATTAGCCATCTCTGTACTCTGCTATCCTTTTTTTTTAAAAACACAGAACAACCTCTGCTATCAATCAATTACAAGATTCGGCAGCAAACTAAACCAAAACAGCACAAGTACATGACCAATACTCGACTTAATCTTAAATCATAACTTTGGGATAGTCGGCAATTTAATAAAATCCTTCAAATCTTTATCGAATACAATGACTTGAATTTCAAAAAAAAATAGATGGCGTCTAACGGTGGCTCTCGGCAAAGAACATTATGCAGCAAAGGGCCGCAGGTTTGGTCCAAGTCTTTGTGAGAAGTCTACAGGTAGGGGCTGCCGTCTGCTCACACACCAACGATCAAATTCAATTGTAATACATACCACCGGTCAAACTCAACTGTAGACGTAAGAAGTTTTGTCCACATTCCGGATTTTCTTGCTCAGAATAAAAAATCGATACCCGTCCTGCTGCACCGGATTCAGGGCACTTCTTGCTGCAACGCCGTTGAACACTTCGAGTGGAATTTGCTGCACCGTATGCTGTCCACAATTTGCTGTCCACAAAAATCGATACCCGTCCTGCTGCACCGGATTCAGGGCACTTCTTGCTGCAACGCCGTTGAACACTTCGAGTGGAATTTGCTGCACCGTATGCTGTCCACAATTTGCTGTCCACAAACGCACCACTAACTGCTCCGTCTTCTTGGAAACACCCGCAGGTCTCAGTCTCTCACGCTGCACCACACGCAGCAACACACTCCGCCTCACGGCTCTCACGCTGCACCACACGCAGCAACAGCAGTCTTCACGCACACTCTAATGGCAGGAGGTCTCTCCCTGCCCACGAAAAGAAGAGAGGCGTTTACTAAAGAAAGCTCTGATACCAACTTAAAATATAAACTTCACAAAACTTTATTAATCTTCTGCTCGATTACATATTCATTTATATAGGAAACTAACAACCAATTTTGGTAACCAACTCTAACTACTCACAACTGCATCTTGTGTAACTGTTCATAACTAACTCATTTTCTACATTATTCTCACATTACAAAGAGATGAATGTACCAATATATAGTTAAATTTAACTACAAATACATGTTATTCAAAATAATAGCGAACATATATAATTACTATAAATACTACAACAAAGTAATGTAAGCCATTAGGCCATCTTGTAAACCCAGCTAGAGATGAAGCAACATGTAAAGATAATTCGGCTAGTTTCCAATTCAAAATATTTATAACAGTCGAAATATGTCCATAGTTGGAAGCAAGTAAATACGATGTATGTAATTACCAATTAAGCATTGACAAAATTGCCGCCAACCATACAAGTATGATACGACTCGGAGTTATCCATAATATAAAAGAAAACTGAAGCTCAACTATATGGTTAAGGTGAGATTACACTTCATTAGAAAGAGTTGCCAATGGGAATCGTTGGAAATAGATAACCCAGACGAAATACCTAAATGTTTACAATACTCCTCGACACCCAAATATTCCCAAAATGATTATGACATTATAACGCCTGAAATCTATTATAAGCATTTATATACAACAAAATCCAATATAGGCAAAGGAAATGACCTGAAATCAATACAAGTGGGGAGGCAACCATCAGGACTGTCATCATGCTTTTTGAAGAGTTATAGATCATAACCATAACCCAAAAGAACGGTTATTATTAAGACACAGGAAAACGAATTAGCATGTAGTTAATATTATCATATAAATCTTATTTTTGATGAAAGAGAAATGAAATAAAAATATAAGAAACATCACAAAGATTAAGTTTCATCTATCAGAATGAGAGGATCTCAGGTACCTGCTCCTAGAACCCTTCCACAAACAAGAAGAATTGTTAAATAAAAATAATGTGTATAACTAAACCCTGAAAGATTGGAAAAATGCGAGTGGTGAAACCTTGGAAGATAATAGATATGCACGTAACAATGCCCTAGAACAGGGGAAATGAGGACAATCTCGAAAAGGTTCACTGGGTAACTTAGTTGCAACACCTGTGAGTAAAACCGAGCAAGTATTTTGCTGATATCCACGAGAGGGAGGGACCAAACCTTTGGGCTTCCTCCAGAAACCCTACAAAGAAAAAAATAGGAACAATTACTATGCTCAACTCATAATACCTTTTTTTATTAAGATAAGCAGAGACCATTTGGGTAAAGTGTAGAGAAACAACGAAAAGAGCCACTACCTAAGGCATATAGATTCGAAACCAAGTGGAAACAGTAGAAAACGACCCAGAAAGGAGATATGTTCTACATGTGTAGCCAGCATAGTGGAAACATGAATAAGTCTAGCACATATTAAGTCTTCATCGAAACTATTATATAAAGTGAAAATATAACAATGGAGGTGTAGCAGTGGAAATTCTATAAATTAGACTCAAGGAGGCATCCCAAATGTGAAAAAACCCAAATCCAATTGACACCTTAAGGCCACTAGAATCTGCGAGAACGCCTAACCCTAAATGAAGCGAAAGAAATAGCTCTGGAAGGCCATCAGGCATAGAAGAGTGGTGGTAAATGTGGTGTAATTCCCACTGACCACAGAAGCAGCAGTTTAGGGTTTGGGTGGGTTGATCCCAAACTTCGATCCACTTACCACTCATCATAACTTTAGATTGATACCTAAGAGCACCTCTGCTCCATGTGAATAAGGGTACATGAAACTAATGACCTGGATCAACGTATTCCCAAGGTGTGACTGCGCAAGGAATGTTCAGTAAGGAGTTTAATAAGCCATCATATGGAAGTACCATGGTTAAGACATAGCATAAAAATATCATAGGTATTCAATCAATACATACCAGAGGAAATGATAAATCACAAGGGTAAAGTAGCACAACGATATAGCATGGTTACAATGAAACCCATAACATAACCCTAAAGAACGTTGGGGGAGTCTAATGAATAGCACCAACCTTCATATCAATTAAATCAATCAAATATAGTAAATTAAACGAGATAATGATATTCACCCTACATAGGGTTAGAGGGTTTTGTCAAAACTTAATATCATGAACATATCTAGATAATGCGCTCTCATGTAAACCCTCTAGTGACCTAACTATTGGGCTGCTAATTTGTCATTATTATTATCACTTTTTGACGACTATTTCACCCATTTCTTCCATTCTTTATTACGTCATTTATCATAATTTATCATATAATTCCATTTTATAATTATTTATGCTCTCATGGATAAATATTATTTTTTCTCCTTTATTTTTAATAAATTGATGATTATTATGCATGATTTTAGGTAAATGATGGTTTATTAATGGATTTGTTGTAACATCACTCATGATTTTAACCTCCAAGATCTTTTCCAGATTGCAAATCTAATCTCCAACTCAATTAAATATTCCAACTCAGAAATTCGTTGGAATAAGAAGTGACAGTTTTGCATTGGACGTTTTAGACAAATGAAGGAGAATATAGAAAATCTGAAACATGGGTTTTGTCCAGAACGGACCGAATTAGTTTTGCAATGAGCAGTTTTCCAAAATTTGGTCTGTATTAAGAGAAACAGAAGGTTCTTCAAAGACAATTTTCTCAGATTTACTGTTGTGGCCGTTTTCCAAATTCTTCCAGTTGCAATACCAAATTCGACTTGTTCCTGTTGAATGTTGATGGAAAGATCTTTCAAATATGATCTTGCTGATCAATTTGTTTTGTATAATCCAAATTTGTAATGGAAATCATTTTGTAATCAGCTTTTTTGTAACTTCCCTTTGCTCTCTGTGTATTTAAATGAAACTTTGCTCTCTGTGTATTTAAATGAAAACAGAGATCAAAGAGAGGAGGATAATATGGGGAGAATTGGAGAATAGGAGGGAGAATAGAGAGGAGGAAACTTCTCGCCTTTTTACTTCAATTGTAATTTTAATATACAGAGCGTGATTTTGAAGGACACATCGTGTTGTAATGACATTTGGATCTGATGAATAATACATAATTCGTGTTGTTGTTCATTGGCAATATTCTGAAGTAGTTAAGCAGTAATCACTGGCGGCTTGGGCCCAGTCACTGGTGGATTTCACTGTTGTTCCCTGTGTTATATTTTTACTTTTCTTTTACTACAAGTTTAATTATTTTGTTTTATAGCTTTATGATTGATTTACTTTCATCAGTGTGGAGTTTGTGTATTCATTTCATTAATTCTTAATTCTGTCAATTGATTTCATTTATTTATGTCGTGGATTGAATTAATTATTAGATAAGAATCATTTCTTGTTAATTAAAGGACAGAGTGTTATTGATTAGATCAGGTGCTTTATTTCTATGCAGTAGTTTAGATTCAGCTGAAAGAGCTCTGTTATTGCTACAGTGCACTCAGTTGATGTAATTGCAATTAGAATCTCTTGATTAAGATTGAGTTTGGTTTAGATTAAGATTTAGTTTTGATGCTTGAATAGGTTAATTTCCTTGAAGTTACAAGCTTAAGATTTATGGTTTGATCCGTTTACTCTTGTTTTGAAATTGATAAATTATCTTAAAGCATTACTCTTTATAGATATAACGATTTTCATCACTTACACATATTGTGTACACTTTTGAAACAAAAAGACTTACCCAAGTTGATAATTAATGTGAGGCAATTAGGAGTTCTAAAAGACACCTTATATGCACCCAACACTAACCATAGTTGGGATTATGATGAAAGGTATATGATGATAATAAATAGCATTATTGATTCCATTTCATAGTAGATTATTAAAATGAGTGCATAAGCAGATAACCAGAAATGGATATGCATATCATTGTCTAATTTTGTAGAAAAGATAGAGTGGTGCGTTTGGAGATGTTAGTTAAATTAAAATAATAATAAATTGACTCAATTCAATTTGTTATATTGTAATTTTGTTTTTATCAAAAAAATTACAAAAAATATTTTCAATAAAAAATTCATAATATGTATTTCACCTTCAAACAAGTTTAATAATAATGATTTATATTTATAATCATGATATTTTAGAACATATAATTAATAAACATATCAAAACATAATAAGTTTAACTAATAATATATAATTAAAAATAAAAATATTTCTAAATATAGAAATGTGAAATATGTACAATACAAACAATAACGGTCTATGAAAACCTTAAAACCATGGAAACCATTTTGAATACCCTTATAGAGTATGATATATTTTCTTTGGAAGATATTGAGTTCACGGTTAAGAAGCTAGCTAACGAGAAAGTTAAGGACATTGAAGGATCCAAAGCTAGGTTTTTTTAAATGAGTGAATCTATCCTCATCCTATATATACACACAAAGTATTTAATTTAGCAATGAAGAAAGGATTCCCTAAGCCTTGGAGGAGCCTTATTGCGCCTATCCTTAAAAGTGGGGATAAAATCATTCCTTCTAATTATAAGATAATTAATGCTAGCCACATTTTAGCGAAGTTTCACTGGCTTATTTTAGAAAAGAATATTAGTATTTGGTTTGAAAGATATGGTAAAAGAGATAAAGTTAAGGAAGTGTTTAAGAGTTATCATTCAACCATGGAAAATATTGTTACACTTAGGATGATTGCTAAGTAATTCTAAAATAATAAAACTTATCCCTTATGTTGTTTTGTTGACTTTAGAAAATCTTTTGACACCACTAGTAGAACAAAGCTATGGAAGAGGCTATAAGAGTTAATGATTCTTGTTGAGATGAGGATTCTTATAACAAGGCTATACTAGGCTATTATTGTCATGATTAAGACCATTAAGGGTTTGTCAGATGAAATTAAATACAATATTGGAGCTAAGAAAGGGTGTTCCTTATCCAATACCCTTTTGTCATATACATTGATAAGCTAAAAGAGTGTTTGGAGGAAGTATGTTATGTTGGCCCCACACTCATTGGTATGGCAATAAATCCTCTTTTATTCTCACAATATTGTTCTTTTAGAAAATAACCATTATAATCTTGGAAAGAAACTCATAATCCTCTAGGAATTCTACTCCAACATGGATATGATTGTATATACTGAAAAAATTGAAGTCATTATAATTAAATCCAAAAAATTATCTGTGATACTTTCATTTATGATAACATATACTTGGAGGAAGTTCCTTCATACAAATATATGGCAATTGGCATCCATCATGAGATCAATTAGAATTATACCTTTGAGAAAAGGATAAATAGAGGTAAGAAAGCTTACTATGGGCTTAAAAACAATTGTAACTCAACAAATTTTTGGATTTCTGATAAAACGAAGCTCCTCTTTGAGAATCTTCTCTCTCCTTTTATTTTATATGGATGTGAGGTTTGGGATTCTTGTATATTGTTATGCAACCATCTTACAAAAATATAGATCAACGACTTCAAAATTATCCTCTTCAAGGGGGAAACCTCCTTTACATTACATAAATGAACAATTCTTGGATGCTACAAATGAAAACAACACCTTTATATATATAGGAGTCTAAGGGGTCACAAGAAAATCAAAGCCTACATAACAATAATAATGTAAGGGAACAACAGTAACAATAGTGGGCTTTTATGGGGCACAATAATAAAAATATGGGGACTACATGGGCATAACAATAACAATAAGGGGGATATATGAACAATAACAATAAGGAGCTACACTAGTAGTATAGGGACCTAACATGCCCCTCTCTTTCAAAAAAGTATTGCCCTCAATGCTTGAGTAGTTCTAGATGCTTTTGTATAAAATTCTCATCCTCCCATGTGGAATCTTTAGGAGGCATGTCCTTCCACTTGATGAGATACTCTAAAATTGATCGATTTCATAGCTATCAGGTTCTTGCTTCTGTGAATTCTTCATGTTCCAATATGATTTTTCCTTCCTCTTCAAGTTCTGGCAATATTTTTTGAAATGGGATCTTGTCACCTATAACCTTCTTTAAGCATGAAACAAGGAAAATTGGGTGCACTAGGGAAGATGCAGGAAGCTCCAATTTGTATGTCATAGTACCAATATTTTTCAACACCTTGTAAGGACCTTATTAATTTGGTGATAATTTATTACCGTGCTTATCTTGCTTGAGGGACAATTATTTGTATGGTTGTAGCCATAAAAATACATAGTCACCTACCTATAAACTTCCTTCACTGTGATGTTGATTTTCCTGTTGTTTCATTTGATTATGTGCCAAAGTGAGGTTATCCTTTAAGTGTTGGAGAACTTGTTTTTTATGATCTATATTATCTTCCACTACTTCAACCTTAGAATTTTCTCTTAAAGATGATTTGATGGATGGTTGATGATATCCATACAATGCCATAAATCGCATCATTTTTGCTGCAGTATGGAAGAAAGTGTTATACCCCCATTCAGCAAGAGGTGACCACTTGAACCATTATGATTATTTACCATATATAGATCAATGAATATATCCTTCCAAATTTTTTTTAACTATCTCAGTTTTCCCACCAGATTGAGGATAATAAGATGAGCTATCAACTAATTGAGTACCCAAACAAGAAAATAATTTCGTCCAAAAAATTCTAGTGAAAATGGGATCTTTGTCGCTTACAATAATATTTCGGTTTCCATGTAGCTTTTGAATTGTTTACATAAATGTAGTAGAAATTGTACTGGCTTTAAATGGACGAGATAATGGACAAAAATGTGCATACTTGGTAATTGTGTCAACTACCACCATGATGACACTCTTTCCTTCGGACTTGGGTAAACCTATGATAAAATCCATTGAAACCTCCTCCAAATGTTGACATGGAATGTCTAAAGTTTGTAACAGGCCCAGGGTCTTAATTGTCTCAACTTTATTTTGTTGGCAAACCAAACATTCTGCCACAAATTTTTTAATATTAGATTTAAGACCCTCCCAAAAAAATTCCCTCTTGACCTTGTGGTAAGTTTTTAAACATCCTAAGTGCCCTCCTAAGGGAGCAATGTGGAATTCTAAAAGAATATTTTATTTTAGTTTGGATTTCTTACCAAGATATAAGCGATATTTCTACCATAATGAATAATTTTTCCATCTAAATGTATATGATATATTGGGATCTTGCTACAACGTTTGAATGAACATCCACACTTCTTTTCCATTCTTTCATTCATCCATTCCTTCAGTTATCCAATCTAGTTGGATAATAGAAATGGCACAAAGAAATCCTTCCACATCATCATCCTTTCTTGAGAGTGCATCTGCAAAATCATTTTGGCTTCCATTTTTTGTAGATGATTTCAAAGTCATAACCCAACATCTTTCTGACCCATTTTTGTTGCTCTTCTGAAGATAATATTTGTTCCAAAAAGTATTTAATACTATCATGATTTTTTTTACCTTGAAGTGTCTTCCTTCAGTTATCCAATCTAGTTAGATAATAGAAATGTCACAAAGCAATCCTTCCACATCATCATCCTTTCTTGAGAGTGCATCTGCAAAATCATTTTGGCTTCCATTTTTTGTAGATGACTTCAAAGTCATAACCCAACATCTTTCTAACCCATTTTTGTTTCTCTTCTGAAGATAATATTTGCTCCAAAAAGTATTTAAGACTATCATGATTTGTTTTTACCTTAAAGTGTCTTCCCATTATGTAAGGTCAACATTGCTTTAGTGCATGTAGTGTTGCCAACATTTCCTTATCATAAATAGGTTTGTGTAAATACTTTCCTTTCATTGGATGACTTTAAAAAGAAATGGGTCTTCCTTCTTTCATTAAAACCACACTTGTTCCATTTCCTGAGGCATCACATTCAACAATAAAGGTTTTTCTGAAGTCTAGCATAACTAAGGTCGATGATTGGAACATTGCCTCTTTAAGATGTTCAAAGGAATTAGTTTCTTCCATAGTCCAAGAAAATGAATCTTTCTTCGGTAATGTTGTTATAGGTGTTGTTATTCTCCCACAATTCTTAACAAAATTGCAATAATACCTTGTCGACCCGAGTAATCATCGAAGATTCTTTATGGTTGTGGGGATTTTTCATTCCTTAATGGATTTAATTTTGTTAGGGTCTACCTTAATACCCTCATGAGATACAACATGACCCATATATTCCACTTCTTGTACTCCAAAGAATCATTTGGAGGTTTTTTCATATATTTGTTTCTCCTCCAATAGTTTGAGCACCCTATCAACATGCACTACTACATGTAGGGGGGTTTTAAGACAATATTTGAGTGAATTGTCTTAACTTAAGACAAAAAGAAATTTGTGTATTGTCTTAAATATTGTCTCTAAGCGAGTGTGGCAAAATATAATGTCTCAAAAATTTGTCTCTATAAAGACAATATAGAACACATATTATTATTGTATCTATAAGGACAAGAATTATTGTCCTATTAAGAGACAATTTGATTTGTCTCTCTAGAGACAATTTCATTTGTTTCTCTATAGACAACTTCATTTTTGTCTCTTTAGAGAAAATTACATTTTTGTCTTTTTAGAGACAATAGCTGAGATTAAAAACGTATTGTCTCTATAGAGACTATATGTCCATAATTCAAACTATTGTCTCTCTAGAGACAATATAAAAAATTATTTAAAAATAAATAAATAAAATCATTTTGAATGTGACTATATGTCCATAATTCAAACTATTGTCTCTCTAGAGACAATATAAAAAATTATTTGAAAATAAATAAATAAAATCATTTTGAATGTGACTATATGTCCATAATTCAAACTATTGTCTCTCTAGAGACAATATAAAAAATTATTTAAAAAAATTAAATAAATCATTTTGAATGTTCTTTCAAAGTAGTTTCACATTCAAATTTCAGAAATAGTACTTGTGTATGACAAAAACCACCACAGAAATTCCTGTCTGATAGAAACCAGCACATATGGGTTATTAATATTACCTTTGCTTAGCAAGAGGGGATTCAATCCATTACTAAATTTATGCCCAAGTTTTACTACCTCAAATGAGAGTCAGAAGTTTGGATTTAAGATGCTACCTTAGCTTTGATAAGCATTCCATCTCCCAGTTTTACTATAGTTAAAGAAGAATCTGTAGACTGTTGAATGGAAACGACTTTAGATTTAGACAATGCGAATCTTTATGCAGAAATCAATCGAGAGCCCAATTAATGAAATGGCGATACCCTTATGTGTTCGAGAGACAACATACCAACAAGAATACCCAGGCAGGCTTGATAGCCACAGTTATCAACTATGTAAACCAATTTCCGAGTTAAAATAAATCCTCAGACATAGCTAGAATTTTCATAGAAATTTCTAACAAGCCATAATATATTACAAGCAACAATCATCACAACTAGCATTTCCCCCAACAGTACACAACAAAAGGCACTTGAGCATTCTTGAAATATTTGAAGAGTACCAAAAGTTCTTGTGCAAAATGTGCAAGAGTATATAGCAGAAAAGTTGTCTTAGCATATAAAAATAACTCTGTAATGGAGTTGAACTAAGATAGCTTAGCCAACCCCACCGATGAAAACATATGAATAGTACCCAAATCACATATAGAGAGATGCGATAATGCTATTCTAAGCCCCAAATACAAATCAAAATTAAATGTCGAAACTCAAGAGCAAACTCCAATGATACAAAACTAATTGAATCTGCCAATCCCTAAATATGCAAAAGCATCTTAACAAATCTATTCAAAGGCATCATCATCGTCATCCAGAAGGGGTTGGGCCGTAGCTGCTACAAGTTCTGCCTCGTACCTGACAACATAAAATATTGTAAGCCAAAGTTTCAATCTTTTAGAAATGGAGCAAACTATTTCAATAAAAATTGAAAAAAATAATAAGAAAATAGCATTCTACTTACTGCTGCTGGGTTGCAAGGTCTATCTGAACCTCAGGAGGAGCAACAGCAGGTGACTCCACAAAATGAAGGTTTGGATCCCTATAAAAATAACCCATTATAGAATCAAAGCAAATTTTTTAATATAACATTCATATTATGGAGCATCAGAAACTAGATTAGAGGCTCACCCTGAGAGCTTCCGTGCCATGTACAAGAATGGCTTCTCAAAGTTGTAGTTACTTTTTGCAGATTTCTCATAGTACTGAAGATTCTTCTTTCTATGAAAAGTAACTTGCTTAGCTTTCACTTGCCTATTCTTCACATCAACCTTGTTTCCATAAAGAACAATAGGAATGTTCTAACACAACCTTAAATTCACAAAGATATTTAGCTAATCGGTTCAGGTAGTTGTGCCACCACACAATTAAGGAACCTTCATTTCTACTTAGAAATCCAACCCCTCTGCAAAAGAGATACTTACAAAGATCTCTGTGCCACGTTGGGACATTTTTGTAAGTCAATCGTGCAGTAACATCAAACATGATAACTTCACATTGCCCATGAATACTACAACAAACAAAATCCCAATCAGTAAATAAGAAGGAAACAAATAAATAGAAGTGGAAAAACATGGAACCCTCGCCAATTCAATGAGGAAAATGGCAACAGAAATAGGAAAAGAAAACCATTATTGATCAAAACAAACAAGAATAGAGTCTGTCTATAAATTCAAAATTAAACTAAATTAAAAT
Organism: Pinus tabuliformis; assembly: GCA_031772625.1. NCBI lineage: Eukaryota > Viridiplantae > Streptophyta > Pinopsida > Pinales > Pinaceae > Pinus > Pinus tabuliformis. The sequence continues at coordinate 1,157,947,458 of CM062820.1, forward strand.
TCAAATAAATATAAGTGGAAAAATACAGAGCCCTTGCCAATTCAACGAGGAAAATGCCAACAGAAGCAGGAAAAGCAAACTAGTATTGATCAAAACAACCAATAACAGAGTCTGTCTATAAATTCAAAATTAAATTAAATTAAAATTCAAAATAAAGGGACATAAACGAGTAAAACAGAGTATTGATAAAAAGGAACCAAAAAAGGGCTCATAGTTGCTCCATTGTCATTGATATTGAGGTTAAAAGGTGTTGCTACTAAGCCCACACTACATACATATCAACACGGGAAAATAGAATTGATAAGTCAAAAGTTGTCTTGGGATCGATCCAAGTTTAAATCCATGTAGGACCTTTTTAAAAAAAAAAGTTGAAAAGGAACCCCAAAAGCTCAAATGTATAGCGATCCAATCAACAGGTGTCTACTACACTTGCAGAGGATGACAAAAAACACTACTTTCGTAAAGTCCCAAGAGACCTAATTTCAAGTGAAAATCAAAATCAATCTGGCAAAATATAGAAATCGAAAAATAATCAAACTAATTATTGACGTACCTTAACCACATTTTGTCATTAAACCTTACCTGACTGAGCTATAAAGTTGGATCAGCATTTCATCCTTGGCTTTCTCAACTTGACAAAGCACCACAACCTGCAAATCATCAAATCATCAATTCAAGTATCATGGACTGAATAAACACTGAGATTCTGTATGGTTGTATTGTGTGCTCATCCACATGGATGTCTTACTTTGGGAACATTTGCAGCAAGAGGCCAGAGGTCCCAATCTTGTGAAGAGCAATCTACGTATGCCTAATTGATGTAGTGTCTGCGCCAATTGACATATAAAAGATTTGTGAGTGTATATTTCCATGGCCACTGGTCATGCTGATATAAAAGTTTTTGGATATATATTGTGCGCCAGTTTATTGATTTTCTAATGGTGTCACCACCCTTTATCACAGACTCAAGTAAAACATGCTGATATAAAAAAAAAATAAAAATGGATATATATTGTGTGCCAATTTATTGATTTTCTAATGGTGTCACAACCCTTTATCATTTATCACAGACTCAAGTAAAACATGCTGATATAAAAGTTTTTGGATATATATTGTGTGCCAGTTTATTGATTTACAAATGGTGTCACCACCCTTTATCACAGACTCAAGTAAAACATACTGATATAAAAGTTTTTGAATATATATTGTGTACCAGTTTATTGATTTTCTAATGGTCTCACCACCCTTTATCAGAGACTCAAGTAAAATATGAGCCCCTTCATCACAGACTCAAGTAAAGCATGAGCCCCTTTACTTGAGTGCACGTACTTGAGTGCATGATGAGTGATGAGACCACTACTCGAAACCTAGAACATCAAGAACATTAGTAAACTTGGGCACAACATATATCCAAAAAATAGTCTCAAATTTAAGCTTCAGGAAAACTCACCATGAGTTGTTGGCACAATGTTGAAATAAGATAGTCTATGAAATCATCGGGAGTGTATTGCCAGGAATTAGCCTCCACAGGGAGCAAATAATTGTTGATATAGTCATTTCTTCCGATGGACATTAAATAGATGGATTCACTAAAGAATTTCTCCGCTTTGGCATGCCCGATTTTATTGGAAATGGACATCTTGGTCCCTTGAAACAACTCTATTTGGCTCCACAAATAGAGTCATTGAATGTATGTGAGCATATAGTCAATAGGTGAGAAAATGAAATTAACCAAAAAAAAAAAACCAGAGGAGCGAGTAATGTTGAGTAGTTATTACAAAAATATATCCTTTTTCGTTTAGAATGCCTTCGCCACGCGAAGCATAGTTGACACCTTGTATCAACACGGTGTTTTCATCAGTGGATGGATCCAGGATTGGCGTCGGGATTGGAAAACCTATTTTCTTAGCTGCAATATTAGCAACACCCAATCAAATCAATACCTCCAAAATGCCCAATATACAAATAAATATTCACAAGGTGAAACAAGTTGAATTGTGGAAGCTGGGGGATGTAAGAAATACCAACTATATCACAAATGGTTCGGCCATTGGTGTATCTGCCGGTAGGCATTCCGTTACCATAATCAATGCCATACCATGGATAATTGGACTCAGCTAGACTTTGTGGCAAGTGATTGTTGTTTCCAGCATCTGACAAAGAGTCCCAAAATATAAAGGATACAGCCTTTATCTCTCTTTCTGCTTCACCTGTGACAACGTTTAATGCCACCACCATCGTGATTTCCATGAAACATGTACTCACTGCCTCAATCACAAGCCTCTCCATTGCTCCCCTCATATACTCAAAATTCTCTATTGCAATTGTTGTTGTGTTCGAATTACACGTCGCGATCCTCTAGTATTTATAATAAAAAGTGGTGATTTTAGTATTGTTGTTCGATACATAGAGTCAACTATGAATATGACAAGCAATAGACGAGAAGTGGAGGAGGAAGTATTATAATGAATAATCGTTAAGGTGTACTATTCAAAACAACTTCCACATACCCACGGACTTGCATGCAGAGGGTGGCGGAGTAGTCTTCATGAACTGCTGATATTTTTCCATCGTGGGAAATCATCCCCGCCACCTTCCTTATTCCATGTCATATGGACAGGAGGTATAATTGTGTTTGCCACCTTAGAGTGCCAATCTTTACATAATGATCCACTACCAAATGCTTTCTCTACCTTGATAATAGCCCGCACCAAGGCTGATGAAGCAGACACATTAGATGGGATTTCCATATGTCCTACAGAGAGGGACAAAGAAAGTACTGGAGACAGCTCATCCTAAAAAAGAATGACACATGTAGCTCAGAAAGTTAGGAGGATAATAAAAGCTACATGAAATATAGAGGGATTAGATATATGGATAGATATGGAAATGGTAGTGAGAAAATCCTATCAGATTCGGTTAAGTGGAAATTTTTGAAAGTTGAATATTTTCATGGAAGTACGTACAACCTTACGCACTGATGAGATATATATATGTGCGAGGGTATAAAAACCGATAGAGCTAATTAAAAATTTAAAATTAGCTGATGAAAGAGATCACATCATAGCCAAAATGACGGTTAAGAAAGTCATCCAGAATGTGCCAACCCATGTGTCATGAGTACCATAACATGAAAACTCGATTCCATACCATTCCAGAGAATTCCAGAGCAAGTAGTTGAAAAACCGAAACCTTACTGGAAATTAACCCTAGAAAAACCAGGAGACATGCAAACCTACGGACCCATTTAGAACCCTGAACCTAAGAGCTGTCCAAGTGAAACGAAAATGGAAAAGCCTTAGACTGTAGTAGGAAATATGCTGAAAAAAATACCATAGTATCATGGAAATCAGGAACAATCAGGACAGCAACATATACAGCTATAACATATACACCAGGAATTCCCTATTCTACAGCGAGCATCAGTGCATGGCCAGGAAATAATGAAATGGTTTGTAAATATTGTGCATGGGAATTTCAAAACAAAGACTTCCTTAAATATCAGGTAAGAACTCGGCAATAGTAATTCTAACCGAGCATAAAGCATTTCAGCTTTACCATATCAATTGCAAGGAGTAAGGAACCACTCAGACTGAAACTAAAAAACCATAGAGAGGATTTCAAAAAAACTGAAATATAGTAGCACAACTCATTAGATACAGGAAGGAGAACTGATACCATACCTTTGTGCTCCGCGCGAGGCCTTCATTGCAAAAAAGAGAAGCCTGAATCATCAATACTGCCCGCAAATCTAGACCCAACGAAGAATTCTCCTCTTCAACGGGAAATCCCAGAACCGAAATAAGACTGATACTCACTTAAACGAGGAAATAAGGTTATCAAATATCCATCCGAAGCATAATTAAGATGACCAGAACCATACTTTATCCTGATATACTCCAAAGAGTAAGACAGAAAGAAAAGGTTTAGTCCATGCTAAACATGGACAAGAAAAGAAACCCACTCAGGATGATGAGAAGAGGATTAAAATGAGTAGACATCTATAATCATGGAGACTGAAATCTAGGGTCATGGATGCGAGTAAGGAAAAAGGTGAAAGTTCAATGAATGAAATGAAAATGAGAGAAAGTCCTACAATTGTCAGGCCATAACTATTATGCGAGGCACCAAAAAAGATCTAGCCAATTTAGAATCATACCACGCGCCAGGCAAAACAGAAAGGGAAAGGCCATACGCCATACTAAAGATGGCCATGTGTAGCTACAAGGATAAAAACTGAGATCCACTCGTCTAGACAGGGAACATTAATGGTAGACTAAATAGACCAAAATGATGTTATGAATCATGAAGACATCTTACCTGAAAAACAAAAGACACGCGTAGGGTAGCTGGATATAGGGAATGCCACGCACAGAGACATGGGTCGTAGCCATAAATCAAATGTGGATAGATATTCCACATTCAAAGCCATGCGCCGAGAGATGGTTCAAGGCATAAGGCCTCACACAGAGCAGCAGAGTTCTCATGTTGTGCTTCAACTTCCATTTTCACTCAAACAACTTTATCCATCGTTGCGAGCCACTGAAATCCTACAATTGAAGTCATAGAATTAGACAATGTGAATCTTTATTACAATATCTCCCACTTCCAAAACTCGCTCCGGTTAGTATTGGAGCTTTGTGAAAATTTCTTTAAATAGTCACAAATTAGCGCTCAGAAATAGAAAACTAGGTTTCCTTAGAGAAATCTTGGAATAGGGCTCAATATTAATATAAAAATATCCTTGGACTACCAATGAAATTACCTCAAAAAATAGTGAAGATTCCTTGATTATGCCAGTGAGTTCAGCCACAATAGAATCTGAAATTATTCCATAGAGGTGATTCAAATTAGGCCTCAAAATAGGTAAAAAAACTCCACAAAAAACCTCAAGTATACTCCTTAGAAAATCCACAATAGCCTTAGATCAATCTTAATAGCTCACAATGAAATTCATCCTCATCCATAGGTGAATGCGACTATTCCTCACCTACTAGAATAGAGATAATTCTAGGATTGGATAAAATTTCAATGCACTCCAAGGAGATGTCAAGCTCAAATATAAAGTGGAGAAAGCTTCTAGAGGGGTGAACATCATCCTAACACATGGCGCCGACATAGACAAAATGAAACTTGAATTTTTAAATTTTGGAGCCAAAAAAATCATCCTTAAAAGCTGACATGGGATTCAAAGTATTTAATCAATAATCCCTTTACAAAGTCTTTCTTTGTAAGTTAAAATTAACTAGGATGATCCTTAATAATCCCAATATTAATGTTAATCAACCATTTGAGAATAAGTTCCATTAATTCACCACAACATCAAGTTGCCTTCATCAACTCATTTTGGGGATATTTACCATACTTTTGAGGCACTAAATTTGATCAAGCATATCTCGTCAAACATGAGGAGTTATGTGGCATTCCACCTACCATTGGAATCGACACAATGAGGAGAATCAAATGAAGATGGTCTTGGACCCAAAAACATTGATTCTTGCATCCAAATTCCTAAATGCAGAGTATCATGGCTACACTACAACGACTTGCTTTCTTCTCTTCCTTTTAGGGTTTCATGACCATTGGGTATTCCTATCAATGCAATCCATAGATGGATATTAAGAGTGTTTCAAAGATTGAGGTTGGGATAAATGACAACAACATTCAACAATTGATTGCGTCAATTATTTGATTAAGCCATCTACATATGCTATAGTTCTAACTATATCCATCCATTTATGTTTAGACTGAGATAAGACAATAATATAATTGTGATCTCTATTTTCTAAAACATTTATATAACTTTTTTTTGTAGGCTAGAAGTGATGGGGGATTTTAACTGTTGGCCTAATGCAAGGGGTGCCTTAACAGTGGACCCATTAACCATCAATCCAAAGCTGAGTGAGAAAAACGTTTCTATAACTTAATGTTGATAGATATTATTAATTTGTTGATTTTGTGTATAACCATATTTATTCTTAAATGTGCCTATAGATAACTTTTAAGGAAACCCATTAGATACCTTTAATGTTAATCAACCATTTGAGAATAAGTTCCATTAATTCACCACAACATCAAGTTGCCTTCATCAACTCATTTTGGGGATATTTACCATACTTTTGAGGCACTAAATTTGATCAAGCATATCTCGTCAAACATGAGGAGTTATGTGGCATTCCACCTACCATTGGAATCGACACAATGAGGAGAATCAAATGAAGATGGTCTTGGACCCAAAAACATTGATTCTTGCATCCAAATCTATCTCGATGGATAAAGCTCGTTTGCCTAACTTTTATCTTTTGGCCCTAGGATAGAGATACATTTTTATTGAATTAACAGAGATATTTTTCAACCCTATTTGGTAGGGGAAATATAAGCCCTAATTCTCACAAGTCAAAGCCCTATGTTAGACACTATTCTGAGGCCTAGAGAAGACTTTGCTAAGGATATTTCACAAGAAATTAGGTGGCTATGTTTTGAGTCTCATTCAACCCTCTGTGGAATTTAATATAAAACTACTTCATTCCTTATAAATTTTTTCAGTGGCATCTTAATGAGTGTAGGAATGTGGTTTCATTTCAGACCTCCTAAGGCAGCTTGAGCCTATGTTTCAAATATTTTTGGGAGGGTCTTGTACTTCACTAAATATTCCTCTTCTCACTAAAGTGGGGCATCCATGTGTTCTCTTATGTTGGATTGGATATTGGAGTGATGTCACTTGAAAGGGTTGTTCAAAGTTCTTTTTGAGGTTGGATCGAGGCCTAATCAGAGGTGGGTCTAATGATCATTTATTATAAAGGTCTTCCAAAGGGTTTCCTTAAAAGTTATCTATAGACTTTGTCAGTTGATGGAATTTTAACGAGTTGTCATTTAAAACTCCACAAATCTCTGGTTAGTATTGGAGATTTTCACCTTATTACAATATGGCTCTCTAGAATTAGAATATGGGTTGATATTGAAGTCAAAATCCTCCCTTAACCCTTTAGCCAAAAAGATGCCTCCTCAAGTATCTCCAATAATATCATATGAAGAGTCATAATATTTAACTTGGAATTATGGCCCACCATGATCATCTAATAATTAATTGAAATAGCAGTAGACCCCAATTTAGGGATTGGGTGGATCATATGGTGGGACTATGCTAGCGGGAACCCTAAATAAATGACTTGAAACCCCCTTGATTTTCTACCTTGATGGCATTCATCTCCGAAATTTCTTGTTGGTTACACAAGTCCTGAAAACATGACAAGGAAGACGAGAGGAAGTTGACAAGGACATTAGGTTGTAGAAAATCATAAAGTGCGTCCACATGGATGAACATGGAATGGGAATTAAGGTCATAAAGTCATAAAGGTCACAAAGGTGCATCAAAATATTTTTGGAGTGTCCCAAAGGTAAATATACAATTCTTGTCTCATATAAAATAAAATATACATTTATTGTGGTGATAGTATCCAGAAGATTCTTAGAACTAGTGGTATAGTGTTTGGCAATGAATGAATAAGCAAGAAAAGGGGGAAAGTATCTAACACCTGTACACTCAAGGCTAGTCTACAATTGATGTTAGATTGCCTTGGAATCTCCACCATATTTGGGTAACTTGAATTCTCCATTCACTTTATATTTTGGGTTGATTGATCAATTAACTGGATGATCACTGAGTTTGACTAAAGTCCCACTACACAATTGGCCTTCCACTAGTATGGGCTCTGAAATGTTCCATGATAAGTGCTTATTCTTGGGGCTTGGTTTTCAAGGAAAAGTCCAACGTTCACTCTAGACTAATTATGATCATCAATAACCACTTGGTGAATGCTATTAGTCAAATAGTAAACCAACCACACAAGAATTTGAAACCGAATAGGTCAAAATGAAAATTAAGTATGTTAACGCAAGAGTTCAATAAGAGCTTCAATTTAGTTAGTCGTGCCTACTAGGGAGATATTTCCATTAAAGGAAATCATAACACAAGAAACAACACAACAAAGTATAAGTGATCGGAATGATGATGTTACCAAATATGTAAGTGAAGGACTCGGAAATTTATAGTGATCATGGGAATGATAGATCTCGAACACAGCATGATGATGTTGTTGGGGAGGGATCTATCATTGTGGAGGGATGGATTTAGTTTCTAAAAGGGTCTCAACTCAATCTACACAATATATGCCTGCATTTAAAGGTAAAGGGATTGATAGGGGGGTTATTTGATTCAAACAAAGGGTGAATTATGCTTCCCTGAATGGACATCATGAGGTTGTGTTTAAGATTCACCATTCTGAAGTTGCGAGAAGACTAGAGTGTAAGCACAAGAGAGAAGCTAAACATATTGTGGGTTGTGAAGAGGGCCAAGAAGGCCCTTTCTGGTTCTTCCTCTTTTATATTGGAGACACAAGATTTAAGAGTGTTTATAAGGTAGCAGTAAAGATGAGATGGATTGTCAAGCATATGCTGGTAGGGGTGTTGTTGGACTGTCACAGTGGAAGAAATGATCTAATGGATAAAATGAATGTCTACTGAAAAAGAAAATTTCAATGTTGAGGTGCAACTTGGGAGGGGTAGCTGATGGTTCCCTATGCTAGGTCAAGTGCTTGCAATGGATTAAAGATCAACTTCTGCTGCAAAGTCTCACGAGGAATATGATTATGCAATAACTGCACCTGAAGAATTGGAAGTCAAAGTCTAGGACTCATTATAAAGAAGCAGTTCAAACAATAACCACTAAGTTTTGAATGGGATCTAAAATTTGACTTTCTCAAAATTGAATGAAGTTGGAACCACTCTGAAACAACTCGAAACAATTAATGTTAATATTAAAAATTTAAGTAAAAGCTGACATTATCCTTATCTTTCCTTTTCAAAAAGGAAAGATAAGGAGAATGTCAACTTTTACTTTAACTTTAAAAATTAAATATTACCATTAATTACTAGGGTTAGGTTTTGTAGGGCCCTCGAGTTAATAATTTTCTTTTTCCTTTTTAGTATTTTTTATTAAAAAATTATTATTTGGTGGTCATTAGCTATGTTGCACTACATTCTTCAGAATTGGTCAGTTTATTAGAGAACTAGTGAATTTGGTGTTTTAAGGTCAGTTCAATACAAGACCGACCTTAGCCAATCTGAACCACCAAACTAGACTAGTACAACTCTAAAACCATTGGGACCAATCAATTCCACTAGTTCTAGGCTAGCTCCAATAAGAGTTTTCCCCTCTCATCTTCCTCTGAAGTCGTTTTGTTGGATCCTTTCAGGAATGGTGATTTGGAAAGTGCCATAAACTGTTGAATTGTTGTGAGCACCTAAGATCATAAGTAGTTAAGCCTTGGAAAACAGAAATTTACAAGGAGCTAGTACAAACATCCCAAAAGATATTTAGTGAGGATGTGCATGAAAGGAACTATTACAGACCTCCCAAGATACTTAGTGAGGACATGCATGACCAAAAAGCATAAAAAAAATATCCACCCTCAAAAACCATGCCCAAAACATTGAAGTGTGGTGCAAAACAAATTTTTGGTAGGCTATTAATGCTACCAACAATCATTCACTCTCTAATTTCACAAGAAGCTCCTAGTCAATCTACCTCCTCCACTATGGTTATAGCAAGTTCTTGCAACTGTGTGAGCTACAAGAAATTAAAACTACCTCCGAATCTCCACCAATTTTAGGGGATTTAACTTCTCTTCATGCGCCAACTATTTTGGGTTGATTGATCAATTAACTAGATGATCACCGAGTTTGATTGAAGTCCCACTGCTTAAATGACCTTCCACTAGTTCCTCCAAAAGTTAGAACTAGTTTAACTGACAACAACCTGAGATAATTGACCTTTATTGCCACAAGTTAGCAATCGCATATGCAGAACTGAACTCTAACTCCTCCAACTCGAATTTATTGAGTAAACTAGGTGACACAAGCCATGTCACACAAGTTAACATCATCCAAGTTTTCTGTTCATGTGGAAATTTGAATTTTTTCAATTTAATCAAGGAAAAATCAAATTGAGAATTTCTTGCTGCATTTTTCAACACATAGTTCATTGGAATTTATTACCTTCACTATGAACTTGGCATAGTTCACATGTTAAGTTCATAAGGTTTTGGGATGATGTGGTTCTATGTGTTGTGTATATAAATAATAGGTGTCCAACTCTTGGTATTAGAAACAAGACTCCCTATGAAATGTGGTATGGCCACATTCCTTCGGTGAGGCATCTCAAGGTTTTTGGTTCCTCATATTATGCCTTCATACCTAAGGAACAGATAAAAAAACTCAGTGCAAGGAGTCAAAAATGTATCTTCTTTGGGTACTCATACCTCCAAAGCATACCATCTCTATGATGAAGTGAATAAGAAGTTTATAATATCTAGAGATGTGATCTTTCTTGAGTCTTCCAAGATTGACAATGTTGTTGAGTGGTAGCTTAATTGTTTTCAAGAGTTTGATAGTGAGATTCCACATCTCCTTCTCTTAGCTCTATAATTTCTATGAAGAGCCTTGAAGAAATCAGAATGAAGGAAATTCCTTCAACTGCTTTGTCAGGAAAGAGCTAAGAGACTATTAGAAGCAGGTAGCCAAATTTGACAAGCGGCGAGGGTACATGCAAGATACAAAGCAAGGATTAATGCAAAGGGGTAATGCAGAGGAGTGTACTGACTACATACATATCATCAAACATCTTTCATCCCACTTAGGATGCCTTTCATCGTGCCTGGTTAGTCATAAGATCATGTTGGTCACAACCTCAGTAACTTAAATAAACAAGTGGTAATACTCTTCATCTTCTAAGCTATGTAATAAACAAGTGAAAGGGAGCAAGACACGTAGATCAAACACATGGAATGACTTTCAGTTCTTGCAACCATGAATGCCATTGAAGACGGAATGATACGACAATGATAAGCAAACTTTTAAGCTACATTAAGATGTGTATTTCAAAAGATGTGCTTTGTTTTCCATACCTAGCCTCCAAAGGGTTATGCATCAGATGGAGTCTTCATGCGATCCTAATATTCTATCATACCTTGGGTTTCTTGGTCTGCTTATTTTTCTCCTCAACTCCTTGAGAGTCATCTTTCTTCGTGGCCCTACTTGGGACGAGGCCCTGTGAGGATACATCTATGCAATTTCAAGCTGCAAGGTAGACTGGGTAGTCAAGGGACAAAACTGCACAGTTTTTGGAGACAGTGGGTTCCAGCTGAGGGAAGGACACTGGAGGAAACCAGTGCGCATTTTTGAATGGTAAGGGAGGTTGGGATTTATGTGCATTGCACGGTTTGAACAAGCAATGGAAAAGCTTGAGGGTTACATATGTGAAGTGTGTAGTTCAGAAAAGTTGGATGAGGCTAGGTTGCTAAGGAAACTCCGAAATTTAGCTAAGTGTGGGATCAGTGGAACTTATGTGAATAGTGATAAAACTTCACTACGATCACACACTTGGAAACTTATCGATACAACACAGACCATCCAAAACATATAACACATACTTCACTTAATGCAAAAACCTTTGTGGTAGCTTACGGTAAGTGCGGCTTTGATTATAGACTTTGGGAGGATAAAGGCGACACTTGTGTAAGAGTGTGTGAAATGAGTGTTAAACATGTCTCATTCTCATAAATATTTCCCCTTGAAGCAAAGCAAATCTCCCTTTGCATGACAAGCGATTACCCCCATGCCCAAAGATGACACGTTCTATGTAAAGATAAAAGCATAAATGACTCTTAAGATCGAAAAGGGGAGCTTGAGATCATCAACTTACCAATAAGTGACTAAGGAATGATTGATCACAATATCCATAGTAGGCTCTGAAATTTAAGTGCAGGCCAAAATTTTGGAGGGTGTTGCAACCTCTACAACAGAGCCTTCACCTTCTTGCTAGCTTTGTTTTCAACTAGTGTCTTGAATTCTACGAACTCAGAGAATGTCTCATCTTTATTCCACGTGAAGAATATCCAACACTTCCGTGAGAAGTCATCAATAAAAGTGACAAAATATTTGTGTCTGACAGTGTAGGTTGTCAAGAAAGGTCCATAAACATCATAATGGATCCTTTCTAGGACTGCATGTGCTTTGTTGTCCTCATCATGGAATGTGGATTTTATGTACTTTTGTAATGTACATCCTTTGCATATATACTATTTCTTAAGTGCTCCTTTAGAGAGGTGAGTGGTTATTTGTTCTATAATATTCGAGGTACCATGATACAAATGACCAAGTATTTTGTGCCAAAGTTCATCGACATCGCGACCTTCACTTCAAGGATAATTTTAGGGGTGAATGTTCGCCCTTTGGCGAAATTAAGGGGTTTTAAATTTTTAGTGGGCAAATATTTTGTATCATAGTACATTTTTACAAATCACCTCAAATAGCCCACCTTATTTTAAGGGAGAGGGTAAAAAAGGTAAATTTAGCCCTTGAAATTAGGACTTACAATCTTCTGTTCGCCCATTTTCAAGAATAGGTTTTATTTAAGTGAATCCATTCGCCCATTTTCAAGAATAGGTTTTACTTAAGTGAATCCTATGGGCCAAATACCATATTTACAAAAGAGGTATGGTAAATTAATAAAAATATAAATAAATGAGAGGTATGGTAAATAAATAAAACATTTTTTATATTTACTCCATAAGTCACCTTATATACATGTAAGGGTGTAAACAAATAAAAATATAAGTAAAGTAGAGGTATGGTAAATAAATAAAAATATAAATAAACTAGACGTATCGTAAATAAATAAAACCTTTTTTTATATTTAGTCCATAACCCTCGTTCTATTTATGAAGGCTCAAGAAAGAGGTTTTATTTAAGTGAATCCTATGGGCCAAATACCATATTTGTAAAAGAGGTATGATAAATTAATAAAAATATAAATAAACGAGAGGTATTGTAAACAAATAAAACATTTTTTTATATTTACTCCATAAGTCACCTTATATTTACGAACACTAAAAAAATGGGTTATATTTAGGTGAAACCTATGGCCAAAATACTATGGGACAAATACCATGGACTAGATTGTTATTAATACCATGCAAAAAACCATTATTAACCCTAATATTAGAATTAATAAAAATAAAAATGGCACATGGTATTGACCCATGGTATTCACCAAAATGGCACATGGTATTGACCCATGGTATTCACATGGAATGTAGCCTATTTAAATGGGGGAATTAAACCAGCATGTAGCCTATGCTAAGATTCACTAGGACTTTAGAAAGTTTTATTATTTAGTGAAAGACTCGCCAAGATCTTACAAGATTTTATAATTGAGTAAAATATTCGCCATGCCTGGTGAGAGATTCGCCAAAAAATTATATATACATATTATATTATTGATAAAATCGCCTTCCATTTTTCCTATATACCATGGAGATTCGCCCATTTATTATATTTATAAATTTAGGGGGGGTTCTTAAAATTTTCCCTGCTTCACTTTCTCCGCCTTAGTGCTTAATGTAGCACATTCTTCCACATGTAGCTTATACAAGTTCTTCACACGAACCGCGATCTGCTTCACCTCCCCCGTGGCTATGTGTCTCAAGAATGCTTTTCCTTTGTTGAATATCACTTCACAACCATGGTAAACCAACCACTCAGTGAATGCCAGTAGACAGACCCCTAATCCTTTACCATTACCTTTATTTACTATCGCCTCATAATTGCTGGTTTTGAAGGGCATCTTTGATGTAATGTCCAAGACCTTCCACCATAATAACAAATAGAAAGGGTGAGAGAGGGTCCCCTTGTCGGATACCTCTGGATGCATGGAAGGGGGTGGAGGGGGTCCCGTTGACAAGAATTGAGAAAAATGTAGAAGTGATGAGACTCATAATCCATCTTACCCAAGGGGGGTAAAGCCAAAGTCTAGCAGTATTTTTTGAATATATTTCCAGCTTAAAGTATCGAAAGCTTTTGAGAGGTCGATTTTTAGGTGCATACCTGCCTTTTTGGTTTGCTTTAGGGAATGAATGATTTCATGAGTGAGAATTATGCCATCAGTGATCTGCCTTCCTTCCACATAACTTGATTGCTCCGGTGATATAAGAAGAGGAAGCAGGGGCTTGAGGCATGTGGCAATCACTTTGGAGACAATTTTATACAATACATTGCATAGTGCAATAGGTCAGAATTTGTCCGGAGTCTGGTTGTTCTCCTCCTTAGGGATGAGGGTGATGAAGGTGGAATTCAAGGATGGAAGCATCCATCTGTTAACTTTGGACTCCTCGACTACTTGCTAGACTTCCTCCTTGATTAGATCCCAGAAGTTGTGAAAGAAGTCCGAAGTGAAGCCGTCTGGTCCGGGTGCTTTCCCAACTCTGAGCTGTCGCATAGCTGTCTCCACTTCCTATAAAGAAATAGGCCTGAGGAGTATTTCATTGTGTTCCTCAGTTACGATCTTAGGAATAATCTTGATGATCTTCTCTATAGCTGGTAGTCGATCAGTCTCCATTTCCTGATGCACCCTCCGAAAGAGGGTGTGGAGTTCCTATTCTATATCTTCATGCTTCTCTAGATGTTCCCCTTGTTGATTTTCGAGGAGAGTAATGCTATTGTGCATTCTCCGTTGGATAGTGGTATGGTGGAAGAGCTTTGTATTGCATTTGCCCTCTTTAAGCCATCGGATCCTCGATTTTTGTCTCCAAAGAATCTCTGCCTGTCTTGCTCTTTCTGAGATCTGTGTTTGTAGTTGATGTTCTTGTTCTGCTATGGTTTCAGATCTGCCTTCAGCTATGATTCTCTGCTATAATTTTTGTATTTCTTGTTCAAGAGTGTCTTGCGCCTGAAAGATATTGCCAAAGGTAAAGCGATTCCACTGTTTTATTTTTTCCTTGATATGTTTTAGCTTTTGTTGGAGCTTGTACATTTTTTTTTTTTTGACAAATTTTGTTGCTATTGTAAATCTAAAAAGAGGAGGGAGACTGAGCTCCTGAAATACATGCTGAGGTGCCAAGAAGAGATGGGGAAGAAGGAGTTACAGTTTAAACAAAATTCCTCCTTAATCCTGCCTTTTGGGCTTCTAAAAACCAAAGACCAAAGGTAAATCCTAACAAACTGCAGTAGTAAATAACAGTGTTTACAAAGCATATCAATCTATATTACTGTGGCTGATGTGTCGAGCAGTGGACTCTTCAGGTTTGTCGTCGGTGCCGACTTGCTTCAAGCTTGACGAACTTGTTGGAGCTGTGTTTTTATTTTCTGTTGTTCCTTTTCTGTTGTTCCGTTTTTTCTGCTGTTCCTTTTTTGTTGTTCTATTTTTTCTGCTGTTCCTTTTCTGTTGTTCATT
This sequence comes from Pinus tabuliformis, assembly GCA_031772625.1. NCBI lineage: Eukaryota > Viridiplantae > Streptophyta > Pinopsida > Pinales > Pinaceae > Pinus > Pinus tabuliformis. The sequence continues at coordinate 1,157,962,747 of CM062820.1, forward strand.
TCCTGCTGTTCCGTTTTCTCTGTTGTTCCTTTTCTGTTGTTCCATTTTTTTTGTTGTTCCTTTTTTGTTGTTCCTTTTCTGCTGTTCCTTTTTTGTTGTTCCTTTTTTTGTTGTTCCATCTTTTCTACTGTTCCTTTTCTGTTGTATTTTCTATTGTTCCTTTTTTGCTGTTCCATTTTTTCTGTTGTTCCTTCGGGAAAATGGAACAACAAAAACCAAAGGTATATCGGATGAGCTGAGATGTTGTTCAGATCCAGGAGGTCTCTTCATTATGGTATATGCTGAAATGATTCCACGCCATTGCAGATAAGGTAGCCCAGTGATCTGGCACAAGCTTTGTTGGCTTGACTGTCCGCAATTTTATTGAGCGATCGCAAAACATGATAGTAGCGCACATCTTTCATGGTGTGTCCTAAATTTTGGCACCGTCTGATAATCTACAGAAGGAGAACATTGGGCAGGTCACTGTTCTGAATCATTGCACTGATGACTATCGCTAAGTCTCCCAATATCGTGATTGTGTCTATACCAAGCTTCCCAAGTTGGATAAGACCTTGGTAAAGGGCAAGGGCTTCTGCTCTGTTATTGGAAGTGTGGCCAAGACCCCACTCATATGAGAGTATGTTATCCCCATTAACATAAAAATAACTCCTCCCGCCCCTGCTGCCGTGGGATTCGACTTTGAGGCCCCATCGAAACAAAGATAATGCCTATTGTTGTTTTTAAGCCAACCTGCAAATTCTTCCTCTTTTAGCCTCATCTTCCAATTAGGGGAAGCATTGTTGTTTCTATTGCTAGCAGCATTGCCCTTCTGATTGCTGGTGTTTTGGTCTAACAGGTGTCCAATGAAAATGTGTTCTTTTATGCTGAGTTCACTGACATTTATACTTCTCGGATTCTTAACTGAGATGATCTCAAGGGCAAGACTCCTTGCCTTGGTGCAAAGGCTTCTAGAAATCGAGTTTGTATTCTTAAAAACCTTTTGATTTCATGCCAGCCAAATATTCCATAGCATATTGTGGGGAAGAATGTCCCAGACTCTTCACTGTGTTATTTTTCCTATGATGCCAGGGGTAGTTTTTTTTTCCATTTGTAAAGAATTTCTCCTATGGTGTTTTGGGTGTTCCATGGCATTTGATTGCTATGAGACAAGTTTCTCCATCAGTTGATGGCAAAAGGGCATTCAATAAAGAGATGATGCATTGATTCTTCAGCAGCTAAGTAGTTAGGACAACGAGAGGGGCCATTAATTCCCCTCTTTTGCAAATTTTCGGCCGTGAGGCTTTGAGGAGGGTCTAGAGAAAAAACTTCATTTTTGGAATTGCCTCAGATTTCCAAACCACCTTCCAGTGGTGCCAACTTGGCATGGGGTAGCTGATGTTGCAAATATAATGGTGAGCATCTTGGATGGTGTAAGAGGATACAGATGGGTACCAACGAAACTCATCAAGATTGTTCTTTTTGACAGGGGCTATACTGTGCAAAAGGGATTGAAGGACAGAAATACTTGCATTAAGACTATTGGGTTTGGCTGGGAAGGCCCAACCTGACCAAAGAAGGGTGTGAGGATCCCATTGGGAGATCTGGTCCAGGTAATGAATGCCTGTTCTTTCAAAAAAGGAAAGGATAGGATGGACTCCCCCATGTCTGTTTATTGGCTACTGACCCATGATTTTGTCTGCTCCAATATTGATGCTTGCACCTCCCTTGGGGATTTTTGAAGTATTTTGAGCAATTAGTGGAATTGCTCTCTTGCATAATCGCCAAATTTTAGAGGATTCTCTATTGGGAATATCTCGATCAAGAAGCTATTTTCTAGGAAAATTGAGGTATTTAATTTCCAGAACTTTTTTCCACCATGCTGGGAGTCCAGTAATGAGTCTCCAGACAATTTTGACTCCAAAGGCTAAATTGAGAAATTTAGGAGATCTAATTCCAATACCTCCTCGGTCTTGGGGCTGGATCACCTACTCCCAATTAATTAAGTTGAATTTCTTTTTATCATTTGCCCCCCCTGCCATAGGAATTGGTGAAGGACGATTTCCATTTTTTTGTGGAAGGAGGCTGGAGCTTGAAGAAGAGAAAAATGATATAGGAGGAGAGAAGATATACCTGACTTAAGAAGAGTGAGGCGACCAGCTGGGTTGAGCCAAATAGATCCCCATTGCTGCACTTTTCTTTTCATTTTGTCGACTACTGTGTCCTAGACTTCTGCTCTCAAAGGTCCAGCACTTACAGGCATGCCCAAGTAAGAGAAGTGAGTCCAATCATACTTGCATGTGACTCCAAAGATGATGGCGATATTGTGAAGCACCTGTACTATTGTGTTCCAGCCATATATGTAGCTTTTCAAATTATTTACCATTTCGCCAGAGTAGCTCATGTATTTGTCAAGGAGAGATTTAAAGTGCTTGGCTATTGTGGTGGAGGCCCCTCCAATCAGTAGGGTGTCATCGGCAAATTGTGAATGATTTATGTTCTTGACCCTATCCCCAAATTTTATTCCTGTGATTAAGCCAACCCTCTGGCTAAAGTCCAATGCTTTGCTGAAGGATTCAACCATTAGAATGAAGAGATAAGGTGAGAGGGGCAAACCTTGTCGGAGGCCTCTTGAGGATTGGAAAGCTTCTCTAGGTTTTCCATTTACAAGAGGGGAGATCCATGGCCCCAAAATGCAGACTCGAATGAGGTTGAGAAAGCGGTCATCAAATCCCATCTTCTTCAAAGATGCCAAGAGGAAGGAGTGTTTCACTCTGTCAAATGCATTGGCTAGATCAAGCTTGAGGATAAACCCTTTCTGATTTCTGGTTTGACTCGAATGGATGGCTTCTTGCACAAGTAAAATGGAATTAGTTATTTGTCTATTGGCTAAGAATCCCCCTTGATTTTTGGAAATGAGAGAAGGGAGCAAAGGCTTTAGGTGAGTAGCAATGATTTTTTTCAAGATTTTATAGGAGGAGTTACAGAGTGATATGGGCCTGAAACGAACAAAGGAAGATGTCCTGTTTTCTTTGGGGATGAGTGCTAGATGAGTAGCATTGGTATATCCTCCTATTTTTCCTTTTCGTTGGATCCAATTGAGCATTTTTGTCAAGTCCTTTTTAATAATTCCCCAGAATGCTCGATAAAAGTAGATGGGAAAGCCATCCGGTCCTGGGGATTTATCAGGTTGAAGAGTCCAGATTGATCTCCTAATTTCCTCCTCATCTATCTCCTTGCTTAAAGTGTCATTCATTTCCCTGCTTATCCCTATTGGGAGATGCTATAATAAATCTGTATAATCCTTTGCTTCCTTTGTTTCAGTTAGCAAGTCCCAATAGTGATCTGTAGCAGCTCTTCGAATGGCTCCCTGAGTGCTTTGTCTATCACCTTCTGCATCTAGGATGGAGCTAACATTATTCCCTATCTTTCTAGCTGTCGTTTTCTTGTGAAAGAAAACTGAGTTCTTGTCACCCCCTTATAACCATAATTGTCTCGACTTGAGCCTCCATTTTGTTTCCTCTTCTCTGTTAACTTGGTATAGCTATAAGTAGAGTTCATTTTCTTGCTGTTTGTTCTCTTGGGAAAGGCCATTATCCTCTATTGCTCTTTGGATACTCTCCAGATTGTTCTTAATTTATTTTTTTACCTTCTCTAGTTCGTGATACTTTGTTTTAGCCCATTCTTTGATGGCTTGTTTTGTTTTCTGTAGTTTTGTTTCCCAAATGAAACCGAGAGAGCCTTCCACATGTTGGATCCAAGAGCTGTAAACAATTCCTGCAATTGCTGGTATATCATTCCAGAGATAACTGTATCTGAATGGAATGGGCCCAAGTGGCCTATGATTTTCCAGCGTTAGAGTTATTGGGAAGTGGTCAGAGGCAGAGCACGTTAGAATGTTAGCATATCCGACAGAGAAAGTAGAGAGAAGTGTAATATTGATGAGAATTCTGTCGAACTGCTCCATGATGTTACTGGCACCCATCCTGCGATTGTTCCAGGTGTATCTACGGTTTTTGGAGGGACATCCATAAGATCATGCTCCTGCATGATATTTTCCAACTGTATTCTATATGGATCAGGCGTAAAACTGCCTCCCCTTTTCTCATTGGCGTGGAGGATTAAATTAAAGTCACCTCCTAGAATAATGTTAGTGTTCTCTTCTGTGTCCAGACTGTCTTTTAGATCATGCCAACAACTATCCTTATCTCTACAGTGATTTGACACATAGATGTTGTAGATGATAATGGCTTGTTGATCTACTTTATTTTCCAGAGTCATTTTGATCCAGTGTTGATTTATTGTTTCCAAAATACAGTTCCATATACCTTGATTCAAAATTGTTTCTATTCCTCCCAAGGCTCCTCTTGCCTCAATAATGCTTCCTCTATACTGTCTCTGCTGCTCAATGACTTTATTCATTTCCTTGTGGTTTTGTTTTGTTTCTTGTAACATAATAATTCCTGGCTTCTTAGAAATGATAAGATCCCTTAGGGCTGCTACCTTAGAGGGGTGCCCAAGTCCCCTGATGTTCCAAGATAATATTTTCATCATTGGATATGTTGTATGTGGGGAGGTGCTCACCCCCCTTGGTCCTTGTTGATTGCTTTTTTGTCATGCTGCCCCAGCATATCAGTTTCTATGGGTGTCTGCGTTCCCATTGCTATGTCCTTTTGCGCATTCTCATCCCTGTGTTGCTTAGCAGATTTCCTGCCTGGGCGAGGTTTCTTGGAGGGTTCACTAGAACTCCCGTGATCTCTAGATGAGCTTCTGGTGATTATGTTGAGGGGAGGATCAAGAAGAGGCTGAGAGGAAATAGTAAGAGGCAATGAGGATTCGATAGTGTCTTGGCGTTGGCTTTTAGGGAGAGGGGGCTCCTAGAGATCAGGAGGAGAGTGGGGGGATGAGGGGTCATCTTCCTCCAAAGATTTGAAGGGGTTTGATGTAGAGGGTAATGGCTGAGTCAAGATGGGAGGGGGGGAGAAGGATGCAGCTTGAATTTCTGAGGGAGGCTTTGGTTTTGGGCCAGACTGTTTGGAGTTTGCTTTCTTTTTTTTGACTTGTTCCCATGTGTCTTCACTGGCTTCAGCATTTTCATTCATTTCATTTTCTTTTAGTTTACTACACCTATCAACAAAATGACCATATTCATGGCATACCTTACATTTGAACGGGATTTGTTCATAGTCCAGCTACTGAATATGGGTCGATTGGCCCACTTTGATCTTGATTGCTTCTGGAAGGCCCTTTCCTAAGTGGACTTCAGCACAGATCCTTGCACATGCGTGCATGTTGTCCTTTGGTTTGTATCTGTCGATGTATTTTCCGATAGCATTCCCAATGGCTTTGACTGATTCATCTCCCCAGCAATGAAGAGGGAGATGGGGCAAGCGAACCCAAACCGAGACTACATTAGGTATATCCATTTCTGGCTCGAAGTTAGGGGACCATCTTTTCAGATAGAGACCTCTTGAATCCATGAAGTAGGGACCATTTCTGAAGATGAGATTCTGGTCTTCTTTGGTTTCAAAGAGGAATGTGTAGTAACCCCTTCCACAGAATCTTATTGCGATTTTTCCTTGGATGTTCGCATTCTAGTTGCGCTCCACCCATTTCTGTATAGCTCTGGGAGAGGGCCACAGGCCAGTAAATTGTCCAACTAGACCTCTCTCTGCTAGAGAGATCACTGCCTTCCTTGGGAGACTAGAGGGAAGGGAGATTTCTAGGATGTCAGCCAGTTTCTTGACGAACTTTGAAGCTGTGGGTTTGTTTCGGATGGTAGCATTTTTAGAAATGAGAGAGGCGAAGATCTCAGCCTGGTCTTCATTGTCTTGCATCTGGGAGGGGTCGATCCCAGCCATGGAAAGGCCAGAAGGGAGCCAGTCACAGCACTGGCCAGAGGAGGAGGGCAGAGCCTGACTGTTGGGGTGCCGAGGAGGAAGACTGGAGGCCCAGCAGCAAGGCCTACCATGCAGGAGGCTTGCGGAGGGCCGCAGGAGGCGAGGTTGCAGGGGTGTGGGAGCTCTAGTTCAAAATCTCTCGCGCGATCAAAAGGTCGACATTGGAGCTTGTACATTTTTGCGCCTTCTGGTGGTGTGAAATTTCTCCATGTCTCTGTTATCGGGTTACGAAAATCGAGGTGATTTAGCCAAAAGGCTTCTAATCGAAAGGGCCTGCGAACATTGTCTGCCAGTCTTTACCAGTGAAGCCTAATAGGCCAATGGTCCGAGCCAGAGAGTGGCAATATAGAGGCCAAGAGATCCCCGCCAAGATGTATTGCATTATCAAAGATTAGGAATCTGTCTAACCGAGATATAGTTTGGTGGGCATCTGCACGCTTGTTGTTCCAAGTATAAACGCCGTTGTTGAATTCCATATCTATAAGCCTGTTGTTATGAATGTAGTTTTTGAAGTGCATGCTTTCATAGTCCATCTTGATCCGTCCTCCTCTTTTTTCCTCCAATCTTGTAATCATTTTGAAGTCCCCTCCTGTGATCCAAAGTGGGTGGGATCTTTCTGAGTTGATCTGAGTTAGGGTGTTCAGTGTGTCTACTTTGTTTATTTGCTCCTGGGGGGAGTAGACATTAGTTAAGTGTCCATGATCATTTGTCCCTGTTAAATGAAACTTGGCATGAATAAAGTGCTTACTGGCATCTATGTTGGTAAGTGTTATAGCTCTATCATCCCAAACGATGGCTAGCCCTCCTGAGGTTCCCATGGCTTCCACCGCCACTTCTTTGATTCCTTGCCATGCTTTGGCAAGGATCTGATCCAAAGTTGTGGAATTACACTTAATCTCCTGCAAGAAGAGAATTTGAGGCTTTTCCTATTGTAGCATGTTCTTTATTAATCGTCCCTTCCCTGGGCTGTTGAGCCCTCTGATGTTCCATGAGATGAGCTTCATGATTCACGATTGCGAAGGGGATTATAGTATTTGGTGAGCTTAGAGTATCTTCCAGATTCCACCAGCATCTCCCCTTTGCGGATGGTTCTCTGAAGACCAGTTTTCCATCCTCGTTTCTTGTTGTCTTTGAAGATATTTCTTCCATCCCACTGACTACCAGTTTGGATGCCTAATGATCTTTGCTTCTATGCTCTTGAGAGAATTACTTCTAAGTTCTCTAGCTACCGCTCAGGAATTTTGTCATATTCCTTTTTCTTACAAGCCTGTTCAAGTCCTAGTATATCTAGATCTCTGATGTCGAAGCTCTCTGGTTCCTCTTCCATGTGTTGTATTATTTCCTGCTCTGCCTCTGTATCATCTACAATCGTGAGTTGCATCTGAGTGCTATCTACCTCCATACCTTGAGCAGTCCTTTTTTGCATGTTACCGGGAGAGGGCATTTTGGTGTCCGTGGGTTGCTTAGAAGCGAGGGATTTGTTTGAGCTTGATGGAGCAGAATGGGCGGAAGTGTTAGGAATGGCTTCAGGTTGTTTCTGATTATCTAAAATATGAACCTCCGGCTGGAGCAGGATTTCAAAGCTGTTGCTTGTTGAAGGTAAGGAGGTGCTGGTGACAGGTTTTCTGACTGAGGTAGAGGGCTTTTTATGGGTCTTTTTGTGATTGGGAACTTTTGTGAACCCATCCGAGTCAGATTTTTCCATTGAAGGGGTGGTCGTGGAATTCATATTGGAGGGATAGTCTCGGAATAGATGCCCCAGAGCGTGGCATTTTCGACAATGGAATGGTACATGCTCGTAATCTATTGTTTGTAACAATTCATAATCATCATGGTAGAGGCTTACCACGTCTGGGAGAGCTTTGTTGAGGTGCATGTATACACAGATCCGCACATAGGAGGTGTATCGCTTCAGCTTTGTCTCCTCTGCCACTGTAATGAATTTTCCTAAACCATTCCCAATGTCTCACAAAGAGTCTTCGTCCCAATACTCTAGAGGGAGAGAATAAAGGCACAGCCACACCGGGGCCCAGCTCAGATCTTCTTTCTCTGGGTTAAAGTGCTCGATCCATCCTCTTAGGTATAGCCCTGCTATGTTGAAGAAATATGGTCCTCCATCCAATACCCTATTTCGGTCCTCCAGACAATTGAAAATGGCAGTAAAGAAGCCCTTAGGCCCTAACTACAGTGTTATATGCCCTTTTGGCTTCCATTTGGTTGCGATCCAGCCGTGCAAAGCTTTCTCTGTTGGCCAAAGGCCTATGAACTTTCCTATCAAAGCATGATCCCTCATAAACTAGATCTGGGTGTTGATGCGCTGACTTGGGAGCTCAATTTTGGGTCTATCAATTGCTACCGGCTTGCAGGTGTTTGACGTCACTCGTGATTCTTCATTTGTGTTGTTATTCGTTGGTGTATTTTCATTATCTATTGTTGTATCTTCGTGATGGTCCATCCTGACATTTTCAGTCTGTCGTAGGCCATTTTCCATATCAGCGGGGGGAGGCATCATGTCCTCCCCCTCAGGGGATTCCATTGTGTGATAGCTATTCCTTATTGTGCTGTAGCTGCCTTATGGTTGAAGGTTAATGGCAAAATGGAGCAGTCTGTGAAGGTTTACCAGTTGCAGAGCAGCGTTAAACCCTAAGCGCTCTTCTCTCCATTTTATTTTTTTTGACATAAACGGTTAGTTTTTATTTAAAATTTGGCAAATCAGCTGCTGAGGACTTTAACACTGAAACCCTATATTTCCTTGTTATAGTTGGCGGGGAAAGAATATTTTGCTTTTGAATAGTCTGTTGAATGAGTTACACTGTGAATGTAGATAGAGGCTTGAAAAAGAACTTGATTTGGTTTCAGAATGGTGCCTTGAAATTTCGCTGCTTTTGCTTTCTGTGATGTAGCTCTGCTTCCTAGCTTGCAGAGAGGAGATCCAATGCGTCGGAGTCCCGGATCATCCCAAGAATCACTACGTTTTCTTTTTGAAATGTCTGGCAGAGTGTTATATAGTGTTCAAGAATTACAAGAGCAGTAAATTGGCCTTGAAGAGGCCCTCGTGAACTCCCCATAACCTACCCAAATGCAACAATGAGTTCCAATGACGAACAGAGATCGAAAATTCCACGATTGCATTCTGAATTTTCCCTTGTGGATGAGTCCATGTTTCCTAATAGCAGCCAGATCAAAATGGTTCGATCCTGAAGTCTGGAGAATCTGAATCAGTGAAATGCTCAAAGGAACAGAGGCCCAGACAACTCCAAATTAAGGAATGTTGCAGTCCGATTCAACATCATTTACTAACAGAGATCTCCTACTCTTGAGAGAGCCTAGGTTGGCTGCCAAGTCCGCCTGTGAGTTTAACTTCCTCAGAACATGATAGAACGGGATTTTGTCGAACTTGGGCAACAATAGTCTGATTTTTTTGAGGATGGGGGCTAACTGCACCTAACAAGGGATCTTTTGAGAGTTCATAGCCTATATAATTAGTATGGAGTCTCCAAAGACTGAGATGGAGAGGAGATTCATCTTGATAGCCAGATTTAGGCCCTGCCACAGAGCAAGAGCCTCTACTCTGTTGTTTGTTTCATGCCTTATACCCCAGGCAAAGCACAACTCACTTGAGCAACCTAGGCTTAAGATAACTCCCCCACCACCTGCCTTTCCTGGGTTACCTTTGAGGCCCCATTGAAGAATAGGCAGTGATCATCCAAAGCAGATCTCCATTTGATGAATTCCTGTTCTTCCAGGCAAATTTCCCAATGAGAAGGGGCTTTAGCAGGAGGAATGGATCTATTCTGATGATTTGGAACAAGCTCTTTTAACCATTGATCTTCCTCGCTATCCAGAGTAATGCCATTTCTTATGGTGGGTTTGGTTTCTAAGGCCTCCCCCAACAGAGCTTTGATCTTAGTGATAATTCTGACTGGGTTACAACTCTCCTCCCTAAATAGTCTGTTGTTCCTCTCCAACCACAGTTTCTAGCATGTGAATTTGGGGATCCACATCCAGCTAGTCTTGAGAAGGCTTTTTTTAGAGAGACAGAATGGGGATAACTTGGCCCAGTTTCTTAGCAGGTCCTGAATATTTCCTGGAAGATCTATTTTGCCAGGTCCTAACATCAGGACACCCTTCCAAGCTTCTTGAGCAAAGGGGCACAATAAGAACAGGTGGTTAGCCATTTCTTCATCTGATGCACAAAGAGGACACCTGGAGGGACCTTCCATTCCATGCTTCCTCAGGTTATCTCTAGTTTTGATACTTTTATGTGCTAGAGTCCAGCAAAAGAAGTCAATTTTGGGGAGAGCAGGAAAAGACCAAATAAATTTCCATTGAGCTGGCTCTGAGGGGGACGCTAGGGATAGCCATCATACTTTTGTAACATTCTGTTGCTGAGTAAGAGCCTGAAAGAGAACCCCACCCTCTTTTGTCCTTAGAAGAGGCCTTTAATGGAGCTTTTCCTTGGAGCAAATCCAACAATAAATTGGCTTCACCATCCAGCCAATGAGGGACCTCCCCCAAATTCAAACCATCCCATAGACTTTCTGCATCATTTGTCCAATTGGAGATGTCCCAAAGGGTTTCTAGATTGTTGGCCTAAAGCCAAGCTCTGATATTTTCCAGTTCTGCCATCTGATTCAAGGGCTGATCTCCATGAATCGAATCTTCCCAAATTTTTATTTTTTTCCCATTACCTGGGATCCAATAAAGCTTATGACTGAAAATTTTCAAAGCTATGAGACAGAGTTTGAAAACTGGTGATCTTTTGGAAATTCTAAGAGGCTGGTCCAAGCACCTCAAACGCTGCCCATGAAAATATTTTTTCCACAGAACTCTCTTGCTCCAACTAGGATTCCCAGAAAGAATGTTCCAAAGGAGCTTGGAGCCTAGAGCAAGATTTTGGGCTGCCATATCCCGCATTTGGAGACCTCCTTCCAAGAATGGCTTCTTAATAGTGTCCCAATTAACTAAATGGAGCCTTCTTTCATTATTTTTCCCTCCCTCCCACAGAAATCTTCTCAAGAGACCATCCACTTTACTAATAAAGGTTTTAGGGGCTAGTAGAATGGAGTTTTGATAAACTGGGAGGCTTATGAGAATAGATTTCATAAGGATTACCTTCCCAGCATTATTCAACCATGAGGCTCCCCAAGCTTGTATTCTGAGTTTTAGATTGTCTAGTAGGGGCATCCAGTGAGCTACCTTAGGATTTGATTTGAAGATTGGGATCCCAAGATACTTAAATGAATCCCAAGTCAGGGTTCTTTCCATTTCTAATAGCCTTGCTATGTCTGTCAAATCTTTGATCGAGCAATTCTAGCCATAGATCATGATTTTTAGATAGTTAATCTTGCTTCCCGAAACTTCCCTATAAATTTCCAGCTCCTTCTTGAAGGTTCTAGCAGAATTTATGCTAGCTCCTCCAAGCAATAATGTATCATCAGTAAATTGGGCATGATTTATGTCTTTAAAATTGTGAGCCATTCTCAGGCCTGGCAGAGTTTGGATCTGTTGACAGTAGTTTAGCTGGAAGCTGAGCACCGAAGCTTGAATGGCGTAAAGAAGTGGGGACAAAGGGCAACCCTGTCTTAGCCCCCTCGAGGCCTGGAAAAATTCCGTTGAATGACCATTAACCAGAGGTGCTATCCAAGGGGAGGCAATGTAGGCTTTCACCCAAGTTATGAGAACTTTTGAGAAGCCAAATTTCTCCATCACAGAAAATAGGAAATCATGTCTCACCTTGTCAAAGGCATTTGTCAAATCTAGCTTAATCACCATGCCTTTCTCTTTTCGATGACAGCTTGAATGAATTTCTTCTTGCACCAGCACAATATTGTCAAGAATCTTTCTCCCTTTTATGAATCCTCCTTGGTTTTCAGGGATGATGACTGGCAGAATTTTCTTAATACGGTTGGCTATTATTTTTGTAATCAGCTTATAACTTGTATTACACAAAAAGATGGGCCTGAATCTGCTAAAATCAGTGGCACCTTTGTCTTTCGGAATCAAGGCAAGGAAGGTTGAGTTGGTACTGCCTCCAATCTTGGTGCAGGTCTGAGATTTACTGATCATTCTCATAAGGTCTTTTTTAATTGAAGGCTAGCAAGTTAGGTAGAACCTTGCAGTGAACCCATCAGGGCCCAGGGCTTTATTCGGATCCATGCAATCCAAAGCTTCTTTAATCTCATTCATAATAATCGAAGCAGTCAGCATAATATTGTCAGAATCTTGAACACAGTGAGGAATAAGATCAATCGAATAGGCTTGAGAATCGATAAGAGGGTCTTCCGGGGCAGATTAAAGATCTTTGAAGAAGGAGTGGGTTGCTCGCTTTATGCCTTTAGAATCTTTAACCACAATGTTTTGATAGTGAATTTCATTCACTATTTTGAAGTGCTTGTGTGCTTCAGCTTGCTTATGGAAGTAGCTTGTATTTTTGTCTCCGGCCTGTAACCAAAGATTTCTGGACTTCTGTCTCCAGAACTCTTCTTCATCCCTACTTTCTCTATGGAGATCTTTTTGCAGCTCTACTCCTTTTTGAAGAAGGATTTGAGTTACATCGGAATTCTCCATTGTTAATTGATGGCTTGCTAAACTGTCATGCATCTCCTTTCTTTTGGCGGTGGGCATTTTCAACCTTTTAGCGCACTCCTTGAGCTCCCTTTTAAGTCTCCTCACTTTTTCTTCCCACACAAAGAAAGGGGATCCTTGAACTTGCCGATTCTAGGCTTCGAAGACCACTTCCTGGAATCATTCTTGATGAATCCATAGAGAACTGAATATAAAGGGAATGGGGCCAAGATTTCCATCCAAGGAGAGCTCAAGCAGAATGGTTTTATGGTCAGAGGTGTAGTTCGGCAGAATTTTAGAGGTGGCCATTAGACCACAAATCAAGAAGTAGGATTGGACTAGAAATCTGTCCAGATGAGCAACAATGTGACCGGGGCCTATCCTTTTGTTTGACCAGGTGAATTTCCCAGATGTGGGTTTGATATACTCCAATTCCCAACCTAAAATGAGGTCTTCAACCCATTCTCTAGTTGGGTCCCTGACCAGCAAGCCCCCGTTTTTCTCTTTTGCAGCTAGCGTAACATTCAGATCACCTGCAATAATAATATTTTCTGGGTTGTGCAAGAAACGATAGGACTGGAGCGAGTCCCAACAAATTTTTTTCTCAGATGGTAAGACCAGAGCATAAATATTGAACGTACTTACTTGGTGGCCAGATTCTTTATGGAGGAGCTTAGTGAGTAGCCAATGGGGGCAACATTCTTCGTGAATCAAATCATATTTGGAGCTGTCCCAAAAGGAGGCAATCCCTCCAGAGGCACCTCTGGCACTGACTACTCTCCCTTGGCCTTTATGCCAGAATGCTTTGCTTGCTTGGAGGAGTAGAAGGTCCTCCAATTTTGTCTCCTGGATGAGAAGGATTTTAGGTGAGTACATCCTTACAATGTCTTTTAGAGCTTCTTCTTTCAACCTGCTGCCTAACCCTCTGCAATTCCAGGAGACGTATTTCATTATTTACTGGCTTGGAAGGTTGTGGCTCCTTTTGGAGCCTAACCATGCTTGCACCTAGATCTGGTATTCATCATTCCTTTGAGAGTTTTCTGAGAGCCCTGGAGAACATCCAGATAAGTTTGTTCCTCTTTCTATTTCTTCTTGGACTTTCGACCCCTCGCCAACTTGATAGGAGTGACTTGCGAGCTCTCTGAATCTGAGACTCCATCTTCTGAATCTCCCTCAGAATCAGAGCCCAGACTAATGTGCTCCTCGTTTTCTTCTTTTTCCCCTTGTTCATCCTTTGATGGAGGAAGAGTTGACTTTGCCTTTGCTTCTTTCACTTTCTTCAACGGGTCTTCTGGTTCCTCTTGGGTTCCAATGGCATCTGTCTTTACCCCAGAGGAAGAACCCTCTTTTGGAACTTCTTTGGCTTTTGGTTTAGGTCGGGGCTTCACCAATGGCCCTGTATTTTTCTTCTCAGTTGGTTTTGGGACTGCCTTGCCCTTTTTGATTTCTTTCCATCCTTCTTTGTCCACTTTGTCCTTGGTTGGAGCTTTTGGGCAATTTCGTTGGAAGTGTCCATGTTCATGACAGATTCTGCATTTAAAAGGCAGTTTCTCGTAATCCAATTTTTGATTGTGATGCCATTCTCTGACTATAAGTCTTACCACTTGAGGCAGTCCAACTTCCAGATCGACTTCCACACAGATTCTTGCGTAGGTATATTGGCCCTTGTTATCTTATTTGCCAATGAAACGGCCTAGGCCATTTCCAATCTTCTGCAAGGTGTGATAGCTCTGTTAACACCCAGGTTGTTCCCTATGACTCCCAAGGGAATACGGCCGGGGTAACCACTAACCAATCTTTTGATCACTGTTACTAGCCAAACTGTGATCAGAGAGGGCTCTCTCTTTATGATTTGTATCTGTTATGATAGTGTTTTAGGCTAGGTATTATGCACAGGTTTTGTTTGTGTTTTGGTTGAAGATTTTCTTTCAGGTCTTGTGATATAATGTTCAAAGAGTCAAATATCATTGGGCAATGGAGTCTATGGCTGTAGGTGTCTTAGAAACCTTGAGGTGAACTGGTGAAACTCACAGGGCCATTTGGATACTTCATACAACAAAATTTTTGGTTTATAACACAAACAGGTGAAAACACCAGTGAAAGCAGTTAAGAATTTTCACTAAAGTATTTAAGTATTTCCACCAAACTAGATATGAGAAACGGATAGACGTCTCAGGAGCAAACTCGAATTCCTGGGAATGTCTATTACTGTAAAAGATATAGTTTTAAAGTGCAGCAGTTAAGAATTACACTTCATTCACTGTATCTGAAGAAAACATGGATAATAGCTCAGTTTGAGTCCAGGGTAATCAATGATTAAATCCTGGAACTATTCTTCTACTTTGCTATTAAGTGTAAAACATTTAAACAATAAAAGAGAACAAAAGACTCGAAAACATGTAACACAGAGATTTAAGAAAGACTTATTGTTTTATGAAACACTCTGGAATCCTGCAACATTCACCATTCATCACAATGCATCAAGGTACGCCAAGCTTTGGAAGTGTCATTCACCCTTTGTATTATTTCTCTGAGAATTTTACAGCAAGTGAGATCTCCAAAATGAAAATAACAACAACCCTTAAGCTTCAGTGGGGGGCAAATATATACATACGATTTTACAAAAATATCTGAGTTCTAAGTTATCTCAGACTTAATGTTCTCACCAACTTTTGAGATATTATTATCAGAAATTTATTACAGCATTGAATACAAATTAAAGGCGTCTTGATGTTCTGTCAGAAGATATTTTAGCCTTTGGGAGCTGCTAAGTCGGTTGGGATACTTTGATCAAATGCTGGAGAACACGACTTTATGGCTCGTGCGCTGTATTTTGGGTCTGCCACCTGTGATTGTGATTGCTGCTGTGGTGAGTAAATAGCCTTGCTGAGTTGGCTCAGCATCTGTCCTTTCCTTGTGGAGTTATCCATCCAAATTCTACCTGTGCATGATTGTTCATAAACTGGAGAAAATTAACGCTACAGGTTCGGGCCTGATAAGATTATCTGTGTCAAATTCCTCCATACTTCTTGTGTGGGCAATTGGTGATTTATGATTGCCCCCATAGTCTCATCTGCTTCTGTATACTTAAAGAAATTTGGTGGTGTATCAAACAGGTGATCAATTTCATTCATGATAAAAAACAGGTTATCCACCCTATCATACAAATTCTGCCCTGATGCTGGCCCTGTTTCTGCTGAGGTACTGGGCTGTTTTGCAATTTGTGCTGCAGCATGGGCATCAACCCTTTTGATGTAATTTTCCAGGGTAAGCAGTCTTCCTACACTGCTTAATATGCTGGGGAGGCCTCTGTTCTGTAATGCCAGGAATCTGTCCAGGAATTTGTTGATCTGAGTCTGCATATCCTGTGTTCTCCTCTCCAGCGTTCCAACTAGACTTCGTAGTGTCAGGACTCTTTTAACTACTGAGATTGTCTCAGTCCTGTTGGTAATTCCTATTGTGGCCAGCTGAGAGCTTGTCTTGTTATTTAAAATATTGATCATTCTGCTGGCAGCATCTGGCATGTGGCCAAGGCTTGCTCTTGCTCTGTGTATTTCCTTGTTTGCCTTTGTGATGAGTGCTATTTGCTCATCCATAGTCTCAATATACTGCCACTGCTTGGTGATGGATCGACCAATGTTGCCCCAGAGGACTGCTTTTAATTCTGCTGTTACTTTTTCTAGTGCAAGCTCTTTTTCTAGTTCAGCTATTCTCTTTTTTAGAGCTTTTACCTCTCTTTCCTTTGCTGCCTCATTCTGCTTGCTTTTGTCAAATCTTTCATTCACCTTAGTCAAAGACCTTTTGACTTCATCAAGCTCTTTCATTTGGGATTCAAGAACTTGGATCTCAGCTTGCAGCCTCTGCATGTCCAGACTAGGAGTCTGCTCTGTTGGTGGTGTAGCTGTTGCTGTAGTCGGTGCTGTAGGCCCTGTCTACTGAGGAGGAAGGGTAGTTGTTGGAGGAGCTTCTTCAAGATTGATTACTTCCGGAGGGGGCTAGGAAGTTTGGCCTTCTTCTCTCTGTTTCAATGCTGTCTGTAATGCTGCCTTTGCAGCTTCTGATTGTCCTAGCTGGTCCTGAGTCCGAACCAGCTCCTTGTACAGAGATATCATTAGATCTGTGGCATCCTTTTCTAGCCTTTGCTGAGCAACTTCATCTGTTTGAGGATGGATGGTGGCTGGGAGCTTGATTTTCTTCCTTAAGGCAGCCATGTCTTGATCCCTTATCTTTAACAATTCTTGGATACCTTTAACATCTTTAGGATCATGTCCTATTTCTATAATTACATCCTCTAAGGACTTGATTCTGTTGTCTTTGGCTTGTGATGATGCTCTCTCCAATTCCAGTTGAGAGGCTGTATTATCAAGGCTGCTCTTCAATTTGTAGTTTTCCAATGTTTCATCTGCCAAAGAGGCATACACCATTTCACCAGTTTGTTTATGCAGCTCGATTTTATCCATAGGGTGTATGTCTTTAGCCAGAACCTCCATGTTAGTCCTTAGGTAATCCGAGGTAGATTGGGGATGCAGAGTTGTGGGCATGAAGTGACTCATGATCATTTTGCCTTCACTTACATCAAAGGCAGACATGAGTCTTTGCTGATTGGTGGGAGCCAGGTTCAGCAAATGATTGTACAGCTGTATTTTAATAGGATCACTCCTTTTTTTAATGTCGATAAATTGCTGTTTGATACTTACTTGTCCTTCTTGTTGCTGGCTGGAGGAACTGACCTCTCCTCCCATAGTTCTATCATGTTCATGCTGGAATGAACTGGCTGACACTTCTCGGCTGGGTGGGCCCATGCCCATTGCTTGTCTTATTGCTATGTCATCCTCTGGAAAGTCATTTAATCTTTGTCTTTTCTCTCCCTGATTGATGGATGAAGTCAGGGGAGTCTCTCTATCTCTTTTCCTGGTTAAGTCCTCCTTTTGTGGGGTTTGGAGGACCGAGGCATCAAAAGTAGTTTCTGCCCTAGGAGGCACTATATTCTGAGCCTGTTGCTCAGTGGAACTAGGAGTGTCAATCACCCTTTCTTGCTGCAAGGGTTGTTGTTCCTTAAGTGACACTTCTTCTTGCTGTTGCCCTTCTTGTTGCTGCTCCATCTCTTCTTGCTGCTGTACCAATATTTCCACTTGCTCTTCTGTCAATGGAGGTGGCTGTTCCACCTGTTTCCCTTTATCTTTACTGGCTGTTTGTGGTGTTTTCCCGGCAGCTTGCTGCTGCGTTGTTGATGATGTAGTAGCTGCTCCACGCCGCTTTTTGTATGAGAGGGGAACCTGTCCACAAGTTTCTAAGTCAGCTTCCTTTTGAATGTTTCTAGCTTCTCTTTCTAGAAGCTCTTCAGCAGTTATTTCTTCTTCTAAGGTACCCTCTTCCCAGCTTAATGCATTGGCATACTGTTCAATCTCAGGTTGTCTCTTGTGTGCATAACTATCCAATTTGTATTTTATCCTCCTAAGGGAGACAAAATGATTGGGGTCATAGGGTATCCATTCAAAACTAGTTTGCAGTCTGAGGCCTTCCAGGATAGTGTTTGCCTCTTTCCATCCCTCCTCTTTTCTGTTGTATAGGAAAGGACCCAGCTGGCTTCTCACCTTTAGCTGTGACTTCTTGTTCTTGCTCTGAAAATGGAGGTAGTCTGAGTTCCCAAACTGTCTGAAATATTCCAAGGCAAAAAGCCTCATGGGGACATACCTTGGCAACCTAAAAGGGGTCAACTCACAGCCATATATTATGATGACTGTGTGGTTTTGGTAGAAGTACCAATTACCAATGCTGTAGGACTTATTCAAATGGAGAATTCTCCTCATGTCATCAGTTAGTCTAGGAGGAGGAGCACCATGCAATACTGCCAAGGCTGGATAAATGAATAAGTCAATGAACTCATTGTATGTGTAAGGTGACACAGATGACTGATGAAAAACAGAGGTCCAGAACACAACTGACCTTGGACTTCCCTGGGCATTGAGTTGCTTCAAAGGAAAAGAGAAGGTGGCTGGCTGATAAAACAAGAAGAGGTGGTATATGTATGAGGTGTACCTGAATAGTCTTTCCCTCTTCAAGTTCATAAACTGGTCATGGATTTTATCTGCAATGTATGTAGCATAATCATAATACACAGCTGGGGGCTTACCAGGAGAGAATAGAGACAGCATTGCTATTATGGTTTCATCCACATCCTCCATTCCCTTGAATCCTAGGGCATAGCTGATCAAATCCACTAACATCCTGCCCAATTCATTCAAGTAGTGATATCCAATAGGAGGAGTTCTGACAGATTCAGAGCCTGGTCTTACAAACAGCTGATTGATTTTAATAAGTTGGTCGCTTGATAGCTTGCTCCCTTTCTTTATCAGATTCTGCATATTGAGGGGGTTCAATTGCTTGGCAGTATGGAAGTGCAGCATCTCATTAATACTCTCTGAGGTGATCTGGAACAAAACTAAGCCTGAGGGGCTAATGACAGCTCTTCGGCTTGGGTCATAGCATTCCTGGCAGCTGTATATCAACTCTGGCATAGGATTTACCTGGGGGAGGTTATAGATGGGCAAGTTTGAGTCCCAAATCCCCAAGATGTCTGCTCCACTCAGGTGCTGGGCTTTCAACTCATTCAGCATCTGGATATTATACTTGGAGCCCATAAGAAACCAGTCCAGCATTTGGTAATCCATATCTCCCAGAGCTTTCCACTCCAATTCCTGGTGAGGGGCATTGAGGGGCTTGATGTTGAGAGCAATGGGAGTCTCCATGATCTTCTTCAAAGTTCAACAATTGTAGGTGGATGGTTTAATGAAAGCAACACAGATTAGAAGTGATTTTCTGTAAAAACAGTTTGTATCTCAGATACCAGAGGAGGAATTTACACAACAACAGTTGAAATACTGTTTGTTTCAGGAGCAGGGCTTCTCTATGGTCTCACTATGTCCTCTTTTAGCGGGTGAATTGAGTTTAACAAGAAATTAGCCGGGAATACGCAGTGAATGTTGTTTTTTGAGCGAAATTACAGGTATTAAGGCTCGGTTGATGTTTTTGGACTTCACAGTTGCAAATGTCGATGTGCAGAGGGAAATAGCCGGTGAAAATATAATTTTTAAGGTCTCCTTAGCCCTTTGAGTAACTTTAATTTCAATAACAGGCGTATGGAGGGAAGCAAACGGTAAATACCTGTTAATTGACGAACAGAGGTCGCATGGGCGTGCATGGTTGGAGCTCTGGAGGTCGCCTTGGTTAACTGAGCAGGTTGGCGAAAATTTGGACGTAAACGGTCATGCAGAGAAAATAGTAGAGAAATGCGTAAAAATGGAAAAATAGGCGTTTTTTGGCTTAATATGGGCTTTTTTATGATTTTGGCGCTTTTTAGTGATGACGTCAGCATGACGTCATTGGTGGGTCAAGGTGAGGTGACATCAGCTGACGTCATCGGGTGACGTGGTGGTAAGCTATTGGTCCATGGGGGCGATGAGGTGGCAGCCATGTCATCAGCGAGGTGGATCAATCAACGGCAAAAGAATGAGCAGAAATGACGTGGCGATATGACATAGGAGGGCAGCTGGCAGTCAGGACCGTAGCGGTTACGGTTAAGGCTAGCCGCTACGGTCTCTCGGGGCGGTCTGGGTACGGCGCTGAAAGTGTCAGGCCTGGCTCCGAGAGCCCTTATTGTTTGACGCGTGGCCTGCCCGTGACGTGACGCAACGTCACTTTCTCGGGCGGTAAAGGACCACTATGGGGGCCGCTCCGATATTGCTGTGGATCGTCGGATCCTCGGGACCTGATCCGACGGTGGGCGGAGCAACAACGTGCTCGGAGTATATGCACGGGCGGAAAACTTTGGGTTGTGGATTTTTTGATGGTTTTTCAATGTTTTCCATTCAAAACAAACTGCGCGCTAACCTTTTGGAAATGTGCCAGAGGCGGGCTTTTTAGACTTTGGGTAATTTTTGCAAAGGTTTTAGGGGTAAAAAAGGGGTTCTTATGAGGTTTTTTAATACAAAAGAAGTTTTGAAAGGTAAGTTGGGCTTTTGCAAGGTGGAGTGGGGTGGGACAGGTTCACCAAGGTGACCAGAGGTCACTTTGGTTCCTTTTGAAGAACATATGGCTATAATGCCAAGGGGAGGAGTATTTATAAAATTTGGGGCTTTATACACCATAGTGTTAATACTATTAGGGGAAGGGTAAGATAGGGGAGCTATATAGTAGAATTAGAGGTTAATATGAATGAGGGAGCAAATGAAGGGGATCTCACTGAGTTTATCTGAAATTGATTTAGTTTTGAGAGTAGATCAAAATGAAAAGATTTTAGACAAGAAATGTGGCTTCTGAATGAACAAGAACCACCATAAAACCATGATCTCTTTCCATGAATCTCAGCTGAAAAGGGAATGTTAATAATGAAATGAAAGGGAAAGGGAGGTTAGTCATGCTCCTTGCTGCAATTTGGTGGAATTAACCACTTTGTCTATTGATAGATTTTGCCTTGGCAATACATCTTTTGACATATGTGCAATGGTGAAAATGGCCTTTCTGCAACCACAACTACTTACCCAGCTATTTTCCTAGCATTTTTTGTTTCTCCATTGGGGGGTGCACTTGGACTTGCAAACCCTTACTTGCCTTTTCTTTTCTTTGGCTTTTTCTTTATTCTTTTCTATCTACTTCTACCCTTATCTCTTCCAAGGTCCCAGATTAAGCTATTGGGAACCTTTTCTTCTCTACCTAAACTACTTGTCTGCCAAGATTGAACAGTTTGGACAGACTCCTTTCTCTATTCTAAAACAGAAAATTTAAATATGGCATGACCCAGTTTAAACTGTTGGATCATCCATCAAAATTGGAATAAGGTCATCAACATTGAAACACTTTACACACCTTCTGTTCTTTAGGAAATATGGGATCTTTGTGATACCAAAGCAGAGCATATTTGGACTTTCTCTTGCCAATCATGAAATATGAAACCTATTGGTATAGGTATCCAACAGTGGCTCCACATGGGGATGGTTTTTCTTTTGAAAGACCAAGAACAGCAGGTCAGATTGCCTTGTTCTTTGACTGCCCATCTCAATCTTGAAATTTCGCTGCTTTGATGTGTCAAAACTGTGTGCCTCCTTTTTGAAAGACCTCTGATCCTATTTGCCTCTTGCTGGTTGGTGAATCACTTGGAAAACTGTATTTTACAATCTAAAACAGAAAACAATATGTACATCTGCATATATACAATGAATCCTTAGTTTCTACTCATGGGGAATAGTCAAAGTAGTGCTTCAGCATCCTGCCATTGACAGGACCTTCATCCAAGTCAGTTTCAATCAGACTTTTAAGGAAGTAAGTGTTGTTACCTTGTACTGCTTGGACAGCAAATGGTCCTCTCCATAAAGAGTCAAACTTTCCATGTTTTCCTTTCTCTTCTCTTCTTGCATCCCACTTTAAGACTTTGTCCCCCACATTGAAATCTTCTGCTTTGGTTCTTCTATCAAAGGCCTTTTTCAGTTTCTCTTGTAATTTCTGCATTCTGCTGAAAACTTGTTCTCTAGTTTGCTGTAAACAGATTATCTGATTGATCCTCCTTTGCATATCATTTGGCTCTGCTTGACTTTCTTGCAGAAGCTTCATAACCGGTACTCCTAGTGATGAAGGAAATCTGGCTTCTAATCCATAGACTAACTCATATGGGCTGGTCCCAATTGATCTTTTGGTTGTTAGTCTATCTGCCCATAAAGCATTTACTAGTTTCTTATGCCAGTTCTTTTTGTTCTCTTCCAGCACTTTCTTTATGATATTTATTAAACTTTTGTTTGATGATTCAGCAAGACCATTTCCTTGAGGATAGTAAGCAGTAGAATGGCCCAAAGTTATGTGAAACTTATGGCAGAAATTCACCATTTTCTTGGATCTGAAGGCAGCAGCGTTGTCTGTTATTATCTTGTCCGGACAGCCAAATCTAGCCAGTATATTGTTTTCCAAAAACTGAATAATTACTGAATCATTTGCTTGTCTGCATGGGGCCGCTTCGATCCATTTGGTGAAGTAGTCTGTTGCTGTTAAGATCCATCTGTGTTGTCCTGAAGATGAGGGATGAATTTCCCCAATGAAATCCAAGCCCCATTGTTGGAAGGGTCTTTCTGTTGCAATGGGCTTCAAAGGAAGTGGCAGCAACTGTCTTTTGCCTTCAAACAGCTGGCATTTGTGGCATGAGGCTGTGAATTTCTTAACATCAGAGAACATAGTGGGCCAGTAATAACCAGCCCTCAATATCTTGTCCACAGTGGACTTCCAGTACAAATGTCCACCACAGTCTCCAGCATGGAAATCTTGCATGATATTGTTAGTTTCATTCTCCATTAAACAGTGCAGCAATATACCTTCATGGTTTTCCCAAAGTAAATTTCCATCTATCACACAAAATCTAGATGTTTTCATTTTTAGGAACCTACACTTAGTTCTGGACAGTCCTGGGGGAGCACACAGGTTTTGTAACACATAGCAGATATCAGAGTACCAAGGAGATTGTTCAAAGGCTACATTGATCTTTGGAGTCGCCAGCTCTGTTTCACTGTCCAGTTGGTTGATATCTAAGGCTTGGAAATTTGTTTCTGTCATTAATTTGGCCAAACCTTGCCCTTTTATTAGCTTTGTAGGTTTTATTTCAATGTCAAATTCTAGAATATTGGCAATCCATTTTCCTCTTCTGCCCTCTAAGTTTTCTTGGGTGAGAATGTCTTTGACAATAGGACTTGGTACATAAGCCACAACATGGGAGTAAAGGATGTAAATCCTAAAGTCTTTAATAGCTTTGATCAAAGCGTAAGCTTGTTTCTCCATAATTTGGTACTTTAGAGGGGCATCTCTAAGAGCTCTGCTGAAGAAGGCAATAGGCTTCTCATTCCCTTGATCATCTTTCTGTAATAAAACAGCAGCAATAGTATGTTGGGAGGCAAAGGAGAAAATGCTAAAGTCTCTGTCAAACTGAGGATTGGTTAACACTGGGGTTTGAGTCAAGGCCAATTTTATACTTTCAAAGGCTTGTTTTGCTTCAACAGTCCATTTGACCTTTGAATCTTTCTTTAGCATATTGTTTAGTAGTCTGATTAGTTCTGCTAAGTTTGGGATAAACCTTCTTAAAAAGTTAATCTTCCCTAAGAATCCTTGCAACTCCTTGACATTCCTTGGGTGAGGCATTTGTAGGATAGCTTGTATCCTATCTGGATCAATTCTTATGCCATCTTTTGAAATAATGTGTCCTAAGAGTTTCCCTTCTTCCAAGCCAAATAATGACTTCTTGGGGTTTAAGGAAATACCATATTTCCTGCATGTTATGAAAATCTGTCTCAAATGTTTCAAGTGTTCTTGGTCAGATTTTGAAAAGGGTGTAAGATCATCTAAGTAAATGACCAAGAAGTCATGAATTTCTTTTGCAAAAGCAATGTCCATTGCTCTTTGAAATGTTGCCCCTGCGTTTTTCAATCCAAAAGGCATTTTAACATACTTGAAAGTCCCCCATGGGGTTGTAAATGCAGTTTTGTCTTGATCATCAGGGTGTACCAGGATTTGGTTAAAGCCTGAGAATCCATCAAGCAGTGATATCCTTGAAGCCCCTACTACTCTTTGAAGAATGTGATCCATTTTGGGTAAAGGGTAGTTATCTTTGAGTGATACTTGATTCAAATTCCTTAAGTCTACACAAAGTCTAATCTCACCAGTTTTCTTTCTTGTAGGGACCAAATTTGAAATCCACTCAGAGAACCTGATTGGTGCTATGATACCAGCTTTGAACATTTTATGTAATTCCTTTTCAACGGAAGGAAGGAGCACAGGATTGATCCTTCTCAATTTCTGTTTGAATGGTTTTTTATTAGGCTTGAGGGGAATGGTATGCTGGACGACAGAAGTGTCATAGGACTTTAAATCCTCATAACCCCAAGCAAAAACATCTTGAAACTCTTTAAAGAGGTCAATATATTTGGGTTTTTGATCAGGGGGCAAAGAAGCAGATAGTTTTATTATTTTAGGCTTGTCAACAGTACCAATGTTGCATTCTTCAACTGCTGCCTCTAATGGCTGCATCTTTGGCTTCCTGGGGACATCATTTGAATCAAAAATGTCTTCTAATGGGGTAAGGCCTACTGGAAGGAAATTGTCTTTGAGTTGTATGATTTCAGCTTCAGCGCTGCTCATCTCTTCACAGCCAATTAGGTGAATTTGTTGAATGTTTTCATTGTTGAAAATGGTTGGACTCAGTAATTGTTTTGCTGTTCTAGGTGACATTGGGTGAGCAGACTGTTGAAACTGTATTTGTGATGGACTTGCTCCATCAAGTATTTGTGATTGACTTGCTCCATCAATATCAATATTTAATCCTGTGAACTCTTGTTGCAAGGTTAAAAAATTGTTTATTTGCATGTCATCCTCAAATACTTGCCATTCTTTGACATTGTTTGGAATAGAGGGTCTGTATTTGACCTCGGCTGTGAAACAGTTATTGGGTTCTAATGGGAATTTGAAGGTGCTGGCAAACGTTGCCAAGCTGTGTGCATGGAGATTGTGGCCCCTTGAAATTTTTGTGATAACACAGTCAGAGAAGGTCTCTAATATTTCAATTACAGCAGATCTGTAGGACCTCAATCTTTTGTCATTGGTGACAAAATTTCCTTTTACTTGTTGAATTACTAGATCAGAGTCTCCCATGATGGAGAGTTTAGGAGCTTGTAGTGATTTTGCTAGCTTTAGGCCCAGCAACAGAGCTTCGTATTCTGCCATATTGTTAGTGCATCTGAAATTCAATCTATAAGCCCTGCCTTCTGCATAATCTTTCTCTTTGTTATGTATCCACACTCCAGCTCCTGCTCCTAGCTTGTTAACTGAGCCATCAAATTCTAGGACCCACAGGATGTCTTGCTGAACAGGAGATTTAAAATTCTGTTCATGGGATGGCAATGTGAGCATGAGTTGGGGTTTCTTTTCCCATTTGTTTTCTAGGATAATTTCATCACTTGTTTGACAATCTTTGACAACTAGAGGAGGGATACTGTGTATTGTTGGGCTGATTGATGTTTGGCAGGTGATACTTGTTTGATCAATGTTTTTTTCTTGTATGAGTGTTTCGGTCCTAATGTCATTGTTTGAGAGGCTTGTGCTGTCATTGAAGAGGATGAAGGAGTCTATGTCCGAATGGACAGCATATATTGGAAAATTTTGAGGCTTTTCTTCACTGCTGACCATATACTTCATGAGTGTTTCCCTGTAAAGTCTTTTTGGTTGCCCAAAGACAGAGATAGTTGCATATGACATATCTAATTGCAGGGAGCCTTGGAGCTTGGCTCCCCATGATCTTGATAACAGCATCCCATATTTAGGCGGGATATCAGCGACTACAACATCCATTAGAATGGTTTTATTGGGATATTGAACCAGAGACACACATAAATCTTTTATTAGGCCTAAACATTTGACTTGGCTAGAATCAAAAGAAAACAAGTCTTTGTATGGTCTTGTTATATCCAAGTTCAATCTTTCCATGACTGCTTTTGGCATAAGGTTGTGAGAGGCGCCTGAATCGAACATTGCATTATGCAGTATTTTATCATGAACATGCAAGCTGACATAAAAAGGTAAAACCCCTGTGACTACTGTTTTTCCATCTACCTCTGGGCCAAACAGTAATTATGGGGTGTCATCTAGCACGTTTACATCATCTTTGCTAGTAGTGAGTTGAAGGGATTTCTTGATCTGTTGTTTATAGATGTCATGCTTGGCTAGCTCTGAGAGGGGAATTGCTATCTTTAGCTTGCCAATCTCTGTACCTAGGTCAAAGGGTTTGTCAATTTGGGTTTTAGAGTCACGGATAGCAGTCTTTTCTTTATTCATTAAATCTTCTTGTTGGATTTCATCTTGACTTTGAGACCTGCCCCTTTTACTCATGTCTTGAGGGGTAAAATTTGGATCGGGGTGAGAGGACGAAGTTGCCATGGGCTGTTGTAGTGGGGACAGTAGTTCAGTAACCTCCTCAACTACAATTTCTTCTGCAGGCAAGTTTATTTTGTCATTAGGTTCTGTGATCATGGTTTCTTTAGACCTCTGTTTATCTTTTATCTTTTCAGGCTGATTTACATTCACAGTCCTACTCCTTAGCTTGTACTGTTTATGGACTTCATAGACAGCAGTATCATATCCTTGTTTAAAGTCAAAGGATTCTCCTGATTTAGTTTGGAATGTTTTGATTTCATCCTCCTCATGGTCCTCTTGTGTTAAAAAAACATGGCTTTTACCATCCAAACCCATTAAGTTAATTTCAGGATCTTCATTGAGCTGATTGGCTGTGGAAGTTTCTGCATAATTTTCTTGAAAAGGGGGTCTAATGTCTTGGTCGGCACTTGTCTTTCCTATGTTTGGGTTCTGAGGTCTCCTAAAATTCGGGTTTCTAGGAGGATTGCTTTGTGATGCCTCCCATGATGATTTTCTTTCAACTGATTCCACTGTTTCACCCAATCTCTTCATGTTGTTTAGTATTGCATCCAGCTTTTGATCAAAACCTGAGGGTTCTTCTCTGAAGCCAGTCTTCTTTTCCAACTTTGCTCTGTTTCTTTTGGCAATTAGGTTAGCCTCTACGGTAACTGCAACCCTTTGAGCTTCTGCAAGGGTTGGAGGATCTCTTTCTTTCAACTGATAGGCCATATCAGAATCAAAACCGTCAGGGAAGTTATACAGGGCCAAATCAGGAGGGGGTCTTAAGTTCTGGGGGATAGCATTATATACATTGTTAAACCTAGCACAATATTCCAAAACTGTTTCTTGGGGACCTCTTTTAATAGTGTTATATTCACCAAGTATGTGGAGAGGATCTTTCTTCTTCTCCCATCTCTCAGTAAAAGCTTCGTAAAGCTGATCAGGTGTTGTAATGGAGTTTGCATTGAGGGATCTGAACCAAGTTCTAACATCCCCAGTTAAGCTTTGAACAAAAATTCTCATCCTGACACTGTTATCATCTATTTCATAGGTCTCAAAGTGGTCTTGCATCTTCTTAGCATGCTGGACAGCTGTCAAAGGGCCATGGGAGTCAAAAAATGAGATTTTGGTTTGGTAGTCTTGGGGTAGAGCTGGAGCATTAGCTGGTATCTGCAGAGGTGCATACCTGTTAGCCATGTTTATGAGGTTTAGAGGGTTAATAGGGGCAAATGGAACAACAGGGATTACAGGTGTGACAGGGTTAATGGTATGGGTAACAAGCGGGGAACTGGTTGAAAGAGTATGTGCAGATGGTGAAGATGGGAGAGGAGGGCTTTGAGGTGTTGATGATGAACTAGAAGGACTAGGTGTGGAGCGGAAAAGAACTTTGCAAGGAGTGGGAATGAGGATAGTTTGATCTGAACTTATATCTGAATCAACAGGCTTCTCCTGCTTTTTCTGTCTCCTTATGTTCTTTGGGATAATATTTGGATTATCAACAATGATGGGTTGATTAGGGTCAGGGTTTGCCCTAGTGTGCCTTGGGTTTCTTTTGGGAGCCAGCTTCTAATTTCTTTTGAATTTGTACAGGAAGCTGCTATATATGCAAGGACTGGATGTGAATTTTGGAATGGCTATATATGTTCCAAGGCTAGGATGAAGATTCCCTAATTAGCTCTTCCCTAAAGCTGTCCCTGTATTACAGAAACAGTTCTAAGGCCTCTTGGCTAGTTTCAGGCTTGATGGTAGCTTTGGAAGATAGATAGTAATTGGAAAAATTTTTAGTAAGTTCCCCAGCGGAGTCGCCAATTATGTTAACACCCAGGTTGTTCCCTATGACTCCCAAGGGAATACGGCCGGGGTAACCACTAACCAATCTTTTGATCACTGTTACTAGCCAAACTGTGATCAGAGAGGGCTCTCTCTTTATGATTTGTATCTGTTATGATATTGTTTTAGGCTAGGTATTATGCACAGGTTTTGTTTGTGTTTTGGTTCAAGATTTTCTTTCAGGTCTTGTGATATAATGTTCAAAGAGTCAAATATCATTGGGCAATGGAGTCTATGGCTGTAGGTGTCTTAAAAACCTTGAGGTGAACTGGTGAAACTCACAGGGCCATTTGGATACTTCATACAACAAAATTTTTGGTTTATAACACAAACAGGTGAAAACACCAGTGAAAGCAGTTAAGAATTTTCACTAAAGTATTTAAGTATTTCCACCAAACTAGATATGAGAAACGGATAGATGTCTCAGGAGCAAACTCGAATTCCTGGGAATGTCTATTACTGTAAAAGATATAGTTTTAAAGTGCAGCAGTTAAGAATTACACTTCATTCACTGTATCTGAAGAAAACATGGATAATAGCTCAGTTTGAGTCCAGGGTAATCAGTGATTAAATCCTGGAACTATTCTTCTACTTTGCTATTAAGTGTAAAACATTTAAACAATAAAAGAGAACAAAAGACTCGAAAACATGTAACACAGAGATTTAAGAAAGACTTATTGTTTTATGAAACACTCTGGAATCCTGCAACATTCACCATTCATCACAATGCATCAAGGTACGCCAAGCTTTGGAAGTTCCATTCACCCTTTGTATTATTTCTCTGAGAATTTTACAGCAAGTGAGATCTCCAAAATGAAAATAACAACAACCCTTAAGCTTCAGTGGGGGGCGAATATATACATACGATTTTACAAAAATATCTGAGTTCTAAGTTATCTCAGACTTAATGTTCTCACCAACTTTTGAGATATTATTATCAGAAATTTATTACAGCATTGAATACAAATTAAAGGCGTCTTGATGTTCTGTCAGAAGATATTTTAGCCTTTGGGAGCTGCTAAGTCGGTTGGGATACTTTGATCAAATGCTGGAGAACCCGACTTTATGGCTCGTGCGCTGTATTTTGGGTCTGCCACCTGTGATTGTGATTGCTGCTGTGGTGAGTAAATAGCCTTGCTGAGTTGGCTCAGCATCTGTCCTTTCCTTGTGGAGTTATCCATCAAAATTCTGCCTGTGCATGACTGTTCATAAACTGGAGAAAATTAACGCTACAGGTTCGGGCCTGATAAGATTATCTGTGTCAAATTCCTCCATACTTCTTGTGTGGGCAATTGGTGATTTATGATTGCCCCCATAGTCTCATCTGCTTCTGTATACTTAAAGAAATTTGGTGGTGTATCAAACAGGTGATCAATTTCATTCATGATAAAAAACAGGTTATCCACCCTATCATACAAATTCTGCCCTGATGCTGGCCCTGTTTCTGCTGAGGTACTGGGCTGTTTTGCAATTTGTGCTGCAGCATGGGCATCAACCCTTTTGATGTAATTTTCCAGGGTAAGCAGTCTTCCTACACTGCTTAATATGCTGGGGAGGCCTCTGTTCTGTAATGCCAGGAATCTGTCCAGGAATTTGTTGATCTCAGTCTGCATATCCTGTGTTCTCCTCTCCAGCGTTCCAACTAGACTTCGTAGTGTCAGGACTCTTTTAACTACTGAGATTGTCTCAGTCCTGTTGGTAATTCCTATTGTGGCCAGCTGAGAGCTTGTCTTGTTATTTAAAATATTGATCATTCTGCTGGCAGCATCTGGCATGTGGCCAAGGCTTGCTCTTGCTCTGTGTATTTCCTTGTTTGCCTTTGTGATGAGTGCTATTTTGATCCGGATTTAAACAGGAACGCAATAGATTACAGAGATAACCATAAATACAGAGATGCGAGAACCATAAATACAGAGATGCAGCGGAAATAATCCTTCATTTCATTAATGGAAAATACTGAAGTATGCTTACAACCAGAAATGGAAATAAACCAGCTAGGGCGATGGTAGCTATCTCTGAGAAGAGATGTGCGACTACATGCCTCTGAACTGTTTCGAACTGTATTACAATGAGGCTCGAAGGCCTATTTATTGTTGAGAAACAATGGAAAACCCTTCACATCCCGAAACCTAACCCTAGAAGATGAAACGCCAAATTGTGGGCCCCGTTTGGGTAAATTGGTACATCAATTTCCCGGGGTCGTAACTTTGGCATACGATCTCCGTTTGACGCGCACGATAGCTCGTTAGAAAGATCTATCCGAGTACTACCACTTTGGGAGGCAACATTGGTCTACAACCCATGTTGCCCTAGAATCCCAAAAAAACGTCGTTTAGGGCCTCAAAACGGCTCCGGAAGTTCAGGACCCGAAAAACTGCTAAAAATAGTAAACTGTGCTACAATTAAGGAAACTGAAAAGACTGAAAGAGACAGTTGTGAGGGTCCAAATGGGTTGGTGGTTGGCCACCAACATCCACCTGGATCATTCCTCCCCCCTTAGGAAGCAATGGTCCCCATTGCGTTGAGTTCCTCCATCTGCTGAACTTGTCCTGCAATCTCTGATGTGTCCAGTGATGGTGGGAAGCATGGTCGACGACGGTCCACATTGAACACTCGGTGCAAGCCAAGGAATGGAGGAACGCTGTGCTTCGAAGCATTGTTGCCCGTAGCCTTGGTATTGGTGTACGGATCATGTCGGAGTTGCCTGAGTTTCTGATGGGTTCTGGTAAGGCGTTCTCTCTGTAGATGTAACCAAACTTTGTCGCCCACATGAAACTTGTGTGGTACCCCTGTGGATGAGGAGAAGTTGTTCCTGTGTTCTGTCATGACCGTATCCCTTTGCTGCTGCTGCTGCGTGTAGGAACCCTTTGCAGGGGTCACGGATGTAGCAACGATCTTCCCCTTATTTTTGGAGTGAACCAGACAGATGAATTTCCTAGTCTGTGATATGAGCTTGCTGCCTTTCTTGGTAGTAATCAAAGATGTGGCGGTAGGTGGGGCTACCTCCGGTATCCTGTATAATGAATTATTCAAAGAAATAATGACAGCACGAGGCCTTGACTCATACACAGCATGTCGCCTCCATAAGTATGGCTGGCCTAGTAATACATCGCAAACATCCAGAGGTGTAACATCACACAATACCTCGTCTGTGAAGGGCTTGATGCTGTAGGGAAGGCGGCACTGTTGGCGAACTTTGAGATCTCGTCCTTCATGAAGCCACCCGATACTGTACGGCTGTGGGTGTGGTGTAGTCGGTAGGCCCAACCGCTTCACGACCTCTGCTGAAACTAGGTTCTTTTGGCTACCACTGTCAACAATGAATCGCAGCGGTGAACCCTTCACCCACATCTGTGAGTGGAAAAGACGCTCCCCCTCCTCTGGATCTTCGGGCTCATTTTTCTTGATCTTGGCGGTGGCAACAGTGGCACTGGGATCCGCATCAATGATCTGCTTCCCTTTGCCATTCCCCTTGTCGGGTTCTGGCTCAGGGTCGGAACATGCATCTGATTCGGAAGCCTTCAACTCAGCCACCAATGACTGCTTGGTCCGACACTCACTTGTGTTATGAGTGGGACTCTTGTGGAACTCACACCACTTTCCTGTGTCCTTCTTCGGCTTCGTGGTGTTGTTCTTTTCTTGCGGCTTCGACGGGTTGTCTTGGGTCACCCCGCCTTGGCTTTGTCCTTTGGGCTTCGGATTTGCAGATCCAAAGTCTCGCTTCTTCTGTTTGAACTTTTGCTCGATTTTGACAGCGTATCGGTATGCTGTGCCGAGTGAGGAGATGTTCAAGAAGACCATCTCTTCCTGGATGTATCTGTGTAGGCACCCGCGGTATTTGAGTACCAGATGCAACTCAGAATCTTTGATACCCAACTGTGTGCGAAGGGTATGAAAAATGTTTGTGAACTCCGGCACATCTTGGTCTCGTCCCTGCCGCAATGTGGTCCATTTGATGTATTTGTCCTCATAGCTTCCGACAGGGTAATACTGCTCCTTGATGGCATCCCGGAAGTCATTCCAAGTGGGTGCGGCTGAAAATAGTGAGCCTGTACTTTCATCCTTCTGCTCGCAGTAGGTTTCCCACCAGTCCTTGACGTGGGGTGCTGCTTTGAGAAGAGCGAAAACAATCTTTTCCCGACTTGAAAATTCATGAACAGAAAAATACCCATCTAGCAGATTTAACCATTTATCTACGGCATCTGCGTCTATTTGACCCTCGAAGATGGGGATTTCAAAATTAACTTGTACCTTAAACGGCGTGGCGTTTCCAGAGTCGCTGTTGGAAGCCGATGCGTCGCCCCTAGGTAGCCGCTGAAGGATCTGCGCAAAGCTATCCATCATCGCGTTCCTTTGCCGCTCAAGCGCTTCTTCGAGCAAGATTTTGATAGGATCTCCTGCCCCCTCCTCTTTCTTTTCATTCGCCATGGGAGGCCGTCGGGATTTGCGAGGCTGGTCTTGCAAAGGTTTGACCAGTTCAAGCCCTAACTCCTTATATCCCAACCTCGTTGGGGACATGCAAAGAAAAACAGAGAAAAAGCAGACCGCTCTGATACCACTGATCCGGATTTAAACAGGAACGCAATAGATTACAGAGATAACCATAAATACAGAGATGCGAGAACCATAAATACAGAGATGCAGCGGAAATAATCCTTCATTTCATTAATGGAAAATACTGAAGTATGCTTACAACCAGAAATGGAAATAAACCAGCTAGGGCGATGGTAGCTATCTCTGAGAAGAGATGTGCGGCTACATGCCTCTGAACTGTTTCGAACTGTATTACAATGAGGCTCGAAGGCCTATTTATTGTTGAGAAACAATGGAAAACCCTTCACATCCCGAAACCTAACCCTCGAAGATGAAACGCCAAATTGTGGGCCCCGTTTGGGTAAATTGGTACATCAATTTCCCGGGGTCGTAACTTTGGCATACGATCTCCGTTTGACGCGCACGATAGCTCGTTAGAAAGATCTATCCGAGTACTACCACTTTGGGAGGCAACATTGGTCTACGACCCATGTTGCCCCAGAATCCCAAAAAAACGTCGTTTAGGGCCTCAAAACGGCTCCGGAAGTTCAGGACCCGAAAAACTGCTAAAAATAGTAAACTGTGCTACAATTAAGGAAACTGAAAAGACTGAAAGAGACAGTTGTGAGGGTCCAAATGGGTTGGTGGTTGGCCACCAACATCCACCTGGATCATATTTGCTCATCCATAGTCTCAATATACTGCCACTGCTTGGTGATGGATCGACCAATGTTGCCCCAGAGGACTGCTTTTAATTCTGCTGTTACTTTTTCTAGTGCAAGCTCTTTTTCTAGTTCAGCTATTCTCTTTTTTAGAGCTTTTACCTCTCTTTCCTTTGCTGCCTCATTCTGCTTGCTTTTGTCAAATCTTTCATTCACCTTAGTCAAAGACCTTTTGACTTCATCAAGCTCTTTCATTTGGGATTCAAGAACTTGGATCTCAGCTTGCAGCCTCTGCATGTCCAGACTAGGAGTCTGCTCTGTTGGTGGTGTAGCTGTTGCTGTAGTCGGTGCTGTAGGCCCTGTCTGCTGAGGAGGAAGGGTAGTTGTTGGAGGAGCTTCTTCAAGATTGATTACTTCCGGAGGGGACTGGGAAGTTTGGCCTTCTTCTCTCTGTTTCAATGCTGTCTGTAATGCTGCCTTTGCAGCTTCTGATTGTCCTAGCTGGTCCTGAGTCCGAACCAGCTCCTTGTACAGAGATATCATTAGATCTGTGGCATCCTTTTCTAGCCTTTGCTGAGCAACTTCATCTGTTTGAGGATGGATGGTGGCTGGGAGCTTGATTTTCTTCCTTAAGGCAGCCATGTCTTGATCCCTTATCTTTAACAATTCTTGGATACCTTTAACATCTTTAGGATCATGTCCTATTTCTATAATTACATCCTCCAAGGACTTGATTCTGTTGTCTTTGGCTTGTGATGATGCTCTCTCCAATTCCAGCTGAGAGGCTGTATTATCAAGGCTGCTCTTCAATTTGTAGTTTTCCAATGTTTCATCTGCCAAAGAGGCATACACCATTTCACCAGTTTGTTTATGCAGCTCGATTTTATCCATAGGGTGTATGTCTTTAGCCAGAACCTCCATGTTAGTCCTTAGGTAATCCGAGGTAGATTGGGGATGCAGAGTTGTGGGCATGAAGTGACTCATGATCATTTTGCCTTCACTTACATCAAAGGCAGACATGAGTCTTTGCTGATTGGTGGGAGCCAGGTTCAGCAAATGATTGTACAACTGTTTTTTAATAGGATCACTCCTTTTTTTAATGTCGATAAATTGCTGTTTGATACTTACTTGTCCTTCTTGTTGCTGGCTGGAGGAACTGACCTCTCCTCCCATAGTTCTATCATGTTCATGCTGGAATGAACTGGCTGACACTTCTCGGCTAGGTGGGCCCATGCCCATTGCTTGTCTTATTGCTATGTCATCCTCTGGAAAGTCATTTAATCTTTGTCTTTTCTCTCCCTGATTGATGGATGAAGTCAGGGGAGTCTCTTTATCTCTTTTCCTGGTTAAGTCCTCCTTTTGTGGGGTTTGGAGGACCGAGGCATCAAAAGTAGTTTCTGCCCTAGGAGGCACTATATTCTGAGCCTGTTGCTCAGTGGAACTAGGAGTGTCAATCACCCTTTCTTGCTGCAAGGGTTGTTGTTCCTTAAGTGACACTTCTTCTTGCTGTTGCCCTTCTTGTTGCTGCTCCATCTCTTCTTGCTGCTGTACCAATATTTCCACTTGCTCTTCTGTCAATGGAGGTGGCTGTTCCACCTGTTTCCCTTTATCTTTACTGGCTGTTTGTGGTGTTTTCCCGGCAGCTTGTTGCTGTGTTGTTGATGATGTAGTAGCTGCTCCAAGCCGCTTTTTGTATGAGAGGGGAACCTGTCCACAAGTTTCTAAGTCAGCTTCCTTTTGAATGTTTCTAGCTTCTCTTTCTAGAAGCTCTTCAGCAGTTATTTCTTCTTCTAAGGTACCCTCTTCCCAGCTTAATGCATTGGCATACTGTTCAATCTCAGGTTGTCTCTTGTGTGCATAACTACCCAATTTGTATTTTATCCTCCTAAGGGAGACAAAATGATTGGGGTCATAGGGTATCCATTCAAAACTAGTTTGCAGTCTGAGGCCTTCCAGGATAGTGTTTGCCTCTTTCCATCCCTCCTCTTTTCTGTTGTATAGGAAAGGACCCAGCTGGCTTCTCACCTTTAGCTGTGACTTCTTGTTCTTGCTCTAAAAATGGAGGTAGTCTGAGTTCCCAAACTGTCTGAAATATTCCAAGGCAAAAAGCCTCATGGGGACATACCTTGGCAACCTAAAAGGGGTCAACTCACAGCCATATATTCTGATGACTGTGTGGTTTTGGTAGAAGTACCAATTACCAATGCTGTAGGACTTATTCAAATGGAGAATTCTCCTCATGTCATCAGTTAGTCTAGGAGGAGGAGCACCATGCAATACTGCCAAGGCTGGATAAATGAATAAGTCAATGAACTCATTGTATGTGTAAGGTGACACAGATGACCGATGAAAAACAGAGGTCCAGAACACAACTGACCTTGGACTTCCCTGGGCATTGAGTTGCTTCAAAGGAAAAGAGAAGGTGGCTGGCTGATAAAACAAGAAGAGGTGGTATATGTATGAGGTGTACCTGAATAGTCTTTCCCTCTTCAAGTTCATAAACTGGTCATGGATTTTATCTGCAATGTATGTAGCATAATCATAATACACAGCTGGGGGCTTACCAGGAGAGAATAGAGACAACATTGCTATTATGGTTTCATCCACATCCTCCATTCCCTTGAATCCTAGGGCATAGCTGATCAAATCCACTAACATCCTTCCCAATTCATTCAAGTAGTGATATCCAATAGGAGGAGTTCTGACAGATTCAGAGCCTGGTCTTACAAACAGCTGATTGATTTTAATAAGTTGGTCGCTTGATAGCTTGCTCCCTTTCTTTATCAGATTCTGCATATTGAGGGGGGTCAATTGCTTGGCAGTATGGAAGTGCAGCATCTCATTAATACTCTCTGAGGTGATCTGGAACAAAACTAAGCCTGAGGGGCTAATGACAGCTCTTCGGCTTGGGTCATAGCATTCCTGGCAGCTGTATATCAACTCTGGCATAGGATTTACCTGGGGGAGGTTATAGATGGGCAAGTTTGAGTCCCAAATCCCCAAGATGTCTGCTCCACTCAGGTGCTGGGCTTTCAACTCATTCAGCATCTGGATATTATACTTGGAGCCCATAAGAAACCAGTCCAGCATTTGGTAATCCATATCTCCCAGAGCTTTCCACTCCAATTCCTGGTGAGGGGCATTGAGGGGCTTGATGTTGAGAGCAATGGGAGTCTCCATGATCTTCTTCAAAGTTCAACAATTGTAGGTGGATGGTTTAATGAAAGCAACACAGATTAGAAGTGATTTTCTGTAAAAACAGTTTGTATCTCAGATACCAGAGGAGGAATTTACACAACAACAGTTGAAATACTGTTTGTTTCAGGAGCAGGGCTTCTCTATGGTCTCACTATGTCCTCTTTTAGCGGGTGAATTGAGTTTAACAAGAAATTAGCCGGGAATACGCAGTGAATGTTGTTTTTTGAGTGAAATTACAGGTATTAAGGCTCGGCTGATGTTTTTGGACTTCACAGTTGCAAATGTGGATGTGCAGAGGGAAATAGCCGGTGAAAATATAATTTTTAAGGTCTCCTTAGCCCTCTGAGTAACTTTAATTTCAATAACAGGCGTATGGAGGGCAGCAAACGGTAAATACCTGTTAATTGACGAACAGAGGTCGCATGGGCGTGCACGGTTGGAGCTCTGGAGGTCGCCTTGGTTAACTGAGCAGGTTGGCGAAAATTTGGACGTAAACGGTCATGCAGAGAAAACAGTAGAGAAACGCGCAAAAATGGAAAAATAGGCGTTTTTTGGCTTAATATGGGCTTTTTTATGATTTTGGCGCTTTTTAGTGATGACGTCAGCATGACGTCATTGGTGGGTCAAGGTGAGGTGACGTCAGCTGACGTCATCGGGTGACGTGGCGGTAAGCTATTGGTCCATGGGGGCGATGAGGTGGCAGCCATGTCATCAGCGAGGTGGATCAATCAACGGCAAAAGAATGAGCAGAAATGACGTGGCGATATGACATAGGAGGGCAGCTGGCAGTCAGGACCGTAGCGGTTACGGTTAAGGCTAGCCGCTACGGTCTCTCGGGGCGGTCTGGGTACGGCGCTGAAAGTGTTAGGCCTGGCTCCGAGAGCCCTTATTGTTTGACGCGTGGCCTGCCTGTGACGTGATGCAACGTCACTTTCTCGGGCGGTAAAGGACCACTATGGGGGCCGCTCCGATATTGCTGTGGATCGTCGGATCCTCGGGACCTGATCCGACGGTGGGCGGAGCAACAACGTGCTCGGAGTATATGCGCGGGCGGAAAACTTTGGGTTGTGGATTTTTTGATGGTTTTTCAATGTTTTCCATTCAAAACAAACTGCGCACTAACCTTTTGGAAATGTGCCAGAGGCGGGCTTTTTAGACTTTGGGTAATCTTTGCAAAGGTTTTAGGGGTAAAAAAGGGGTTCTTATGAGGTTTTTTAATACAAAAGAAGGTTTGAAAGGTAAGTTGGGCTTTTGCAAGGTGGAGTGGGGTGGGACAGGTTCACCAAGGTGACCAGAGGTCACTTTGGTTCCTTTTGAAGAACATATGGCTATAATGCCAAGGGGAGGAGTATTTATAAAATTTGGGGCTTTATACACCATAGTGTTAATACTATTAGGGGAAGGGTAAGATAGGGGAGCTATATAGTAGAATTAGAGGTTAATATAAATGAGGGAGCAAATGAAGGGGATCTCACTGAGTTTATCTGAAATTGATTTAGTTTTGAGAGTAGATCAAAATGAAAAGATTTTAGACAAGAAATGTGGCTTCTGAATGAACAAGAACCACCATAAAACCATGATCTCTTTCCATGAATCTCAGCTGAAAAGGGAATGTTAATAATGAAATGAAAGGGAAAGGGAGGTTAGTCATGCTCCTTGCTGCAATTTGATGGAATTAACCACTTTGTCTATTGATAGATTTTGCCTTGGAAATACATCTTTTGACATATGTGCAATGGTGAAAATGCCCTTTCTGCAACCACAACTACTTACCCAGCTATTTTCCTAGCATTTTTTGTTTCTCCATTGGAGGGTGCACTTGGACTTGCAAACCCTTACTTGCCTTTTCTTTTCTTTGGCTTTTTCTTTATTCTTTTCTATCTACTTCTACCCTTATCTCTTCCAAGGTCCCAGATTAAGCTGTTGGGAACCTTTTCTTCTCTACCTAAACTACTTGTCTGCCAAGATTGAACAGTTTGGACAGACTCCTTTCTCTATTCTAAAACAGAAAATTTAAATATGGCATGACCCAGTTTAAACTGTTGGATCATCCATCAAAATTGGAATAAGGTCATCAACATTGAAACACTTTACACACCTTCTGTTCTTTAGGAAATATGGGATCTTTGTGATACCAAAGCAGAGCATATTTGGACTTTCTCTTGCCAATCATGAAATATGAAACCTATTGGTATAGGTATCCAACAAGCTCCAGCAATGGATCGGAAGATTGGGAAGCCGGACCCAGAATGGGACCTCTTTAGGGGTATCAATTGAGGGATTGAAGTTGAGGGTCCACTTATTAAGATACATACCCTGATTTCCCATAAAATACGGGCCGTTAAAACCAAATCTTGATCTTCTTTGGGGGTGAACTGGAAAATGAAATACCCCCTTCTGACAACATAGCAGATCATATTATTTTCCAGTTGGGGCCTCCAGTTGTGTTGGATTTAGTCATAAGTTGTTTTTGTTGAGGGCCAACATCCAATAAATTGTCCTACCAACCCTCTGTCAGCTAGGGCTAGGGTGATTTTTATCGGTTGGTCTTCTGGCAGGGCGATCTCAGGAATTTCCTCTAGTTTTTTAATGAATTTCTGGACTTTTGGAATCAAATGTTTCTTCCCTTTCTGCGAGAGCAATCTTCAGAATGCTTCTTCTAAAGAGATTGGTGGGGTGGGAGAAGGCTCCCCACCCCTAGGCACACTCATGCCGGCGGCTACGCTCCTCTGCGATCACAAAACCCAGACGCAGACGTTGTGCCAACATCAGCACTGGCCGGAGGAGGGAGGCAGAGCCTGATTGTGGGGATGCCAGGAAGGATTGAGAGCCCAGCAACAAGGGTTGCCAGGCAGGGGGCCTGTGGAGGGCCGCAGGGGTAGAGGAAGCAGGGGTGCAGGAGCTCCAGTTCAGAACGCACACGCATATCACCCTAAAACTTAGCGCTTCCCTCCATTTTCATTCGAAGTGAAATATTGTATTAAACATAGGTTTGATCTAAAGTGGTCCTTGTATTAAATATAAAGTTTTGTCTTAAATATAAAGTTTTGTCTTAAAATAATTTTCTCTTTTGTCTTAAAAATAAAGTTTTGTCTTTAAATTTTTGTCTCAAACTACTTTTGTCTTAAATATAAAGTTTTGTCTCAAAATATTTTCATCTTAAATTATTTTTGTCTTAAATATAAAGTTTTGTCTTAAAATATTTTTGTCTCAAACTACTTTTGTCTTAAAATATTTTTGTCTTAAACTATTTTTGTCTTAAATATAATGTTTTGTCTTAAAATATTTTTGTCTCAACCTATTTTTGTCTTAAAGTTTATATTTAAGACAAATCAATTGATATGAATTTTTAATGTAAAATAACTAAAATAAAAAATGAGTTTTTGAGACAAAAGATTTCTTTTGTCTTAAAAAAATGTCTCAAAAGTGCCCTTGGTGCAGTAGTGTCTAGTTTCTTCTTTAAATTTATCTCCTCTTCTTCTAATCTTTCACATTACTGGCTTTTCTCTTTTATTTGTTGCATCAAAATGTCTTCCACCTTCTTTGATTGTTCAAGTTCAACTTTAAACTTGAGAATGTCTTCTGAATTTTATTCTTGTTTTACATATTTCAATATGATCTCTTTCTGATTTCTATTCTTTGGCTTAAGCCTTTCTATTTCATCTAGGGCACTGATCAACTCCACCTCAAGGTCTATCTCACCTTCCGCTTTTTCTTCATATTCCTGGAAATCCTTTTCAACTTCTTCCAAGGCCATCAACATGAATTCACTAGCTCCATATTCACTAGAGGATTCATTGGAACTTTCATATACACTGCTATCTTCGAGGATAGAAACTTCTTCTTTTAATTTTTCTCTCTTTCTGCATTTTATCAGACTTGTTATTTTCTTTCCCTTTAGGTTGGTTTCATTCTTTCTTATAAGGACATTTTTAAGCATAATGCCCCACTCTTCAATAATTAAAACAATTAAAT
This sequence comes from Pinus tabuliformis, assembly GCA_031772625.1. Lineage (NCBI taxonomy): Eukaryota > Viridiplantae > Streptophyta > Pinopsida > Pinales > Pinaceae > Pinus > Pinus tabuliformis. The sequence goes on from CM062820.1 coordinate 1,158,003,326, forward strand.
GTAATGTTCCTTTGTACTTAAATGGGTCTTTCTTCAACCTTTTGACAAATTTTGCTTCTTCTTCATCAGAACCTGAGCATGAACATTCCTTTTCTTCGATGGACTTGTCTGCCTTGAAAGTTGCCTATCTAGTGGTTGCCTTCCATTGTGGAATTATCATCTCATATGTTTTCAAAGATCCAAGTAGTTGATCCCTACTCAAAGTCTCAAAGTTTGTTGTCTCTTCTATAGTTGAAACCTTAGGATTGAATTTAGAAGGTAATGACCTCAATATTTTTTAAACTAGTATACTTTCATTGATTGTTTCTCCTAGACCCGTCGTGATATTTTCGGCATGATCAACTCTTAAAAAGAATGTGTCTATATCTTAATCTTCATTCATTTTTAAGGTCTCAAACTACGTTTTATACATTTGTAATTTGGCCATATTTACCCTTTTATCTCCTTCACGATTATTTTCTAATTTAACCCAGATATCGTTTTTTGTCTCACAATGCATTACTTTGATAAATTTTGACTCACATAAACCACTCTGAAGTTCATTCATATCTTTTGCATTAGCTATGCAATTCATTTTCGTATCTTTGTCACTAGTTGTTTCCTTTGGTTCTTCATACCCTATCATCACAACAACTTAAAATTCTACTCCTACAGAGATTAAATATGTCTTTATTCTCACTTTCCAGAAGGAAGAGTTTGTACTAGTAAATAGAGGGGATTTATTTGTTGATCATCCTTCTTTACTAGCCATTTTACTAACTTAGGACCTCCTTCTAGTTGCTAGATGTCTACTGAAGGAACTTGGCTCTGATACAATTTAATATTTATGATCAGAAATTACTGAGAGGGGGTGTTGAATGAATAATTTAAAATCGTAAATATAAATTGGTGTTTGACATCATCAATATCCACTGAAACATGTATTTGACATGATAGAACAATATCTCAACTACCACATATTACCCACAAGATGATGTTGTTATGGCCTCAACTTTCAAACCTCACTTTAAAAATGTTTAGGGTTGTGGAGATTCTACAACATGAAATGGATTCTTCTTCTCACAAGTGACACTAGAAATAAGGTTTCATCATAAACACATTGGAACAACATTTACTCTTTTAAATTTGCTACCTATTACATGCAGAGTTATGGAATTTTTTTCTAGGGCATGAAAATGAGATATTAATTGGTCACAACCACTCCTTTTCATTGATGTCATAAGGTGAGGTATAAGGAAAATGGAGTAAGGAAGAGGAATAGTTATGTTGCCAGCAATGCCAAAGGGGGAGAATGATGGTAATGTTGGCATTGATGTAAAGAGGTCATGATAAGAAAATTTGGTGTTCTTTTCATTAACCTGGTTGATTAATGTCAATGAATGTTTTTGATGTAATTGCAAAGGATGAAAGTGATGTTAAGTGCAAAGGTTGAGCTAATCAATGTGAAGGCTAAACATTGGAAAATGGAACATAAGATGTTGATCCACAAGCTGAAAAATATATGTTTTGATTGAACAAAAAATGTATGATACAAGCTAATAAAAATCTAATTTGTCTCTTGTAATCATTACTGGTTAAGTTTATTCATTTCAACTCTAGTTTATGTTACAAATTGTTTTCAGAACTGAAAATGAAGAGACAAGATTGTGAACAGTTTTTAGAATACCAAGAGACAATGTGTCATTTGATATTCCTACAAAGAATACAAACAAATAATATGGCTGTCTTATAAAATGTACAATGTGGAATGGAATATGAAATTTTGTAAGTGAAGTCACCCGCATAACGATATTGATGAGCAGCAACAGAAACGACACAAAGTTGAAAAGGAGAAGTAGTGCAACACTAAACATGATAGACGGATTGTATATAAGGTAATCAACATTTGTGACTTGATGTTTTGATTGAGAGACATTTTTCCCTTTTTTTTGTTGCATGATAAATAATAGATTGTAGCCTATTGAGGTGGGAGCCTCCTGTGGGTTGTAGCCTGCAGAAAATTGGTGGTAGTAGGAGCTTCCTTTGAGGTAGGAGCCTCTTGTAACTTGGAGCCTATAAAAATATGATGTAATAAGGAGTAGTAGATTTCCTTCACATTAGTTTCAACCTAAAATTCATGGTTTTATCCCTTCGAGGTTTCCACTTATATTTGGTGTCTTCATGTTTTGGTTCTTCAATTTTGTGTGAATGTTCTTGAATTCTTGATAAATATATCTCTCTAGAACCTACAAAAGGAATTCAGTAATTGTAAACAATTAGTTGCATAAGTATAAAATTAAGTTGAGAAAAAATAGATATTTTAAATTACTGATTCAACCCCCTGTTAGTAATTTCCAATCATAAATATGACTCATTCCATGCACTAGGTCCTCCTCCATGCGACGAGAAATGGCTGAAATATAAATGGTGGACCGACTTCACAAAGAAATATGCAATGGTTTATTCACTGGCATGTCTTAATTTAAACATTAGTTGATTATGTGAGCTGAGGTCATACCTTATGGGCCCCTATGAGGGGATTTGTTGACACAATTTTTTAAAATTAAAATTAGTTTGGTTCCCACGTGACTTTATAGTTTGGTTTATATAAATAAAACCATATAAGTGCCAAAAGTCCATAACCATACATATGAAGTCATTGAAGTTCGATGCACATTTGAAGCCCACTTGCGCTATTTGGTGGTGCCACGTGGCACCTGCCCATTGGGCCGCATAGAATCCTCCCATTGGGCCACATGGCATCCTTCGATTGGCCCATATTCAACCCATTGTGCCTATATCATGAGGACACATGGTACACCTTGGTGATGCCACATGGAACACTTGTGGTTATGACACATCACATATTGTGGGTCCCACCTACATACTATACCTACTGATTTGATATGCCATGTCTCATGTGTACGGCTTGTCACATGGCAGAAGTTTTACTTTGAATTTGACCTTTTTCCCCCAATTTGACCAAAACTTTGACTAGCCATAACTTTATCATACGAACTCAGATTGAGGTGCCTTTTTGGCTGTTCGAATTAGCTCGTTGACTTCTATGAACTAATGTTGTTTGAATACACTTTTTAACAATTTGATTTTTAAGTTTTTTTGGAGCCTCCTAAATCATTCCTCCCCAATAAAGGACTCTCAAACCCAAAAATTTTACATCATGATATTTAACATGTTTCTCTCTCATTTATAATAGAACTCAAGCTCTTTGCTACCTAATAAAGGCCTATAATATCACTATGTTGTATTCATAAGTGATTTCATACATTTTATAACTTTTACATGTTTTTCGCCATCTATGGGGTATTTAAAGAGAAACATGTGATTTACAATGGTGGCCATACTCAACTACTTCATAAGGCTACCCATCTCTTACCTTACTAGGCTAATGGGATTTCTTCCTATAGTTGGCTTCCTTATTGAACTACTTCATTGGTCGGTTCCTTCATAGGTGCTCTCATATACTCCCTGTCCTTTTTTGGGCATAACTCTGGATGGAGCTTCTAGCATATGGCTTTATGACGTCCACCCCTATTGCAATGGCTAAAATGAATTTTCTTCCTCCATACATTCTTGACCTTTTGTCTCTCCTTCCTAGGCAACATATCTTTCCTTTAACAACTATCTTTGGTGCAAGCTTATTGAGGAGAGCTTGCCTTGGATCTTCCTTTCAAATTATCACTATCAGTGGAAGGTTATAATGTACTCTCAACATCCTAAACTAAATCGAACTTATCATTTAGATAATCTCATGTCTCAGCTTCCTCTATGACACAGCCTGATCCTGCATATTAGGGTAGTTCCACCACTTAAATGGGATTTATAATGCCTTCGCCATTAACTCCTAGTCCATTTCCTTGATATCCCATCTTAATAATTAGCTTTGAACCAATGTTTGTAGTTTTCCTTTCAAAAACACCAAAATCATCAAACTAAAGAACCACTAACACTATTTACCTTAGTTGTTGATTCTGAAGCAAGTGATGATGGCTTTGTTAAGATGTCATTACGCTTAAAATTTTCCAAGGCCTATTATGTGGTTTGTAATTAAAGATTCAATTGTTGCTTCTCATCTTCTACTTCTTGTAACATCCTCTTCAACTCATAATTCTCCACTAGAATGAATTTCTTGATCACTTTAACTTCTTGAAGCCTCGCTTCCTTCAATCCTTTTCTCCTATCTGATTTAACAACTGCAATATTTTGTCAATCCTACTCTGAAACCAAACTTGATCTGATATAGGTTGAGCCTCTGACTTGATCTGGATCTCGCTCACTTAAAAGGATTAGATTTATTGGATTGTTTTAATTGAACTTGATTGCATTTAAAGGCTTGAATCTGATTTGAATTAAAACATCAGTTACTTGTGATTTTTATCTCTCTATGATCAATTAATTCATGTGAACATAATTCCATAATGTAGAAAACTATGCATATGAAACATGAGACAAGATACCAAACACACAAGGGAAAATATAACCAATTTAGTAATGAATTTCACCTAGTTTCAGCTACATCTCTGGCCTCATGAATTCATGAACCACTTGATCTGATATAGGTTGAGCCTCTGACTTGATCTGGATCTCGCTCACTTAAAAGGATTAGATTTATTGGATTGTTTTAATTGAACTTGATTGCATTTAAAGGCTTGAATCTGATTTGAATTAAAACATCAGTTACTTACGATTTTTATCTCTATATGATCAATTAATTCATGTCAACATAATTCCATAATGTAGAAAATTGTGCATATGAAACATGAGACGAGATACCAAACACAAGGGAAAATATAACAAATTTAGTAATGAATTTCACTTAGTTTCAGCTACATCTCTGAGCTCATGAATTCATGAACCACTTCATTCTATTATTCAATAATTATCTCCTTTACGAAGGGATAAATTCCCAAATCATCAAGAGGTAGCAGAATTCCCCCAACAATGGTAGTATCGTATTGATTTTCTCATACAAAATACCGAGAGCTTATTCTACAAGCAGGTAACCTTGTCTCTAATACAAAGAGACAATCTTCTCTGAATGGGTTGATCTATCACAAGCGTGTAGTGTAAATTGGAATATTTCACACCAAGTGAAAACAATTCTTTTTGAATCCACTATCGAGATTCAAATCATACTCATCATCATCATTCTAGTCTCCCAATGCAAAGAACAATGACCATAAACATGGGTACTTTATGACAAAGTGCCAAAATGGCATTTTTCCAGCACCACACCACCCTGGTTTGAATGAAAATTCTCAAATGATAAATTCCATGGAGTGATTCAGATATTTTTCCCTTGATGTAAAATACAAAGATCACCACAACCTTCATCAAACATTCATCTCTTCCCAATATCCAAAAAGTGTCAAAAACCATAAATGCATAAATCTTACATTAGTTCTCATGCCAAGGTGACAACAGTGTCTCTCAACCTTTGTAAAACACATAACCAACATGTTCATCTCGCTAGTCTATTAATTTTGACTATAGATTCAATTACAATCTAGGGAGTGTAACCATGCTCCGTTAAGCATGGCACACATTGACTATCAAATGTGAGTTCCAACCATGAGCTCTAATTTTTTCCATTCAAACCACAACATACTCCATACTCCATAACAATAGCTTCATCTTAGAATTCTATGTCTTTAAAGTATTAACACGGCCACCTTATGACTTGCACAAGGCTTTTTCGATTATTGTGACAAACATTGATTGAAAAAATGAGCTTCTGCCATAAGCCCTTAGATTTTCTACTCATATCACCACTCTGACTGCACCATTTAGTTCCTCGTGAAATTTTGAGTAAAATGAGTATAATCTCAACTATGTTGTGACATTATCAGTTATGGGTTCCTAGGGAATCTTCAAGATACCATAAGAATATTTTTGGAATATTCTCTTGGGATATTCCTTTGGAATAAACTATGGAGTATTCTCTACCTCATAGTGGGCCAAGAACACCTTTAAAATTGTTCCACATTGACTGAGCATGAGAGCCTTCTCCTTGTTCTGTGCGCTGGGTCCTCCTCCTCCATGTGATGAGAAATGAGTTAAATATAAATGGGTGGGTGATCTTCACAAAGATGAATCCAATGGTGTATTGTTTGGTCTGTCTTAATTTAAACATTGGTTAAGTGGATCACTTGAGGTCAAACCTTGTGATCTATCATGAGGGAATTTTGTTAAAACAAATTTTTAAAATTAAAATTGGTTGGATTCGCATGTGACTCTGTAGTTTGGTTTATATAAACAAAACCATATAAGAATGAAAAGTCCATAACCATACATATGAATTCATTAAATTTCAGTGCATGTTTCAAATTCATGGAAGTTTGCCACATGTTTCAAGTCCACTTGGGCTAGTTGGTGGTGCCACATGGCACCCTACCATTAGGCCATGTGGCATCCATCTATTCACCCATCTTCTACCCATTGTTCATGTATAATGAGGACACATGACAGAACTTGGTGATGCCACATGGTGCAATTTTGGGATGCCACGTCACTTGTTGTGGGTCCCACCTGCCAACTATACCTGTCAACTGAGCTACAACATGTCATATCTATGGTCTGCCACATGGCAAAAGGTTGACTTATACTTTGAATTTTTTCCCCTAGTTTGACGAAAACTTTTTATGGCGATAACTTTGTGATACAAACCCAGATTGAGGTGTCATTTGCACTAATGGAATAAGGTTGTTAAGTCCAATCAACTGGCCTTGTTTCCATCAACTTTTGAACACTTTGATTTTGATCTTTTTTGGAGCCTCCTAGATCAATTCAAATAATGATTGGGCTTATTGGAAAATGAAATTATTACATTAGTAAACTAATCTAAACCTCTAGTAATTCAAGACACCATAATCTTGGGTGCTCATTACTTGCCTCTGATAATTTATTTTTTGCATACTCTATGGAACTACTTTCCTTCTCCCACTAGTGGAATTACATGGGCACATTGTGATAAGAAGATTGAGGTGTCTTCTCCATGCATTATATATAAGGAGATATGGTAGATAAACCCTAAGACTAATCTATCTATCATATCCAACAATTTGTTACTTCATGGAGACCCTAATTACTTGAGTTAACATGTGGTATTAAAGATATAAAAATGTGTTTGAGAAGACATAGTAATGGTGCTTCCATATTTGTTTGGTGCCTACATCATACAAAGTGTTAGAATGATCTCATTGGAAACCATAATAGGAGTAGAACCAAAGCATTGAATCCAGTCTACACATAATTTTTGAATATATTTTAGCATCTCCTAGATTATATCAACCCTTTATAACTCTTCATAGGTTAGTTAAACTCATTACCTCATTATCTCCTAGAGCCCTAACATATTCAATACATTTCTAGGTTGTCAAATGAATAGTTTCCTAGGAGGGTATTTAACCTAAATTTCATTAGGATACTTAATCTTTGAAGCTTGTCGTGGAAGCATACCTTATGGGGAAATTATGCAACCAAAAAATAGTAGGATAACAACCAAAAAGTTTGTATTGGTGGTTGATTTCGTTGTTACACTAAACCTAGAGTGCTTATTGATGATTTGTAATAGGCTATAGTTTTTGCAGTAATATTTTTGACATCATTATCAAGGAGGAGTTGAGTCATTTCCCTCATAATATGAGATATATGATTCAATTTCAATTGGTGAGATCATCCCACATCTAGGATTAAAATTTATCACATTGAAACCTCAAAATCTTATTATAGCTTAACAATTTCTAATCAATGACCTAGTAAGAAAGGTAATATTCCTCCCAAATGAAAGTCATCCCATAAACTCTTACAACTATATACCTCTTCAAGATTCCACAAACCATAGCTATAATGGCAAAGCCATGCATCTCAAATTCCTTCAAACATTTTGATATGAATGCCATTCAAAATTTTCCCGAAAAATTGTCTAATAACTTTAAAGAATGAGAGCCAAATATTTTAGGTATTAATGTGGTAAAAACTGAGTAATGCATAGATCTATTTTAATAACATGTATTTGGAATAAATAAAGAAAAAAAGGATGTGCCAAAGAAATTTTCTTCATTATTTTTTTAAGACAATTCTAAGTCATGGTACCAATATCTACTTGATGGATCAATTAAGAACTGAGTGAAATTCCATGAAGACTTCAAAAGGAAATGGGAATCCATCAACAATGGAGGGAAATTGAAGGATCAATTTGAATAATCCAAAATTAAAGACGATGAAAGTGTTTGAGATTTTAATGAGAGGTTATAAATATTAGTCATACATATACTACCTAACTACAAACCTACTAGAGAGACAATATCAATGCAATATGCTACTACATTTTATGGATCGTTTGGTAATTACCAAAGAGACAAGGAACCCATAAATATTGACCAATCAAAGAAAGTTTATGTAAGTATTGGACATAATTTAACAACTTCAAAAGTAGACTTGTTCTTCCAACCTACAATCAAAATCGAAACCAATCATAAATCGTCAACTTATATTGAGTCATCCTTCAAATATTTTACTCAAAATTTTGCAAAAAGTAACTAATGAGAAAATTCAAGGTCAATCACTATGAGCAACAAGTTGACTCTTCTATATAAGTAAAAATTTTCAAATCCAAATTATCCTCCCAAACCTCATTATGATATTGGAAAGATTCTTATAAGGAGTCTAGGGCCAATTGTGGCAATTATGATGTCCAATATAGTGTTCCTAACATCCTTTCCCCTACCAACATTATTAATCAAGAAGTGAATCCTTGGCATCCATATTTTAGTAATTTCTATATTTAAGAGGTTTCTCCACATAATTAGGCAAGTGTGGATGAAATTTATTAACATATCAATTTGGTTATTGATCATTTCCGATTAACTTTTTTGTCAAATAAAACTTTTCCCATTAATGAACAAAAACTTGAAATCTTTTATGAAAGACCCATATGAGCATGTGAACACTATAGAAACAATGGGTAATTTTAATGGTTTACAATACACTTGAAAGAGAAAACAACTAGAAAACCTAAGAAAAACATTAGCGATATCCCATCATAGAATTAGTCAAGAACATCCTTACATTTAACCAAAACCCCACAAGCTACTCTAACCCAAAAAAATATGAATGAATCATTAAATGTGGACATGGGAAATTCCTTAAAAAATAAATTTTACTATCCTATTCCAAATAAATTTTATTATCCTATTTCTTGAATTATCTAAGCTTGAGCCCAACAGAGGTGAGAAGAAAATTGTTATCCTTGACAATGAATTTGAGCATCCTCCAACCATTATGCAAAACATGTATTATAACTGAAGAAATGGAGGGCATGAATATTTCTTCATTTCATTAGTAGTGAATTATCTAATCTTACATAATTGTATACTTTTTTTAAGAGCCTTTTCTAAAGTAATCCATTGATTGTCATGAACCAATTAGAGTTGCAGCTTACTAGACCTTATAGAAATGTGTGTGGATTTGACACAAATTATATCTAATTTTATGCATTTATTGATGATGTAAATGATTCTTTTATTGATAACCCTAACATTTTAGTGCTCATGGATATTGTTGTAATATATGTTCACAATGTCAGGGTCATGTTATTGTCATGAAAATGGTCATCCATAGTAGGAAAACATTTGTAAATGGACTTGTCCTATGTTATAATACCCACATAATATGGTAATCGATGCATACTTTGTAGGGGATTGGTCATTCCACATCATATGGAAGACATCATGCAACAAAATTTATATACTTCTAGTATTGATCAAGGAATAGTGGATTGATATCCTCCTACTAATTGAAAGACATCAATAAAATATCAATATGACGATTTGTCATTATTACTTTTCTCATAAGACCCCATTGAAGATAATATTAAGCCTTACAATATCCAAATATTCTGGAAGTCTTTTTAGCCTCATATCCTTAGGAAGGAAAGGGGATATAGAGAAATAGGGTGAAGTATATGCCAAGTAAACTAGTTTCCTCCCTAACTGGAAAGTGATTACAACAACAAAAATAAGAGAAAATATAGGGTCAAGGAAAATATTGTGGATTTCCAAGTAGGAATTTTGTTGTTGGTAGAAAGTGTCTCTTATCCTTATAGGATTCCAAGGAAGTTTATGCATACATTAATTCTACTTGTCTATCCTCAATGGAGTGAAGTTTCCATTCCCATTACATGGAAAGCTTATTACATTATATAATAGAAATTAGCATTCTAGATCGATCATATAAAGTAGGCGGGATTGCATGTCCTGCATTGTTTATCTTTCATTCTTCTTTGTCTTCTTCATATTGACTTTCCAACATAATTATACATTTCTACTTTGTTAAGAGTTTTAAATATTTCTCCTGTATCACAAGGGTGACAAGAAACACCCTACCTAGTTGATATCAACAATTTCAAGTGTTACAAGCAACAATTATATGGGAACAAGGGATTTTTTTTACTTTCATGCACTCTATGTTCTATCATAGGGACCATGCACTTAATGTTGAACACATGTCACTGAGTTCTAAATAGATGTTACCAACAAAATTGGGTAACAACTAGGAGAAAATGTTCCTCCTATTAATTTTTTGTAGCTTGGGAGGTACTCCAAGCCCTAGTGTTCGAGGGTTGGAGGTCAAAGCACCACAAGTAGCCTGATAGACTTAGAATCGAAGCCTAGGGTTTTGCATCCATCAGGATTTGGGAAAAAAACATGATGAATTTGAGATTGAGAAAATTTGAGGTGATAGAGCTTGGCGAGCCAATTCCAATGCTTCAAAGATCACTCAAATCGGAGCTCTAGAACTTGAGATATGAATTTTGAAGTTGTCATTAGTATTTGGACAGTGAAGTCATGTAGGCTTGAGGATGATTCATCCAATAGACATGACCCTTCATGAATTCCAATAGACATGAACCTTCATGAATTCGTTGGAGCCCTCCATTAGTGTATATATTGGAGGTGAGAGGAGGTTATTTCATCATCTATTTGGAGAACACAAAAAGAAGGAGAACTCATATTTTTGGAGAGGATACTTCTGTGATGGCTGCAGACCTTAGAGCTTGAACAAAGTTAAGAGAAGGAGATAGTTTGAGTTTGTTTTTCTCTAGACAATCGAGAAGATTCAGGGAGGATGAAGAGGCCGAGTTATGAAGGAGCTATGGAGTTTTTTTATCATCAAGCTAGATGCAACACTCACTCAGAAAGGGAAACATAAAAGGGAAAGACGGAGTATGTTTAGCTAGAGGGGAGAAGGGTAAATCAACGAGGAGATTGGAGGTTTTTTTGTTGACTGCGCGGAGGATCATGCTACTATAGCTGGGCCAACAATGATAAGGGTGAGACATAGGTATTTTGGGAAGGTTTTGAGGTAAGGGAGATCTATTTTGGGTAGCTCATGAGCATAAATAAGTGATTGTGGTAGGCCGCAAGCCATAACACCACTAGACAGTGAATACACTCAGTGGTCTTAGGGCTGGAATGAGCCCATAACAACAGTATAAAAGGAGGTCCCTCTTCCATGGAAATACCACAAAAAAATTAAGTTTGTTTGGGTGTCAAATAAAGGGCCGTTATAGTGTGCTAGTTCCCTAACCAGGAATTGTCTAAGGCAGCGGTGGAACAACAGACATAGAGACATGTTCACCTTTTGTTGGGTCCTTAATTTGTTGACCAGAGTATGGATTAGTTGATGGGCTACTTGTAGGAGGCCTTAGGATTTGTTTGGAGTATCCCGCCATGATTGTTGGGAGGCCTACTAAGTAGCCAAGGTGACAACAGACACATCATATTGGAAGGAAAGAGGACAACAACAGTGAGTGTTGCAAATGTTCCCTTATTTAATGAGTTGATGGTATCCTAGGAGAGGAAAAGTTGTTGATGCCAAAATTTGTGCAATAGCTCCTCTATTGCAGACTAAAGGAAATATTGGTGGAGTTTGCAGGCAAACATTTGTAAGGATATCCTAAGTGCGGGGATGCCCTAACTAGGTGCAGATGTTGTAAGGTGGACTTGGTCTCTCATGGACTGTTGGAGGGAAGCATGAGAGAATACCAAGTGTGGACAAGATTGGGCATGTATGGTCTGTTGGAGGACAACGAGAAAGTGTCCAAGTTGGAGCCTAGTGAGAAACACCTTGATGGACAAAGGTGGTTGCAAGAGAGGCAGTTGTTGAGCTCAAGGGTTGACAAACCAGAGGAGTAGTTGTGGAGCCTGAGGCTTGTGTGTGTAGAAGGACTTATACAATAGAATATGTGTAGTCCTCCTAGCCAGTTTTCATTGTGGGAGATGGACATATTGCAGTGTTAGATATAAACCCTCTATGCCCTATGTTATTCTTCATTGGTGCAGCACAAGAAGACCATAGTGGGTTGAATTCCTTGAGTAGCTGAGGAGGAACAGTGGGCAGATCGATAGTTTTTCATAAGTTGAGTGGTGAAAAACTTGATATGAGTCTCAATGTGTTGATTCCTTGATGGACTAAGACATAACTACAGAGGATATTGATAGCCAAGATTCAGTGGTTTGATGGACTTGGAGCCTTGATATAGGCAAGAGCTACAGATCGAGAGTCAAAAGACTGGGAAGGTACAGGGTACGACTGAGAGGAGCTAAGAGAGCGTGCTACAGCCAAATGGTCAAAGTATCTTGTTGAGGATAGATTGGTTGTTGATGGACTGACACCAAGTCCCAGTTTTGTATCTTGTACTGGTGGATGTATGAGGGCCATTATCCCTTGTATGGGAGCCCTAAACTGTTGTATTATATGTTTTTTAATATAACAAAGTTGGGTTGAAAATTGTAAAACATTGTCTATATTATGTGCATGTGTGATTTACTGTTGTTTATATTTCGTTGTGGAAAGTAGTATCATTGAGATTATTGGTTTGGTAGGATTAGATATTTTAAGATTCTATCCTAGACCCAAGATTGTGGAAATTCAACACTTCCTTCTTGTTCAACTTGCCATTTAGCTACCCTATCTTGATATATAGATAGTTATCTCAAGTCCTTGTAGCCATGCTCTACTCAATACTTTTTATATCTATATTATCATCTATAATATGGTATTTTAACCACTTTGTTAATCATGCGTTTCATTTAAAGTTAATGACATTGTAGTATGGATCACTAGTTGAGTTGAATGATTGATCATTATTAATTGTATTCATGTTCCCACACTTAATCATGGGCCCTTTTTTATTGTTCCTAATTTAGTTTGACCTTTGTTGTGTCATTTATTTCCAATATCCATGAGGGCCATAAGTAGGAGGCACTGATTGACATAGTATATACATGATAATGTGTACCAATTTTTTTCTTTTTTCCCATACTATCCATTTCCATTCTTTGGGTTCATTGTTATCTATCATGGTTTTGGCTCCAATTTATATTTATCTTTAAGCAAGGTTTTAGAAACATTTTTCTTAAAATGTTGATGTAATCAGAAGAAATTTAAAATCTATATATCCACAATATAAGAAATTGTTGAAAGGAAAAATACGGCTATGAAAATATTGTAGTATGTGGATGAAATCCTAGCTTGAGCTCTACTCCCATCACTAGCCCTCACCCAATTCCTATGATATCATGAGATATCTAAATAAAATGAAGTTTTAATGTCCCAACCCGAATGAGAAATAAAATGATTCATCTTTAAGGGGTGACTGATGCATTTATTAAGGCTTGTAACCCAATCTATGCTATGCAAAGGAAATAAAATCATCAAAGTGGAAGGTGCATAAAAGGGGTGGTAAAAGTAGCCCAAACAAAGGTTACTTTATCTCCCTCTTCACATTATTCACTCAAGATATTGGAATTCCATAATATGGTACCAACATTATGACATTATTCCGTGAAATTATCCCATTCCATGAATAATATTCACATGTACTTATTCATTGATGGGTTGGTAGGAATTGTTCTTACCCCTAGGGATGGAAGAACTTTATAAGGCCTCTGAATAACCCTCATAATATAAGTTTGATAAATTATTTATAAATGATCATCTACAAATACATTTAAAGACATTTCTATGTGATAGTGATTTTGTGTTTTTTGCACTAAATATGTTCCACTATGATACTTTTATGGTTATTTTACCTATGATGGTAGTCATAGTTGATCTTGAGAGTATGCTCCATATTTTGTTTCCTGAGTAGACTTGATGATCCCTTGAAATATTGTTGTCTTATAAAAAAATTTGACAAGGATATCCTCCTCAACATGATAGAACTTATAAACATTTTTGCAACAACTTGGACTACTTTGAGATAAATTTTAACCTTGGGATGGATGAATTATATACACCTGACACCTTATCTCTGCAAAAGATTAGACAATGAGAAAATAATATAGGACACTCCCAGGATCGATGATATACTCTAGTGAGTCTAGGACACCCCCAAGATAGCCTTGCACCTATTTGATGCATCTTTCCTTGTTTTGTTGTTAATGATAAGAATGGCATATTCCTTTGGAGTGATGGTAGTCTACTTTTTGATAATGACATCCTTATTTAGTGATAGGATGTTACCCTTGCATGGATTATAGTGATGAAATTGGGATTATTGATAATGATATATGGTTGAAGAGAATTATGGATTGAGGATGGACTTTGATTATCAAGAGATGAATTAGGGTGAGGAGCATGTTTTGACCCATTTCTAGTACCTTGCTTCAGGAAGAAATACACCTATGGGGGATGATATCATGCTTGAATGACATTTTACACACACATTTGGGTTAAAATGAATCTTTATGCTATATTATTTATTTGATATAATTATCTTTTAGGTTATCTTATGATATATTGTACTTGTAAGAACTTAAAGTTATGTTTTTCAGGATTTTAGTGCAAATTAAGGCCAATTAAACTTCATCTGCCTCATAGAAATAATGGGAAGTCACTCTAAACATGGTTTATTTTCACATACACGGTTTTTCTTTCTCTTGGGGAGTGCTCACATGTTGTTTCTCTTTATCTTTGACACAATTGATCACTAGAAGCAACGTTTCTTAGGAAATATAAATTTACATGGATAGACTCTCTTTGGATTAATGAAGTGATCCTTTCATGAATGGTGCTAATTTAGTGTGTGTATTTTTCTCTTATTTTTATAATGTTACATATAATTAGGGAGTTATGATGTTATCATGATATGTTGTATCATTTTTTTCTCTTAAACCTCCATATGCAAGATTTTTCATAAAGTATCCACAAATGAAACTTAGATTAGCATCCCTTGTCCCTAAGTATTCTAATTGTGAAAGTCACTAGGGTTAGATTGAGAGCTTATCCTCTCTCATTATTTATCCATTCATGGTTTCCACCTTTATCCTCATCATTTTGTCTTAATATACGTAATTTATTGGAGACCCTAGTCATTAGCTCTTAATCTTCTTTAAAATTTAATCTTTTCTTACTATCATGGTAAACTAAGGCTAAGGTTTTCCAAAATATGCATATAATTAGCACAAAAAACCATAAATGTCATAAAAATAGGTCTAGGTCTTTCATCTACTAAGTGAAAAGGGAAATAACCATCTTGTGTGCGTTTTTTAGTAATAATTATAAGGCTCATGTCTAGGTTTTTTTTCCAAAGGAAAAAGAGCGAACTTTTTTATATATGAGGGATAAAAAAGTTACAAGCATATGAGTAAACATTCAGTAAACTGTGGTGATGAAACCTACAGCAGTCCCAAAAGGGAAACCTGTCTCCTCTGTACAAAAACCAGTGGAAGAAAAAACCAAAACACTGTTCCCCTGAATCCGAACAGTTCTTTACCTATTCCGGCATTGTTTGGCTCATGTCTAGGTTTTCCAAGCAATTTTATGCAAATCAATTATTGAAAAAAATGTTTTATCCTTTGTTTTTCTTAACTATTTAATAATATATGATATTTTTCTTTCTATCATCATTTATGGCCTATTTTCTTATTGATTATATAAATTTACATGTTGTGAAGTGTTTTGATTTGAAACCCTAAAGTATAACAACAATTACATAATTAATATTAGCATGTGTTTGGAATCTATTTTATCATCTTTAGGACTTACTTTATCCCTTCAGAATTAGTAATAGGGCCTTTAATCTTGGGACATCATTTTAACATGGAGTATTACTTTATTGAGTACATTCCTTGGGTGTCTATTTAACAAGTTCCTAGGAAAATATTTAGCTTGCAATTCCTTGAGATACCTAATATATGAGATTTTCTGGGGAATCCTCCCTTCTAAGGACAATATAGAACGATAAAAAAATAGGAGAACAACCACTAAGATGTTAGTTGTGTACGATTCCATTATTTCTCTATATCTAGAGTGCCTATTGGGGTTTTTCACTAGACTACTAGATTTTATAGTAACTCAACAATCAATAACAAACCGTCTATGGTTGTGAAACTTCATCTTCCTAGGCTGAGGTTGATTTTTTTCGGAAGCCAAATGGAGGAAAGCTAGGGTTTGAAACAAGGGCGATAAAAGCAAGCTGGTAACTATGGAGGGGTGAGGAGGAGGGAGCTCCACTCCCTCCTACAATAACGTAGTTTCAAATAGAGGAAAAGGGACGAGCAGGAACTGTAGGAGGGAGCTCCACTCCCTCCTACAGTAACGTAGTTTCAAACAGAGGCAAAGGGACGAGTAGGAACAAGCTCCAAAATCCTTCAGAGAATGAGACAAAAACTACTGGAACCCAAAAGATGGAAGGCAGCAAACCCCATGATAAGGAAGGGACCCACGAGGAGGTTCGGCAGGATACAAAAGCGGGTGACAGTGGTCAGAGGACGGAGGGTAGAGCTACAACGGGACCCTGCAAACCCAAGTCCAATATTAAACCACGGGTGGTCCTGAATGATCCGACTTTGCAGGAGCACAAAGATCACATGGAAACCTATGTGGTCATATGCAAGTTTATGGGTATTTGGCCCATGGAGAAAGCACTATACACATGGATAAAAAACACCTGGAAACCAAAAGGAGAACTAACCATACATCTTGGGTCTAAGGGTTTTTTTACAGTGGTATTCACGAACCTGGAGGATAAAGATAGAATTTTCGAAGGAGGACCATACTTCTATGCTATCGCAGGTCTCTACATGTGACCTTGGATGATGAACTTTGTGCCGGAGTGAGAAATGTTCACATTGGTCCCGGTATGGATTAGATTATATTCCTTACCTTTAGATTACTAGCTTCTGGAATCCTTAAAAGCTATAGGTAATAAATTAGGACATTTTATAAAGATATCAGAGGCGACTCTACAAGGCAAATATACCTCCTTTGCCCGCATCTGTGTAGAAATGGACTTATCGGGAGCACTCCCGGACGAAGTCATTCTAGAAGTGTATGACGAGGAATGGTTTCAGGTGGTTGACTATGAACACATCCCTTTCAAATTCCGTAAATGTCATGAACATGGGCACCTCTTTAGAGAATGCCCTCTCAACAAAAGAGAGGACAAACTGAAAGGAAGTATCGGAAGAGATCCTGAAGGATACACCAAAGTGGCAGGCAGGGGGAAAGGAGGAGGCAAAAAACACCAAAAGAAACCTAGTGAGAACAAGATACCAAGTCACAATAGTTTTGAGATTTTAGAAGAAGAGGGGGAAGAAAATGGACAGAGTAAGGATCTGGAGGAAACTCCATCAAGAAAAGAAAAAGAGGACAACATGGACATCACACGGCCAGATAATGAACTAAAGGAGAATCCACTAAGCACCACAGGACTTGGAAGGGACCAGGAGATGACCCCAAGTGAAGGAGGAATGGAGGACCAAGACCTACAGGAGATTCTGGATAGGGAGAACCTGGAACTAGAACACTTTCTAGAACAAGGAATCAATAAAGGGATAGACTCTCTACCACAAGAGGAGTTTGATAGAGTGTAATAACTATTCCTCCGAAGGTCCCAAACAAAGGCTGCAGGATTCAAAAGGAACCATGATATCCAGGAGAATAAAGGGGTCAGACAAATGGAGATTACATCTGGATACTCCACCAAAAACCTAGGCAAGAAAAGAGGAAGAAGGAGACAGAATGAACTCCTGTCAGAATGTGGGAAACTCATGATTAATTCAGGTAAGATGAAAGATCTTACCAGCTACTCTTTCACAAACATATCATTATGAAGCTCACATCCTGGAACATTAGGGGGCTAGGTAGCAAGAGAAAACAAAGAAATCTCAGTAACAGAATAAAAGAAGAAAAACCAGACATGGTGTTTATTCAAGAAACAAAATGCTCAGTAGACAAGATCAGAGAACTACACAGCAAATGGCTCTACAATTATGAGTTCCTTGAAGTCAAAGCAATCAACACAGCGGGGGGAATTCTTACCCTATGGAATCCGCAGAAATTTGAGATCATAGATGCAGAAGCTACTAGAAATCACCTTTCAATGGTAATACAACCTTTGGGAGACAAAGAGTGCTACTTGATCACAAACGTATATGGTCCTCAAATGCTAGAAGAAAAACTAAAGCTCCTTACCTCTCTGGAGGAGCTAAGAGAGAGACACTCTATTATCCCCTAGATTATGGGAGGGGACTTCAATATGATCAAGTCCCTCTGTGAGAAAAAATGGGGAAGGAGAATGGTAGGACGTGGCTCACTGGCATTCCAAAACTTCATAAACAACATGAGTCTGGTGAGTATGGAAACAAAAAATGGCACCTTCACTTGGAACAATAGGAGAGGGGGAACCGCCCAAGTTGCCTCGATATTAGATAGATTCATAATCTCGGAGGATCTCCTTCTTTCCGGTCACTCTATGACTTCGTGGATCCTTCCATTTGGAGGGTCGGACCACTGGCTGGTCCATTTGGAAGCTTCTTTTATTGGAACCCCGAGAAGCAAACTTTTCAAGTTCGAAAATGCATGGCTCACTCACCCCAACTTCATTTCTAATATTAGAAATTGGTGGGTGGAAGACATGCCCACCCAGGGCACAAAAATGTTCCTCCTGCATCAGAGACTCAAACATATCAAACAAAGGCTCAAAGAATGGAACAGAAATGAGTTTGGCAACATTTTTGAAGCCAAAAGTGAAGTAGAAATTACAAGAAGTTAATAAAATTCTCATCAAGGAAGGATTCACAGAGGAAAGGAAAGGACAGGCGGAATTTCTACAACAAGAATGGGACTACAGATGCCAACAAGAAGAAATCTTCTAGGGACAAAAATCTAGAATAAAATGGATAAAGGAAGGGGAGAGAAATATTAGATTCTTTCACAAATCCACCATGAAACATAGGGTTCATAACAAGATCACTAAACTTTTAGATCCGCAAGGGAAAGAGTTAAATACTCACAAGGAAACATAATTGGTTCTGGTGCAACATTTCCAAAGCATAGCTGAAGAAAACTTTGCAAATAGATCTCAATTCATCAAAATCTTCACAAAGAACATTCCAAAATTGGTGACCAGGGAAGACAACCATAATCTCAATAGGCCAGTAATGGAAGAAGAGGTCAATGAAGTCATCAAAGAGATGCACAATGGGAAAGCTCCAGGCCTGGATGGATTCAATGTAGACTTCTTCAAAACATGCTGGGAAATTGTCAAATTTGACATTCTATATGTGGTGGAGGACTCGAGAAAATCCAGAACAGTTCTTAGAGTGATTAATGAATCTTTCATAGCATTAATCCCTAAATAGGAAAAAGCCATGACACCTGAAAGATTTAGACCCATAGCTTTATGCAATGTGGTGTATAAAATCATTTCCAAAGTTATCGCTAACAAACTCAAACCTTTATTTCCATCTCTTGTGTCAGAGGAGCAAACCGGATATGTGGAAGGCAGAAAAATTCTCAACAATATCATCCAAGCTCATGAAGTGGTGCACTCCCTCAAGACCAAAAAGCAAGCAGGGATGATAATACAGCTGGACATAGAAAAAGCTTATGACAAGCTAAGCTGGCCTTACATAAAGGAAATTATTAAAGCTCATGGCTTTGACTACAACTCGATAAACTGGGTTATGGCCCTAGTTACCACGGTAGGTTGCTCTATCCTTCTCAATGGCTCTCCATCAAGAACCTTCAGGCCTTCAAGGGGCCTTAGGCAGGGTGATCCTCTTTCCCCATTCCTCTTCATTCTCATGATGGAAGGATTGGGCAGAATGATAAACTCAGCCAAGGAAGAAGGAAGAATCAAGGGGCTAAAACTCACTCAGAATGGGGACACTTTGACTCATCAAAAATTTCTGGATGATACTATGATGCAGGGGGCACCCACAATAAAGGAAGCCAAAGCCTTCAAAAAAATCCTACATGACTTTGCCATGACAGCCAGCATGGAGGTAAGCCTCACAAAATCAAAAGTTTTCTTTTTCAATACGGATATTTCCATCCAAAGACATCTCTCCAGAATTATGGGATTTCAAAGAGAGAATATTCCATCTAAATATTTGGGAATGCCTCTCACTGACAAACCTCTGAAGAAGGAAGTATGGGAGTCAATTACGAATAAACTGAAGGACAAAGTCAATAACTGGACTAGCAGATCTTTGAATTTAGTAGGAAGATTAATTCTAACAAAGGTTGTTCTTCAAACCATTCCAGTTTATATGTTTTCAGCCCTTCCTGCCCCAAAAGGAGTTTTACAGCAAATTAGGAATATTCAAAGAAACTTTCTTTGGGGTAAAGGAGAAGAGAAAAAGAAATGGGCCCTGGTAGCATGGGAGAAGCTTTGCAAACCCAAAACCCATGGTGGTTTAGGTCTCCACGACCCGGACACCCTGAGCAAAGTCTTGGGAGAAAAACTTTGGTGGAGATGGCTAAAGGAAACCAACAGCCCATGGACCAAGCTATGGAAACAAAAGTATGCAATGGATTGGCAGGAACAGGACCACATTCAGATGTTAGGGCACATTAGGGGTTCTCATATTTGGAACAAGGCTTGGGAAAACAGAGCCTTAGTTCAAAATCATAGTTTTTAGGAGATAAGAAATGGGAATCTTGCCTAGTTCTGGGAGGACAACTGGCAGCAGGAACAAAATCTCAGTAGGGAAGGCCTAGATATCATCAGAGATGACACCCTCAATAAAGGTCTAAAAAGGGTATGTGACTTTTGGGATCAGTCAAGAGAGGAAAGGAAATGGAGAATCTGGAGGGTACCAGAATACAGTGCAGAGACCCCTTTGAAAGCCCAGGCTAAAGTCCTGGAAGAGATCCTGGAAAAAAGGCAAATTTTAACTTCTAACTCGAATGACCTGCTAAGGTGGGGTAGAAACAATGAGGGAAACTTCAACCTCAAAGAAGCCAAAAGAATAATCACCGGATTTGATCATCCAAATCTTGACAAGACATGGCGAAACCTTTGGAGCAACCCTCACTAGATGAAGATCAAAATGTTCATATGGCTAGTTCAGCATAAAAAGATTTTGACCTGGGAAAATCTCAATAAAAGAGGTTTTGCAAGTCCTTCAAAATGCCATTTATGTGGCCTACAGGAGGAGACCATGGATCACATTCTTAACCTTTGTGTGTTCACCTCCTCTATATGGAACTGGGTAGCCTCCATCTTCAACCAAATAGTCAGGAAGGATGATGATATTACTGCTACTCTAAAGAATTGGAGAAAAGACTTTTCGGATAGTGAGACAGTCAATGTAGCCTGGACACTGATTCCAGGTTTTTTGATATGGGATGTGTGGAAAGAACGCAACAACAGGATCTTCAAGAATAAATCTGGTTCAGCTCAAGGCATCATGGCTCAGATCCTAAAACAACTCAAAGAAACAATTAATGTCTTTCTGAAGCATCCTCCAGAGAATCCGCCGAATCAAAGGGACACTCACATCCTTGAAAAGTTGGGACTTAAGTATCACGGCCCTTCTGACACCCAAAAGAAAGCAAGGCACAGATCAGATGGCAAGGCTTTCTGGCAACCCCCTCCCCATGGCTTCCTGAAACTCAACATAGATGGAGCCTCAAAAGGGAACCCAGGGGACACGGGTTTCGGGGGAGTCATTAGAGATGCAGAGGGAAATATCAAAATCATTTTTCACAGTCATTTGGGGAGGGCTACCAACAATATGGTTGAACTCATGGCCATGGAGCAAGGCCTAGAAATCCTGAGAGACTACAATTTACATAATACTATCATAGAGGCAGAGTCGGAATTAACGATTAACTTGGTCAAAAGGATAAGCACCAGCACAACACCAGACAAAGTTTCAAACCACTAACGACTCTCAAAAGCTTTTCATAGAGTTCAATCTCATCCCATAACTCTTAGAACTCTGAGATTTGTTCACATGCGAAGAGATGCCAACAGAGTGGTGGACAGGCTAGCCAACGAAGGGGTGATTTGTGCTAGAGAAAACAAGTGTTGTTTGTGGGAGTTTGCTCAAAATGGACAACTGAGAAAGGACTGCAGCACTCTCGCGCGCGAAGACAGGGATCTTTATCATCACTCCAAGGGGAATCATCCAGTAGATATCTAAGTGGATGGATGTCAAGGGTTCTTCTAAGAGGCAGCCCAAGTTTAGGATCTTGCAGGGGACTGGTAGGCAAAGGAGAAAAAAATTAAACCAAAAAGTGGTTCGAAGTTTCTCTTTAGAATCGGGTGGTTTTGCAGCAGTTACCAGGGTTATCGAAGGGCATATTGTACCTGAAGTGGTTTTACCAAAATGTCTTTGATGCCACAAAAGGAGTTACACGTAGCGCTAGGAAGACCACGATGGTTTTGCTGGTGGGACCGGAACATTTTTGTTACAGTGTCCCTAGTTATCGGGCATCAGCTATACCATAAGCGGATTATCGGATATGCCTCTGCTTCCACTGACTGTGTTACTTGTGTCTCCAGGCTGTTTTGATTACCACCCTCATCAGACGAGTAATCCTAGTGCTATTATTCCGCCCGATATCCCTCTCAGCCATTGGATTTCGTAGATGCAAATCAACGGCTCCGTTATGTTGTGCATGTTTCCCACCATCGGGTTGACTTGAGGGTCACGTTTTCACTTTTAAGGCAGCCCTTTGGCTTCGTTGGTTTTAATGTTTTGTGGGCCCTTACCCGCGTTCTTGAGCATGTTGCTCATGTCTCAAACTAA
This sequence comes from Pinus tabuliformis, assembly GCA_031772625.1. NCBI lineage: Eukaryota > Viridiplantae > Streptophyta > Pinopsida > Pinales > Pinaceae > Pinus > Pinus tabuliformis. The sequence continues at coordinate 1,158,026,380 of CM062820.1, forward strand.
GGGTGTATGTCAAATAGTTGACATCTTGTACACTATGTATCCTCCTTGCTGCTTAATTTGAATAGAAGGTCTATTTCTTGCTTGAGCAAAAAAAAGAAACTTCATCTTCCTAAAGTATATATCACAGAGAAATTAGTGGAGGTCCCAATATTGGAGCTAAAGAGGAAATGGTTTCTAACCCCTCTCCATTCTATGAATTCAATGTGATAATCTATTAACATAATGGTTTCTTTCCATTTAGACTAAAATTGTACTAGTAGCCCTTTTTTCAAACTAGATAACCAAATATGACCTATTTCTTGTTTTCAAAGGTTTTTTTTATTTTCAATTTCATAGCCTTATTGCTTATAAGAAATCATTTGATAATATTTCTTGCTTATGGGAAAGAGAGGGTATGGCTATTATCATGTGCTTCCTAGAATATAACCTACCTAAAGCTTTTGTAATGAGAATTATTTGGGTATGTCTCCCAAATTTGTGAAGACACTTCTAGGAGTATATATATATGTTCAAGGTTTGGAGATCCATATTAGTAAGGGATTTCCATATAATCTTATACTTAAATAGAGAAGTTCAAGGTTAACTTAAGAATTGGATTATGAAATACAACATTTTGGTGTTAATAAGAAAAATATTTGTAGGATGCATGATTTGAGGCATGAGATTATCCTAACAAGAAAAATGATATAAACCAAACCTGAATGATCACAATAGTTTTAACAACAACGATCAATGATGAAGATGAACAAAGTGAAAATTCATTAATAGATTAAAAAATGGTGAACAATGCAAAAGGATGACCAAAAGTAAAGGATAAGGGAATAACACTCTCTAGAGTGGATAGAGAAGAAGAGAAGAATACATTAAAGGTGGTATTCAGAAATAAAAACCCCTTGAGGTTATGAAGAGAATACATTAATATAATACCTTTATGTTATAAGAAGCTATCCCATCTTTTGAATATTATACATGTCTAATTTCTTATAAAAATTATGTTCATTAAATTTCTCAATCATCATTAGTTAGTTATTATAAAAATTTCTCTATAATATCAAATATATATATATATATATATATATATATATATATATATATATTATTTTTAAAATAATATCATTGTTGTATGTGTTTATGACTACGACATATGATTATTGAACTTTTTCTATGATAATGATTTTTTCTCCTATTTATTTCGATTATGTTTAATATAGGCTGGGATTTGTCTTAATATTGGATGGAAGTACCATTGACACAAGAGCATCAACCCCTAGGTCAACTTAGAACTGGTTGGTTATGAAACTTTACAAAGGGGAAAGGATTTCCTCATGAGACATATGTATGAAATTTAAAAATAATGGAATTTTGATGTAAAGACATGTGTCGTAGTTATAGAAGGAATATAGCATGTTAGGGATGTTTTGTGATCTAACACTCTTTTCCATGTGTCGAATTGTAAGAAGTGAAAAGTTTCATGAAGATTCTAAAGAGAGGAACGGCAATACCTTGATTAAGGAATTTCTTAGTTAATCACTCCCACTTGTAGTTATATGTTTTACACCTATAAAAGTGCATATAGAAGGAATATGAGTATGATGAAGAAGGAGTAGTCCTAATAGATGAGTCAGGAAGTACGAAGCTTCCCATTGTATAGGACAATTATATGGTGAGGTATTCATATGACCTATAGTTAATCCATTTATTTATGTATAAAATAGATTAATGAAAATTATGTTCATTTGCTTCTATGGAAATTTTTGCATATAAGAGAAATTATGTGTCTTTGTGTTAAGTATGGATGGCTTGTGTGTGTATGCAAAAGTAACTACACATAACTGTGTAAACCTTATTGCTTTTCCTTTTCATTTAAAACCAATATATGGATATATATCTCTATCGAATTCTTGTGTGCATGGTGTCTATCGTATGCATGTAAATAAGATTGTAATGGTCATAATATGCTTTATTTCAGGAAATAATATTAGTTTGGTGCAGGGTTTCCTTTATTATCTACAGAGCTAAGTCATGCTCTGTATTTGGCATCAGTTACATTAATCTTAGCAAAGGTGAAATGAAACAGAGTGTTTTAACCTAACCCTTCTGAATACATGCATAATACCCTGGAGGGATTGACCTAGATTTTTCCACATAAGTACTTGTCGAGCCCCACTCCTTTCCATCGAATGAGTTTAAATCATCCTAGCTATCCCCCCCACCTGCTGACATCATGTGCACACTACCCGCTCTCACCCAAGAATCCTCCTAGGTTATTTATTCCATCCACGCATTTTAGTTGTTGATCTCATGCTACCCCACCTAACACTCCTCTTCAGAATTTGTATGAATCATCAATTTGATGCTCATGTCACCACCATTTATCTAGAATATGTGTCTAAGACTGATTCAAGAAAGAAAGGAAGATTGTGATCACGAGGGAGGGCCGAGAAGAGGTCCATTTAGGTTAGTTGCGCTGAGACTGAAGGTTGTGACCATAATCCCTAAGGAAAAAGAAGCAGTCAATGGGGCTAGCTCCATTAAAATGGTATCAAGGTGTAGTTATGCTTTTTATGGATTAAGAGAAAAGGAAGTGATCATGATAAAAATATATTGGTAAACAACAAGAGGGACTAAAGGAACTGTTCCTGAATAATAAATTCATAGAAAATAAAATACCAAAGAGAGAAAGGATGAGGATAGTTTAGTGGCAACGCTAGTAGTGCAAGAAGGATTCCAGCTAAGTCACAAGGAGAAGAATGTTTCTAAGACAAAACACCATTAGATTGGTAAGGAGAAGATGCATATATAGAGACTTTAGGTATAAGATATTCGGTTTATTGTGTTTTTTAGACTCACAATTGACATAGGAGTTAATTATTCAAGAATATAGATTGGAGAAGGAAACAAAAATAGAGATGTTATGGTGCAAAAGGGCTTAAAGGGAATTCCAACCAAGAAGTAGAGCTAGGAGGATTGTTGATGTAAGGAATGTAGAAATTTCAAATGTTAATGTGAGGAGACCTCATAGGTAAATTGATATTATATTTTCATTTTGATATAGAACAAGAAATGTTTGGTTGTAGGTAGCAGTAGAAGAAAGAGGACTTTGGAAAAGAACCCTTGGAGCAGAGAAGTTTTTCCAGCTATGGTTGGAAAGAGAATTAGACTAAAGAAGTCCTCAAGAGAGGTAAAGGGAATATGAAAAGTTATTAATAGAGGTGAGAAGATTGCAACAACTAGAAGAGAAAAGGAGGTTTGAGAGGTTCAAGAGGCGAGAACTTGTGAATCGAAAAGACCAAGTCCAGAGGAGAGAAGCTTGGTGAGCTTTCATGTGGAGGCTTGTTTATAGCTCACACTGAGAGTGGAGAAGATCATAGAGGAGAGAGAGATGATTGTGTACAATCGTGAAAAGAGTTCGAGTGAAAGCCACAAGAGAATGGAGGAAATTAGCAAAGTAGATGGCATTGACATAAGAAATATGAGCGAAGAGGAAATTTATTGGGAGATGGATGAGCTAAAGGAAACACTCAGCGTGGTAAGTTTGCTACTTCAAAAGATGGAGAATGAAAACTATAAATATGAATGGGATGTATAGAAAAAGTTCAAATGGCATGTTAAAGAATTGTATGCTAGGAACCCAAGAAAGAAAATAAGACACGTGTTGAGTGATGATTTGAAACATGACAAGCTCAAGTGAATCATAGAAACGAGCATTCCTTGTAGAAGAGTATGACGAAGACATTGAGAAGAGACTAATTGAGAGTCTCATGGACTATGAGGAAAGTTTAGACCATCTTGGAGATATTAGAGCAGAGATCTAAAATGTGGCTAGGAAGCCTTATAATTTTAAAACTAATATTTTGTGTACCATTGCAGGTCACAAGAATGATGAAGGTGGACAATCACCTACAATTATCATGATGATAGATGGGAATGAAAGAATTATTTTTCAAAGCATGGAAGGAGGGAAAAATTTAAAATACATTGAAATGGAATATGAGACTATAGTGTCTCATAAATGGAGTCAAGCAGAGATCCATACAAAACAAGAGGAATTAAGAATGGAGATATGAGAAGAGGTTAGGAGGCCTCATTTTTTTAAAACTAATAATTTGTATATGGGTGCCACTTTTGCAGGATATGAGGATGGACAAAAGGAAGAAGAAATGGCAGGATTTCTGAAAGGAGACCAAGAGAAAATGAATTCAAAAATTGATGAACAATCCTCAAAGATTTTCTTAAGGAAGAAAGAAAGTGAAAAAATGACTTTTCAAAAGCAGAGGAAAGAAGAAATAAGACTGTCTCATGAGAGTAGTCAAAAGGAATCATGGAAACAATTGATAAAGGAAACCATAGCCACAAGGGAAAATTTTCGTGTGAAGGTAATTGTGTGGAAGGTGAAGGACGCATATTGAGAGCTCTTATAAAAGGGTGTGAAGATGCGGAGGACAACCTCATAAAGGAGAAGGGACAATGTAAAGAAATTATGCTTCTATGATATGAAGAGGAATTGCAATTTATAGAGGGTTGGTTGGTCATCCCAATATTAAAGAAGATTACACAATGAATGAAGACATGAAGCATGAAGAGATTGTGATGCTTAAGCATTTAAATATTTTGATAAGTTTTATGATGCAAAATTGTTAGGATTAAAGTTAAGTGTGTATACAAAAGGCAACAAGTAGAAGGAGATGAAAGGAGGGAAGATGAGGCAGGTTTGTCTCATGAAAGTGAAATCTTGTTTTAATTTCAACATTAGGATATAGAGCATGAACCCGTTCAATCGGTTGTAAAGCAAGGAATTGCACATAGTATAGCTAACAATAATGGAGTGGGGCAAACAATGAACTCCCTCACGGAAGATAAATTACAATAGACTAATGTCTATAATAAATTCATCTTATGTGAAAAAGAAGGAAGCCTATCTTCCATTAAGAAGCCAGAGGGAAGGCCATGAAGTTTCTTAAACATATTTGAAGAGATGTCTGATAAGGTGGCCATTGAAGCGATGTAATTTTGGGAGGTACTACTACCAATGAGTTGTACAAACAATTTAGTTCAAAGGAGAGATGATATGGATGATGAGATTAAGAAGTTAAGGCTGCAAATGAAGACGATACCTGAAAAAGGGTACAGTGAAGAGGAGGAAACAATCAGTTGTAGAGTATGTTTAACTGCGAGAAACCACATAAGTGAAATAGGTGGAAGGCAAAACAAAATAGAATAGAATATGGGATCCTAGAAGAAACAATCAGTTGTAGAGTATGTTTAACTATGAGAAACCACATAAGTGAAATAGGTGGAAGGCAAAACAAAATAGAATAGAATATGGGATCTTAGATGGATGAAGAAAACAATAGAGAAACAATGTAGGCAAAGAAGTGAACAAGAACAACATAAAGTCTTCGATCCAGGAGGACTTCAACAACTTCAAGACATATGACTAGGAGGTCATAAAATTTCCTGCGTGGGGGATGGGAGTCTGATCGAGGAGCATCAACCCCTCCGTCTATCATTTTTCCTAAACCTAAGGGGTCATGAAACATTCCAAAGAGAGAAGATTCCTTAATTTGGAAATAGTGGAATTTTGATGTTAAGACATGTATCTTAGTTATATAAGTGATATATTGGTAAGGAATTTTGGTGAGCTAGCACTCTGGTCCATCTTTCATATTGTAAGATTTAAGTGCAAAGTGTGATGAAGCCTTCAGAAAGGGACAAGCGCACCTTGATTAAGGAAGCTATAAGTTAACAAAGTCCAATTGTAATTAGATATTTTCTTGCTACAAAAATGTACATAGCAGGAATTGGAGCAAGCTCAAAGCTCAAAGGAGGAGAAGGCCAAACAGATGAGTCAGGAAGTAAAAACTTCTGAGAGCCTACAGACCAGTCAGAAGCTGGAGTATGCTCTTGATTTATAGTTAATCCCTGTCTTTGTGTATAGAGTTAATTAATGAAATATATTTTCATTTGCTTACATGGACAACCTTGGCTATAAGAGAAATTATATGGAGGGTGGGTCGAGAAGCAGTCCAGTCAGTTTGGCTGCGGAGAGACCGAGGATTGTTTCGAGGGAGGACAGAAAAGCACTCGGTCGGGCTGGCTGCGTCAACTATCTTTTCAATTGCAGGATATTGTGATTGTGCTGGAAGCCCATTGAACATGATCTTCACCGTCAACACCTCCACCAAGATTTCCATCAATAATGGGACAGGATAAAATCCCACAATTACGCCTCACAGGTCAGAGGTTATGACAATGAATAATATACTAGGATATCGAAAACTTGAAATTATTGACTGACTGCAAATCCCTGCGAAATCATTGACCGACTCAGAATCCTTTGTGAAATCAGATAGCATAAATCTTTCTCGATATACCAGGATTGTCCCTTTGTAAAGTCAGTTATTTCATCGTTTTTTGCAACGGTAAAGTCATGGAGACTCGCGGGTTTCAATGGGTATTAAATTTGTTGTATCCCAAAATCTATATGCAGGGCATATCGCGCTACGAAAAGAACATTTAAACCGAGTTGTTTTTTAAGTTTTTTCTCTAAATTATTTTTAGGAAGTTTTTCCGATAAACTATTTAGCTTGAAATCACACAATTTGATGAGTAACTCGTACACAATTAAAATGTTTTAATATTGGATCTATATACAATAAAAAAATAAAAAAAACTATTTAAATCATAGTTATCCAATTTTGCTCAATCAGACTGAAAAATTCGAAAATTCAGCCTGAAATTACTCCACTTTTTATGCGTTAAATTGGACATGCAGTTGTAAATATTGAACGGTTGAACGTAATTCTCCATTTATATAGATGTTTAAGAATATTGAACCGTTGAAACTTAATTCTCCCTAGTGGTTGAGGGATCTAGTTAGACAATACTGAAGGTAGAAGGGACAAGGATGTTATTGACGGTTTGTTCTGCAATATAGGTGTGATTAATGATTAAAAAATTTATAGTTTTACTTTTATCAAAGTTATTTTGATGTGTTAATAAATTTTACATTGTTTGTTTAATGTTTTTTTAATTTTTATATTAAAAATAAAAAATTTCTCTAAAAGTAAGTATAAAAACTAAATAAATAATTGTTATATTAAATTTTCATTTTCACAATAAAATAATTTTGTCATCTTTTTTTATCTTTTATTTTCACAATAAAATAAGTTTTTGTCTATTTTTTAAAAATTTTCATTTCTTTCATATAATATTTTGACCAGTAAGTAATGAAATTGAAATTATTTATTCATAATAAAATTGGTTGTAATTTAGTTTTTTGCTTTTAAGAAATTTGTAAGGAAAATATATTATATGGTTTCTAAATCTTTTAAACAATTAGCAAAACAGCAAGATAGTTCTAATTTGATGATTCTTGATAGTTCTAATTTAATGATTTTTTATCTATATTTTATTCAGTTAGTAATTAGGAAATTGTCTAAATATTTATCATTAAAAATTACAGCATTAGTTACTATCTTTTGATTGACCAAGAAAAGTTGTTACTACTAATTTCAATATCTCATTCACTTCCATTGAAGAAGAATTGTTTCTACTAATTTCAATGTCTAATTTTATTTGCAACTTCTGTAATATAATTCACAATTGTTAAATTAGATTATTCCAAATTTAAGAAAAAAAAATATTAATAATAGTGTAAGATGTATGTTCAGTAATTTTTTCGATATTTAATTTTAGAGAGTCTAATTTTTTTTCATATTGAATAGAATTCGTATTTGTATTTGAATTTGAACTTGGTAACTATAGTTTAAATAACACAAATCAAGGTTTCAGCTCAAATTTTTCCTTCAGATTCTACCACTAGAAAATCTAAAAACACACACTAAAAATAACTCCTACTCCCATTCAAACAATCCCACCAATTATAATGCGACATCCCGATCACCCACACCACCCAAAGCAGCCAATCCCGCATTATACATTTGGGCAGTATATTCGCGTTGAGGGAGAAGACAGTCCAAAGAACATTGTAGAAGAGTAAAGTGTATGGTTTAAAGGCGGGCCACATGCACGTTGTAGAGTCGCCATCTTTTACCGATCAGAGTATAAGATTGCTATTTTTAAACAAAAGCAAATAATAGCGGTGAGCAAATTTTCAGAACACAGAGGGCCCGACAACTCTGAACCCATGCAATAAATCCAGAGCTCCAGTCCAACATTCCTAGATACATGTTTTATATAAAATCAGTAATAATATTGTCGACTCTCGCATGATAGGGACGCTCTTATTTTTAGGTCACATGATCAATCCGAAAAGGAGCTCTGGCTACTGGTTGTGAATGGATTTTTTGTTTGTTAAAAACCTGCATCTGCGTATCCATGCGCATTATCCCCGTATTTACTTTTATTCGGTGCTTTTTAAACGTTGTTTATATCGTGTTCCCCACACACTGGCCAACAAGATCATTGAGAAGAATAATCTAGTGGAGTTTTTGTCTGCTTCCCAGCAATAAATCATCGCCCACTAAACTGTGTCAGATTCTGTTGATATGGGATAAAATCTTATTTACACGTAACCTTACTTAATATAATCATAAACTGATACAGATTTATAAACGAACCTTCATTGTGTTAATTTTATTCACATTAACTTTAATGAAATAATAATCTAATGCTTTAATTCAATTGAATTTAAAGAATCATGACATGGAGTGTTGACATCTCTATGTAAATTCTATCTTCAAACTATATTGCTTTAGAAAATAAATAATAAATTAATTTCTACCTTTCTATCTCTATCTTCATATTCCTCAATAAACATTTATTTTGATACAGGCTTTAGACTGTAAGAATCCATGGACAAATTTATTAATAATTGTATATTTTATTTATATATTATAAATATTATTATTTATGTTTTAAATTGTGTTAATTATTTATTTTGAAACAGGCTTTAGATTGTAAAAATCCATGGACAAATTTATTAATAATGATATATTTTATTTATATAATATAAATAATATTATTAATGTTTTAAATTGTGTTGATTATTTATTTTCAGTGGTTCTGAAAGTTAACAATCTTTTGAAGCATTTTTTGTATATATATATATTGGAAGAAGATATTAGTTTTTTAGAAAGATATTAATAATTTGAAATTTATTTAAAGAGACCCTGTTACTTTGCTAATATTTAATGAATTTTATCATTTTTCATCCATTTTTTAAGATGAAATATGGTATCACTGATAACCATAATAATATTTAGAGCGAAAAAGCTATTTCTTTGTAATATCCCATGGATTTTTCATTTGACGATTTTTCATGAGTCTTCTATTTAGTTGAAGATATTAGTCTTTTTAAGAAAGATATTAATAATTTGATTTTTTTAAAGAGACCCTGTTACTTTGTTAATATTTAATGAATTTTATCATTTTTCTTCCAATTTTTAGATGAAATGTGGTATTCACTGCGAACCATAATAATATTTAGAGCGAAAAAGCTAGTTCCTTGTAATATCCCATGGAATTTTCATTTGAGTCTTCTATTTAGTTGGTGGAGTACCATATTACATTTTCTCATATTAAAGTGATGCCTTATAAGTGCTCAGGTCATTTCGCACTTCTTACACACTTTGGTTAAATGGAAGATGGCATGATATTAAAGACCAATTAAAATAGAAATTAGAGTAAGGTGTTAACTCGCTCATATGTTAAATATTCTCTACTCCTTTTCCAATTGTTCCAAAACCGTAGTGTAATTATAAAATTGTACCTTTTTATAAAAAGCATCTTATGAATTACTTAGGTCAAATGTTATTATTTAAAATACAGAATTTTAATATAAATCATTACTTAAATTTAATATAAAATAATTATTTAAATAAATTTAATAATATTAAAGTTAAAATCAATATATATTATACTGTTTTTTCATCAAAGATAATATTTTCCTTTTCAAAGCATGAATATCATTAACGATGTTATAATCTATAATGTATGAGGCTCCACTTTGTGATTTTCATCATATTACTAAATAATTGTTGCTAATACTCTTGGGGCATTTGGATTAATGTAGAGGATTATTTTTTTATGGAGCATTATCTTTTTATTACATTTGATCACTTCATGGAAGTAATTGGTTGTGGAAGTCCTACTCCTTGATTGGATGGTGAATTATGCTTGCTTCTTGTGATCATCTCACATGCGCTTGCGTTGTTGATTACCCCTTAGTTGCACACTTGATGGATATGGAACATACTATCTCATTAAGGTGGTATGAGATATATGTTTATCCCAAGGTGTTAGATATATTGTTCAAGTTCCTTGGTACATTTCCATAAATATGTGGTATTATCTAAATATGTGGTATTATCGATTGGAACTAGGAGGGATGTTCTACATGGTTCTTAAATGTTAAATATGTGATGTGTAATATCCCGATCAACTAAAACTAAGAAATCAAATTATTATTTAATTTAGAAATTTATGAAGTTATCTCTTTTGGAGATAATTGAGAAAAAATTGTTAATATAAATCTTCTGATTTTATCTTTAAAGAAACTATGATATAATAAGTACGTGATTAACTACTTCTGGAAATGTGTTAAGGACTGCTAGGGTAAGACTTAAGTTGAACTGACACGAGACAATTGGGAAGTAGTTACACTCCAAGGAGTAGAAAGGAAAAAGTGGTTGGAGAAAAATACCACAATATTTGGGTTGTATGAGAATATCTCTCATGAAGTGACTTAGAAAATTTATGATTTAAGTTGAAATTTTAGATAAGCCTAAAGTAATTATTTTTTTTGACTAAAGAGAAATGTTTAAATGAGTACATGTTTCTAAAAAAAACAATAGAAAATATGTAACAAAAGTTTTATGATAGAAAAAATAAATATTCTTCAAAATCTGACAAAGGCCACTCGGAAAGTTAAATTTCCCTTTGAGTCAATGAAGAGTTAAAAAGTTAGTTATGTAAGAAGAAAGGGAAATAGAAAAAAGAAGAAATTGCCTCACTTTGGCCCATTCACTCTAGAGAGAGGAGAGGGAACCAGAAGAAGTGGCTAGAGAAAAATGCCATTGATCTCGGAAAGAAGGTCCGTGAATAAAAATAATGGATGGGGATAAACACTAGTATTATGGTACTCTTTCTTGGGGTAACTGTGGGAGAAAAATACACTAACCACCAGATCACACACGAGAGATAAAGACTGGTTATACCCTAAAAGAGCAGGGTACTACTCCGAGGTGTAAAGAAAACTTATTGAGCAACAAGGTTACTGTTACTCTGGCTAAAAGGGACAATAGCTAAGGGTTATTTAGATAATAATATGACTTACAGTTGGGAGATATGAGTAGGCCCTTAGCATATTTCCTCTTATTATCAAAGGTAAGTCCCAAACCCTTGTACTTGGAAACAAACGGAGAGAAACTACAGTTATGTTTTTTCGACGTATAATTAATTTGGGAAAAGAATTGTAAATTACATGTGTTGTATGCCTCATATTGTATATTATATGCATGGGATGTCGCATATTGTATGTGATGTAGGAATGCAAATATTTGTTGAGTCTACATAAGAGAGGATTATGAAAATGGAAAATCAATACAATCCTAGTTGAAATTGTTAGATGGATGTACAAGGATAATTTTATCTAAAGAAATTGAATATTGTTGTATGGCCTCTTTCTATGCCTTTGTGAGATTTATTTTTGAATAAGAAGCAACAACGCTTCCTCTCATATACATGAATTAGTAAAAAGAGGGCTACACATTGCGTAAATGTATAGCATATAAATAAAGGGTTAACGCCTCTCCATTAGGTCGTAGGACAATGGTTAGGCACAATCCCTAAACTTAATAGATAGGGAACCTTCAATAAAAATAAAAGAAATAATAGAGACAAGGCTACAATCGTACAAGTATTTTGGTCGAAATTTTTGCAAACATTTTTTATGAAAAAAAGGAGTTTTCTTTTAAAAGGGAATGATTGTATATATATACAATATAATTCCTAAGAAGTTAAGTATCTTCGTCAAATAATTGTTGCATTCACCATACAATAATCACTTATATTAACATAAAGTAAATAATAAAAATAATGTTATTAATGAAATGGGTATATTTGGTATGGAGAAAAGTAGTCACAGTCCACAAAATATTATATTGGTAGTTGAGAAGGTAAATTTATATTCAAGCCATTATAAGAACCAAATAGGAAGTAAGAAATAAAAAATAAAAAAATAAAAAATAAACATGAGGGAAAGTTTCATATGTAAATACTTTAAACAAAATTGGGAACTTCACGAGTGAAAAATCTCGACAATTGAAGAAAAAACATATACATGTAAGGTGGCAAAAATCCCTTTTCTTGCCACATGGACCAACCCTAATGAAGGTGGAAAATAACATTAAAAAAAATACTTAACCAAGATAATAGTTAAAATTATGGAAGATAAATTATTGGGAGATTACCAATAACCCTAGGCATAGTGAGGTCATCATGTGAATTAAGGATTTGAGCTGACACGACACAAAGAGTATACTCTATGTGATGGGTGTGGCATTATAAAAAACCCAAAGACAAAGCCACAATTAGTCAAGGAGTAACAAGAAAGAGAAACATTACAATGGAAGATAATGAAAGAAAACAATTTTTTCATATATAATTACCTTTGCAAAAATCATTAGCAGAGATGAGCTTCAACATCAATAGGCCTGCCTGCTATGGTGTAGTGGTTATGATAGTGCACTATAGAAGGTAACTTGAAACCCTAGTGTGACCGGAGAACAAAGCTTTGCTTTCTCGAAAAATAAACTTGAAAATGAATCAAATTCAAAGAAACCCCTACGATAGTTACCCTACTGATGAGCTGGGGGAATTTTGACCATTTGATCTGCAGTGTGATAGGTGTAGCACCAAAATTAATTTTTTGTATTGACATATTAAGTGGTTGACGTGTCGTATCTTGGACCACATGGTGAGGATGTACATATATTCCCAGAGAATTTGATTTAAGTTTTACACAAAGACTAATAATCAGTGGTGTGAGCCATATATGTATTTATAGTTATATAAGTTCAACTAGGGTTGAAATATAAGTTAAGATTTTGATATTACTCTAACAAGAAATCCTGCTGCAAAATGTTGAAGGTTGATAGTATGGAAGAACATCAACATAGGTCCAAATATCACAATTATACCTAATGGGAGACATGTTTAAGAATTACCCGAAAACCCTTGATAATAGTTGTCACATTATTTCCTTTACTTTTTTATCTATAAAAAAAAAAAAATTCAAACTTTACAGTGTCAGGACCATTGATCACTGGCAACTAAAAACGTTTAAATTAGAAAAGCCAAGGAAAAAATTCATCCTTATGCAAATTGAATTATATAAATTATGACCGTGACAGTGTAACGTGGTTATATATATATATATATATATATATATATATATATATATATATATATATATATATATATATATATATATATATATATATATATATATATATATTCCAATGCAAGAACTTAAGATGTAGTAGTAGGAAAAAAATATTCAATTCTTTTATGGAGTTGGTTCTCATGGAGATGTGACAAGTGGTATCATAGCTATAGGTTCAACTCTTAGGCCTAGAGGTCAATCAAGAGCTGAAGGTCTAGAAAAATTACTATTGAGATTACATAGAAACAAGAGGTAAAGAGATTAGTGAGGGTAGGAACACTTGTTACATCTCATAGGTAGAAGAGTAGACTTGTGTGCCCTCAGGAGATGAGGTGACCCCTCCTACAGCATAGGTACCATTATAAAGAGGGATACAAGTAATCTATCAAATTAATAATTTTACGACTAATAAGACATGGTTCTAATATTATACTATATAAGTTTGATTAAAGAATACTTAGGAAAAATGGAGAGAGAGAGAGAGAGAGAGACTAACATATTAGTATAACTGGATTAAATTGGTGATGCAAGTCCAAAGACAACCGTTATAGACTAAGACTCAAATATGGTGGAGTGTATGACATAATAAGATAGAGCATTACATTATATAATTGGTAAGAAAACGCTATCCTAAGTATTGAAACTTAGATAATTATGGGCATTGGTTAAAAAAATTTGTTAAAAAATAAGCCTTTTTGGTCTATCATAAGCAGATTAATATAGAAATTTGAGTAATTGGTTACTCTTTCCATACATAGAACCTATTTGACTAGGTGTCCACATCTAAGACTTTCGAATGGAATAGGGTGACCATAGCCATAGTAGGTCGTTATAAAAGGAAACAACCTTTAAAAATAATGATGAAACATAAATAAGTATATTCTCTAATGGTGGCATGGATATGCCATTTTCACAAACTTATGTATGGAACTATGATGAAGACATTGTGAATATAACAACTATCTTCATATGTTATAAATGATTGTTATACTGAGATAATTTTGTGGTATATTTGAATATAATCATGTTGGTAATATTAGTATACTAAATCAATAATTTTTTTGTGTGGTGAAATCCATGATTAAAAGAATCCTTACAAACAATATAAGAAAAAAATGAGCAAAGGCAAAGTTGGAAATTTACATAATGGTAAGGCTTACATAATCAAAGAATCAAATACTAACTTATGCATCATATATAAGATATTTCTATACTTATGAAAGAAAAGGAAAATTGTTGCCTATGATTTTGTATTCCAAGTAATTATACCCATGTAATGTGCGCCAGGAAAAAATAGTTAGCCAAAAGAGTACCTAGAAACCCCTGCTAAGATTCAATCCTATAAGGGGAACATGAAAAATATGTAGTTCTTATATGAGGTGAATATAGTTGGGATTTCAATGGTAAAATAGAGTGGAATAACTCAAAACTATTATAGTTGTACCATTATAACTCTGGAATGAGAGAACAAATGCATCAGGAGGAAAATGAAAGCTACGCGATGGAAGGGGTCTCTTAGAGGTTGATTCCAAATTCATGCATGGAAATGATGATTATCAATGAAATAAAGATAAGTAGAAATGATTTTTCAAGATGAGATATTTTTTAATGAAAAAAAACTACTAGTAAAAACGATATTATAACAATCTCCTTATAGTGGTATTGGAAATAGTGTATGTAATTAAAAATAACAAACCTTATAAATTCCATGGAAACTATAGAGTGTGGATAGAAACCAATAGAGTAACATAGAGGAAGATTATTTTTTTTAATAATACAAAAAATGAATTGATCATGTCAAATGAAAATTGGTGTAGGAAAAGTAGTGCACAAATTTGGAACCTGAATTTATCTTACAAAATTTTTAGTAGAGCCAAAAAGGTACTATATTTCTAACTAGGGAAGCATTTTGGGTCCTAAGGGAGATAGTGATAGGGGAATGGTAAGAAAGTAATTATGAATCATGAGAATTCCTGCAAATTTCAAGAGCCCAATTAAAAGCACTACTGCACCATAAATACTACGAAGGTTTGGGAACCTTCACTACGAATATTCAGTTTGAGAGTATAAATTTATAAAATGTATGAAAGATACTCCATAGGAAGGAAAATACCCATGAAAAGTGGCAAGAGAAGAGTGGATAACTCTATACATTCTAGAATAAAATGTTGTATAAACATAGGAGGTACATGATGTTAACATGTGTTATAACTAGAATAGATACACAAAATATTTATATCAAGGAAAAACCTACAATAGCAGCATAAATTGAGTACGAATATGCTAAATATTGTAACTTACGGTTTTGAGTAAAATCCCATGGCTATCATGAGTAAGTTTGGTATTCGAAACAAATAATATCATGTAAAAGTTAATCATATTTTTACCGAGAAAAGAGACAAAATTTATGGAAAATTCCAAAAGCATTCCTTTGTGACCTCAATTAAGGAATGTTAGGAATTAACTTAATTTTAGTATAATTTTTCTGTCCTAGATATGAGAAAAAACTAAAACTAATGGCATAAGCATGAACAACAATATTAATTTTGTTTTTTCCTTTCTTTAAAAGGAAAGAAGAAGTGTGTGGAAACAGTAATGTGGCAACTAGGTAAGTTGGTTCAATCCACTAAAACAATGGGCAATAAAAAGGTAAAACATAGTTCTCATAACCCTGACTTAAATGGCACATGCACTTAGGCATTGCAGACATGATAATCTCCCCCCCCCCACAACACACACACATATATATAATGCCATTATGTTTGACATGGGTGTCGCAAGTCATTAGAATAGAAATATGATTACTTATGGATGGCGTGAAAAGAGGAATATGTTGACAAAAGGAATTCTAATTGAGCATGACTCTTACATTATGATTGTAGAAAAGAAAAAGTGGCAGTAGGGCATAGTTCTCATGAATAGAGGTGGTTTAGCATCTGTATTCTATTTGGTAAATTTTTAAGTAATTTGTATATGTGCATTTGGTGTACATGCATGTTTGAGTATATTATATTGTTTTAAGTCTACATCACATTGTGATAAGATAGTTTTAAATAAATATAAATGTGTTAATTAAATATGGAATTTAGTTCATGTCATACGATGGATAGGTGGATGGTAATTAGATTTCCTAAAGAAACCTAGTGGGATTGTATAAAGTTATATGAATTGGAAATAACTTAGCGTGGAAGTAAGATTTTACCGCTAAGAGGTACATCCACAAGTGTTAAGAGGAATATCTAAAGTTAAGTTTTGATAGTGCATGTTTTTGGTTTTCTTGATTATTATAAATATTGAAAAGGTATCCTAAAGTGATGTGGATAATTATACTATATTGACATAGTGTATGTCAGAGAACCATTGCATACTCGAGTGAAAAAAGGGGAGAAACCCCATAGATGTATACGCATGTACAATAATGTATAACCTTCATTAACAACCTATAATGCAAGATGAAAAGGACCAAAATTGAAGTAATGTTGTAATGTGAACCCTTGGTTTTGCGCTAAAGTGAATAATAAGCCAATGTTATGAAACCAACTCACAAAAAGATAGAAAAGAAAGATAAACACCTTAGAATACAACCTCTTCGAGGGGGCAACCTCCTTTACATTACACAAATGAAAAATTCTTGGATGATACAAATGACAAGACCCCCTTTCAATATATATGAGTCTAAGGGGTCATAATATAATTAGAGCTGACATAACAATAATAATGTAAGGGCACAATAGTAATAATAGTGGGCTTCTATGGGGCACAATAATAACAATATGGGGGCTACATGGGCACAAATATATAATAAGGGGGTTGTACTAACAACAATAAGGGGTTACACTAGTAGTATAGGGACCTAACATGCCCCTCTTCTTCAAAAAGTGTTGTCCTCAACGCTTGAGTAGTTCTTGATGCCTCTGTATAAAATTCTTGTCCACCCATGTGGAATCTTTAGCGGGTAAGTTCTTCCACTTGATGAGATACTCTGAAGTTGATTGATTTCGTAGCTGTCAAGTTCTTGTTTATGTGACTGCTCCAGGTTCCAATATGATTTTTCCTTCCTCGTCAAGTTTTGGAATATTGTTTGAACTGGGATCTTCTACAAGTTTTGAATGAGTGGCCACACTTCTTCATCCTTCTTCCATTCATCCCTTACTTCGTTTATCCAATCTGGTTGGATAATAGAAATAGCACAAAACAATGCTTCCACATCCTCATCCTTTCTTGAGAGCGCATCTGTAACAACATTTTTCTTCCCTTTTTTAAAGAGGATTTCAAAGTCATAACCCAACATATTTGTGACCCATTCTTTTTGTTCTTCTAAATATAATATTTGTTCTAAAAAGTATTTAAGACTATCATGATCCATTTTTACCTTGAAGTGTCTTCGCATTACATAAGGTTGTCATTTCTTAAGTGCATGTAGTATTGCCAACATTTCCTTCTCATAAATAGCTTTCTTGAGATGTAGCCTTAAAAATACCCAATTGCCTACATCAAAAATTCTTTCACCGTGATATTGATCTGCCTGTTGTTTCATTTGATTTTGCACCAAAGTGGCAATATCCTTTAAAACTTGGAGAACTTTTTCTTGATGCTCGATGTGATATTTCATTGCTTGAATCTTTTTCTTCTTGATATGTCCTTCCATCTTGAGAGTTTGCGGAGTGGTAATTTCTTCCAATGCATTACAAGATATGGTCAGATTCATTTATGGATGCTCGATGTGACCTTTCACTTCTTGAACATTTTTCTTCTTGATATGTCCTTCTATGTTGATAGTTTGAGGAGTGGTAATTCCGGCCAATGCATTACAATATATGGTCAGATTCATTTCTTCTTTCTCGATTTGATCTTTCACTTCTTGAACCTTTTTCTTCTTGATATGTCCTTCTATCTTGAGAGTTTGAGTAGTGATAATTCTTGCCAATGCTTTACAAGATATGGTCAGATTCATTTCTTCTTTCTCTAGGGTTGGTTCCTAGTGTATATCCTCTTCTTTTGATGTTTCTTGATCCTTTTCTTCCTCCTCTTCAAAATCAATGTAAAATAATTTCTTCTCAGCACACTTATGACCTTTAATGTATTTGTTATCACAATTGTAACAAATTCCTTTTACTCTTTTCTCTTCCAATTGTTGTAGTGTCAACCTTGTAGGTTGTGGAAGGCTAGGAGAAACAACACTTACATCTTTATAGTTGTGAGGGGTAGAATTCCTTATTGCCATATTTTTTTTTTCCACTTTTCTTGGCAACCTGAATGCCTTCTCCAATGAATCAGTGTTATGAAACCAGCTCAAGAAAAGATAGAAAAGATAGATCAACGCCTTAGAATTCAGCCTCTTCGAGGGGGCAACCTCCTTTACATTACATAAATGAACAATTCTTTGATGATTCAAATGACAAAACCTCCTTTCTATATATAGGAGTCTAAGGAGTCACAATATAATCCAGCCGACCTAACAATAATAATATAAAGCCACAAAAATAACAATAGAGGGATTCTATGGGCACATTAATAACAATATGGGGGCAATGGGGGCACAACAATATAAATAAGGGGTATAACTACAATAGTAATGGGGTAATCACTAGTATTATAGGGACCCAACATGCCCCTCTCCTTCAAAAAAGTGTTGTCCTCAACGCTTGAGTAGTTCTGGATACTTCTGCATAAAATTCTCATCCTCCCATGTGGAATCTTCAGCGGATAAGTTCTTCCACTTGATAAGATACTCTGAAATTGATCGATTTCGTAGCTGTCGAGTTCTTGTTTCTATGACTGCTTCCGGTTCCAATATAATTTTTCCTTCCTCGTCAAGTTCTGGCAATATTGTTTGAATTGGGAGCTTGTCGCCTATAACCTTCTTTAAACATGAAACATGGAAAACTGGGTGCAATCGAGAAGCTGCAGGAAGCTCCAATTTGTATGCCATAGTACCAATCTTTTGCAACACCTTGTACGGACCATAATACTTTGGTGATAATTTATTATCCTTCTTAGCTTGCTTGAGGGACATTTGCTTATATGGTTGTAGCCGTAGGAATACCCAATCACCTACATCAAAACTTCTTTCACTGCGATGTTGATCTGCCTGTTGTTTCATTCTATTCTGTGCCAACACGAGGTTATCCTTTAAGAGTTGGAGGACTTGTTGTTGATGTTCGATGTGATGTTCCACTGCCTGAACCTTAGAATTTTCTCTTAAATATGATGTGATGGATGGTGGTTGATACCCATAAAGTGCCATAAATGGGGTCATTTTTGTTGCTGTATGGAAGGAAGTGTTATACCACCATTCAGCCAGAGGCAACCATTTGACCCATTGTGTCTGTTTATCAGATACAAAGCAACGAAGATATCCTTCCAAACATTTGTTTACTATCTCAGTTTGCCCATCAGATTGAGGATGATAAGATGAGCTATGAGCTAACTGAGTACCAAGACAAGAAAATAATTCTGTCCAAAAATTTCCAGTGAAAATGGGATCTCTGTCACTTACAATAATCTTTGGGTTTCCATGTAGCTTTTGAATTGTTTCCATAAATGCAGTAGAAACTGTACTGGCTTTAAATGGATGTGATAATGCACAAAAGTGTGCATACTTGGTAAGTCTGTCAACTACCACCATGATGACACTCTTTCCCTCAGACTTGGGTAAACCTGTGATAAAATCCATTGAAACCTCCTCCCAACGTTGGCTTGGAATGGATAAAGGTTGTAATAGACCCGGTGTCTTAATTGTTTCAACTTTATTTTGTTGGCAAACCAAACATTCTGCCACAAACTTTTGAATATCTGATTTAAGGCCATCCCAAAAAAATTCCTTCTTAACCCTGTGGTAAGTTTTTAAAAATCCTGAGTGCCCTCCTAAGGGAGAAGTGTGCAATTCCATAAGAATCTTTTGTTTTAGCTGGGAATTCTTACAGAGGTATAAGCGATCTTTGTACCATAACGAATCATTTTTCCAGCTAAATGTATCAGACGTACTGGAATCTTGTTGTAGCTTTCGAATAAGTGCCCACACTTCTTCGTCATTCTTCCATTCCTCCCTTGCTTCATTTATCCAATCTGGTTGGATAATAGAAATGGCGCACAACAATGCTTCCACATCCTCATCCTTTCTTGAGAGTGCATCTGCCACCACATTTTGCTTCCCTTTTTTGTAGATGATTTCAAAGTCATAACCCAACATCTTTGTGACCCACTTTTGTTGCTCTTCAGAGGATAATCTTTGTTCTAAAAAGTATTTAAGGCTATCATGATCCGTTTTTACCTTGAAGTGTCTTCCCATTAGGTAGGGTCGCCATTTCTTAAGTGCATGGAGTATTGCCAACATTTCCTTCTCATAAATAGCTTTGCTTAAAAACTTTCCCTTGATTGGACGACTTTCAAAAGCAATGGGTCTTTCATCTTGCATTAGAACAGCACCAATTCCATTTCCTGAAGCATCACATTCCACAATAAAGGTTTTTGTGAAGTCCGGTGTAGCTAAGACCGGTGCTTGGCACATTGCCTCTTTAAGATGTTCAAAGGCCTTTGTTGCTTCCGGAGTCCATGAAAATGCATCTTTCTTCAATAATGTTGTTAGAGGTGCTGCTATTCTCCCATAATTCTTAACAAACTTGCGATAATACCCTGTCAACCCAAGAAATCCTCGCAGATGCTTTATGGATGTGGGGATTTTCCATTCCTTAATGGCTTTAATTTTGCTAGGGTCTACCTTAACTCCTTCATGAGATACAATATGACCCAAATATTCCACCTCCTGGACTCCAAAGAAACATTTGGATCTTTTTGCATATAATTGTTTCTCCTCCAATAGTTGTAGCACCCTGTCAACATGTTCAACATGATCCTTCCAAGACTTGCTGTAGATTAGTATATCATCAAAAAATACTAACACAAATTTTCTAAGGAATGGTTTGAAAATTGAATTCATCAAACCTTGAAATGTTGAAGGTGCATTGGTAAGGCCAAAAGGCATGACCAAAAATTCATAATGACCCTCATGAGTTCTAAATGTCGTTTTGGAATGTCTTCAATCTTCATTCTGATTTGATGATATCCTGAACGAAGATCCAACTTGGTGAAGTAAATTGATCCATGCAATTCATCCAGTAATTCATCAATGACAGGAATGGGGAACTTATCTTTAATAGTGAGCTTGTTGAGCTCCCTATAATCCGGACACATGCGCCATGATCCATCCTTCTTGTGCACCAATACTACTGGAGCAGAGAAAGAACTTTGACTCGGTTGAATTATACCAGCCTCTAGCATTTCTGCAACCATACGTTCAATTTCACTTTTTTGGACATAGGGATATCTGTACGGCCTGATGTTTGGAGGAACACTTCCTGGAATCAGATGAATAGCATGATCATGATCACGCATAGGTGGGAGACCTTTGGGAGTCTCAAATACCTTGGAATGATTGTCCAGGACTTTTTGGAGATCTGGAGAAATAGATGATTCCAATGTGGAAACATCTAGCGAACATAATTGTGCAATTACACCTCTTTGCTCCTTTTTTAGAAGCTTTGTCATACCATTAGAGCTGATTATCTTTCCTGGTTTCCCTGCAATACCCCTTAATTCAACTTCCTTTCCTTCCGTAGAAAATTTGATGAAAAGTTCTTGAAAATTAAAAGCTATTGTACCCAAGGATTGTAGCCATTGGACTCCTAGTACAACATCAGCACCTCCCATTGGAATGGAAAGCATTGGGCTAGTCAATACATATTCTCCCATGGATAGCTTGATATTATGGCACTTTCCAGAGCAATTTATTGTTCCTCCATTTGCAATCATCACTTGACACTCTGGTGCTGGATATAGGAAGCAATTCAATTCTTTTGCTACCCTACAATGAATAAAATTGTGGGTGCTTCCTGAATCAATCAACACTATTACCTTTTTCTTCTTGATTTGTCCTTCTATCTTGATGGTTTGAGGAGTGGTAATTCCCGCCAATGCATTACAAGATATGGTCGGATTTATTTGTTCTTCATCTAGGCTTTGTTCCTGGAGTATATCCTCTTCTTTTGACCTTTCTTGCTCCTTTTCTTCTTCCTCTTCACAATCTATGTAGAATAATTTCTTCTCAGCACACTTATGACCTTTAGTGTATTTGCTATCACAACTGTAACAAAGCCCTTTTGCTCTTTTTTCTTCCAATTGTTGTGGTGTCAACCTTATAGGTTGTGGAAGACTAGGGGCAACAACACTTCCGTCTTTATAGTTGTGAGTGGTATGCTTCCTGGTTGCCATAATTTTGCTTTCCATTTTTCTTGCTAACCTGAATGCCTTCTCTAATGAATCAGGTTCCCAAAGGCGAACATCATGTTGGATATTATCCTTTAAAGACCCTATGAACACATCAATCCTATGCTCCTCTGGAATATCTTTTACCCTTATGTTCAATTTTTGGAACTCCTCAATGTGCTCCATTATTGAACCCTTTTGTTTGAGACTTATCAATTGGCTAAAAAAAGTGTTGCTTTTTGTATCCTCATAATGTGCTATCAATTCTTCCGTAAAAATTGCCCAAGTGATAAATTTTTTACGAGAGCAAAGCCATTGATACCATACAAACTGATTTGGTTCCAAATATAAAGTTGCCATACGTACCTTTTGTGTGTTTTGCACATTATTGAGATCGAAGAATTGCTCCATCTGTAATATCCATGTGGCGGGATCCTTGCCATCAAACTTCCTCATATCGATTTTTGGAATATGGTGGGTCTTCGATCCAACATTAGAGTCTATGGAATCATGATTAACATTTCTTTTGTTCACATCATGAGTTTCCTTTACAACCTTTTCACCATTAGTAAGTATTTCTTGTAGAAAATTTGTCAAATCTGTCTTCAAATCTACCATGTCTGTCTTCAAATTTTTCCTCAAATCTGCCTTCAAATCATCCATCTTAGCTTCCATGCCCTTTATCTTAGATTCCACACCATTTATCTTAGCATCTGTTAGCTTTTGTGAGCGTGACATTTGTTGCACTTGTTCTTGTAATTTTGATATATCATGTAGCATTTCTTCCTCTTCTTCATGAGTCATGCTAGAGCTTTCAGGTTCCTTACTAGGTGTTTGCATTTTCTTTCCTCGGGGCATCAGTTACCGATAATAATGCTTTACTATGCCCTTTGAATTCCTTCAAACCAAGCTTATGCAAAAATTAAAAAAAAAAAACTACACACCTTTTTTTTCTTTGTAGAAGCCTGATATTGAATCTGATGTATCTCTGTAATTTCGAATCATCCAATTCTGAAATTGTGACCTATAGTAGCCTTCTATTTCCTATTTCCAATGCCACTAGTCTGATCCAAATTGGATTCTCCAGGAAAGAGTTATGCACAATCTCCCGCAGTGACCGGATTATAGACTAGTTCAGTAGAGCGAATTTGTATGAAGTGCCACGTGTCTCTATTTCAACCTTTGACTCTGAAAAATATATAAAAGAAAACTACATTCCGTTCTCTTTCTGTACCTTCTTACGAAATTTCAATCCGATGCTCAGAAAGAAAGTTATGATGATTTTCCCCAGGTCACCTGTTTTGAGTGTAATTCAGGAGTCTGCAAAAAGACCAACTTCCTCAGATCATATCTCCGAAAATATCGTGCGAAAAGCTCTAAAATTTAGACCCAAGGTTCAGCACGATTTCTTCTCAAATGGGTTTTTTTTGCGACTTCTGAAACGTCACAGAAAAAAGTTATAGCAAAAATTCCACGATGACCTGTTTGGAGCAGCGAAACCCTAGAATCCAAAGCTCTGATACCAAATGTTATGAAACCAGCTCAAGAAAAGATAGAAAAGATAAATCAACGCCTTAGAATTCAGCCTCTTCGAGGGGGAAACCTCCTTTACATTACATAAATGAACAATTCTTTGATGATTCAAATGACAAAATCTCCTTTCTATATATAGGAGTCTAAGGAGTCACAATATAATCCAGCCGACCTAACAATAATAATATAAAGCCACAAAAATAACAATAGAGGGATTCTATGGGCACATTAATAACAATATGGGGGCAATGGGGGCACAACAATATAAATAAGGGGTATAACTACAATAGTAATGGGGTAATCACTAGTATTATAGGGACCCAACAATCAGGTTCCCAAAGACAAACCTCATGTTGAATTTTATCCTTTAAAGTCCCTATGGAGACATCAATCCTATGATTCTTTGGAATATCATTTTCCCTTATATTCAATTTTTGAATGTCCTCGATGTGTTCTACCATTGAACACTTTTGTTTGAGATTTATCAATTGGCTAAAGAAGGTGCTTCTCTTTCTATCCTCATAATGTGTTGTCATTTCCTCCATGAAAATTGACCACGTAACAAGTGATTTACGAGAACAAATCCCTTTATACCATAAAAATTGATTTGGTTCTAAATATGCAGATGCAATACGTACCTGTTATAACAGTTGTGCCTCATGTAGATCAAAATATTGCTCCATCTATAGTATCCAATTTATGGGATCCTTACCATCAAACTTCCTCATATCACCTTTTCTTGATTTTAGGAGCTCGATATTGAAACGACTGTAACTTTATAATTGCGGGTCTTCTAGTTTTGAAATCACGACCTACAGTAGCCCTCTGCATCCTCTTTCCAATGCCACTAGTCTAATCGAAATTGGATTCTCTAAGAAAGAGTTATGCACAATCTCCCAAGATGACCTGATTCTATACCATTTCGGAAGAGAAGAATTGTATGAAGTTCCACGTGTCACTATTTTAACCTTCGAATATAAAAAATATACACAGACCACTACAGACCTTCCTGTTTCTATAACTTCTTACGAAATTTCAATCTGATTCTTAGAGAGACAGTTAGGACGGGTTTCCCCAAGTCACCTGTTTGTGACGTAATTCGAGAGTCTTCCAAAACCCTAACTTCCTCAGATCATATATTTGCAAATACAGCGACAAAAGATTTGAAATTTGGACCTGAGGTTCAGATTGATTTCTTCTCAAATGGTTTTTTTTTAGCTTGTAAAACTTTGTATCGACAATGTTATAGTGGAAATTCCATGATGACCTGTTTTAGATGAAATTATGGAGCTTGAAAAAACCCTAACTTCCTCAGATCATATCTTCAAAAATATAGCGAGACAAGATCTGAAATTCAGACCCGAGGTTCAGCGAGATTTCACCTCAACTGGTTTTTTTTTTAGCTTCTGAAATGTCATAGAAAAACAGTTATAGCGAAAATTCCACAATTACTTGTTTAGAGAAGCAAAACCCTAGAATCCAAAGCTCTGATACCAAATGTTATAAAACTAGCTCACAAAAAGATAGAAAAGAAAGATAAACACCTTAGAATTCATCCTCTTCAAGGGGGAAACCTTCTTTATATTACACAAATGAAGAATTCTTGGATGATACAAATGACAAGACCTCCTTTTTATATATAGGAATCTAAGGGGTCATAATATAATCAGAGCCGACATAACAATAATAATGTAAGGGCAAAATAATAACAATAGTGGGCTTCTATGGGGCACAATAATAATAATATGGGGGCTACATGGGCGCAAATATATAATAAGGGGGTTGTACTAATAACAATAAGGGGTTAGTAGTATAGGGACCTAACAGCCAACCAACATGACCATAGCTAAGTCCGCTTGGAAAAAATAGGTAGGTTATGCTAAATTATACTATGCATAACTAATGCATATGAAACATTTGAAATTATGATAAAATCATAAGTAATGCTACTTGTGTGAAAACTCAATAGTTGTTGTTGTCAAAAAAGGCACGAAAGAAAAATGATTCTTATACATGGTGAAAATGGGAATGCTATTTCCATACTCGAAAAATTTACAGTGGAACCCCCAGTGGGGTCCATATAATTTGGCATAGCCATTGGACAAGTAAAAAAAAAACGAAGCAATACAAAATAAATTTATTACTACTGTCAATGTGCTTACATTAATGGTGCTAAATCTTATTCAATGAATATTTCCAACCCTTACTAGGCTATGGAGCATGCTAATGACCATTATGGGTAAACACTGTTGTCCCTTATTGGATACCTAAATAAAAACTAATGATACTTGTTTAACATTTATGGCAACATACTGTAAATAGAATGTGGGATTCAAAAAGGAGTAAGTTTTGCTCCATAAATCATGCCATCCCTAAAAATAAAGCGAAATGAAAGCACCTTGGGCTTGAATAAGCTACTTGAGTGTTAAAAGAGGAAATAAAAGGGACTTATACTATGTTGTTCCAAAGAAGAAAGGAACTTGATAACACCGAGGACGATGTTCCTTTAACGGGAGGGGAAATGTAATATCCCGATTAACTAAAACTAGGACATCATTTTATTATTTAATTTAGAAATTTATGAAGTTATATCTTTTGGAGATAATTAAGAAAGAATAGAAAATATCAATATTTTGATTTTATGTTTAAAGAAAATATGTGATAATAAGTGCATGATTAACTACTTCTTGAAATGTGTTAAGGACTGTTAGGGTAAGACTTAACTCTAACTGAGTAGAAAGGAAAAAGTTGCTGGAGAAAAATGCAATAAACTTTGGGCTATACAAGAATATCTTCAGTGAAGTGACTCATAAACTTTATGATTTAAGTTGAAATTTTCGATAAATCTAAAGTATCTATTTTGATTGACTAACAATAAATGTTTAAATGAATACATGTGTTACATGTTTCTAAAAACAATATAAAATATATAATAAATATTTTATGACAACAAAAATAAATATTCTAGAGAATGTGACAAAGTCCACTTAGAGAGTTAAATGTCCCTTTCACTTAGATAATAGTTAAAAATTTAGTTATGGCCCAAGAAAGGGAAATAACAAAAAGAGGAAATTTCCTTATTTTTTCCCATTTTCTCTAGAGAGAAGAGAGGGAACTAGAGGAGGTGGCTGGAGAAAAATGCCATTAATTTAGGAAAGAAAGTAACTAACTCTGAGTTAAGGAATAAAAATAATGGCTAGAGATAAACACTATTATTCTGGTACTCTTAAATGGGGTTATTTTGGGAGAAAAATACAATGACCGCCAGATCATGAGTGGGAGATAAAGATTAGTGAGACGCTCAAAGAGAAGGGCACTACTCTGAGGTGTAAGGAAAACTCCATTGACCTGCAAGGTTACAGTTACTCTGAATGAAAGGGAAAATATTTGAGGGGCAGTTAGATAATAATATAACTTATGGTTGGGAGGTCATAGGAGGCCCATGGAATATTTCCTGTGATTATCGACGATAAGTATCTAACACTTGTACTTTCAAACAAATAGAGAGAAACTGCAATTACGTTTTTTCTACCTATAATAAATTTAGGAAAAGAGTTGTAAATTACATGTGTTGGATGCCTCATATTTTATATTATATGCATGAGATGTCTAGTATCTTATGTGATACGGGAATGGAGGTATCTGTTGAGTCCACAGAAGAGTGGATTATGAAAAAATGGAAAATCAATACAATTTTATCTGAAATTATTAGATGCATGTACAAGGAGAATTTTGTCTGATGAAACTGGATATTGTTGGATTGCCTCTTTTTATGCCTTTGTAAGATTTATTTTTGAATAAGAAGCAACAACTCTTCCTCTCATTTACAAGAATTAGTAAAATGAGGGGTACACATGAAATACATGTCTTGCAAAAAAATAAAGTGCTAGTGCCTTGCCATTAGGCCATTGGCCAATGGTTCAACACTGTCCCTAAACATACGATATAGGGATCCTTCAATAATAATAAAATAAATAATAGAGAGAAGGCTATGAAACCCATTATCAATAATACAAGTATTTTTGCTGGAATTTTTGTAGACCATGTTTATGAGAAAAAATAGTTTCCATTTAAACTAGAATGATTGTATATATATACAGTATAATCGCTAAGAAGTTAAATATCTTTGTCAAATAATTTCTACACTCACCATAGAACAATCACTTATATTAACAAAAATGTAAATAATATAGAATAATTTTTTAATAAAATGGATACAGTTGGTATGGAGAAAAGCAATTATAGTCCATAGAATATTTTATTGGTAGCTGAAAATACCAATTTATATTTAATTTAAAAGGAAACTTAATAATTAAATTACAAATTTTTAAATCTAGATTATCAATAAATAGTTATGGCCAAAGTAAGTTGTACTTTCACTAAAAAAAATAAAATAATAAAAGACAAAATAAACCAGTGAAAAGGGAGAAAGCAAAGGGTACAAGCCCTAAGGGATAATTCCTAACAAAAATACAAACACATCTAAGCATAAAGGCTACATATTTTCCTTTAGCATGGGAGTTAGTCTGAACCATCGGTTGAGAAGGACCTGTAAGGAGAAGGACTATGAATTAAAAACTTCAAATTCTCGAGAAGTGAAGCCATGGTCCAAAAGCAAAGGGGAAAGAAAACTCTTAGATGTGGTATCGCTCCAACCTCCAAAAACCTTGTAACATTAGGAGAACTGAATAGGAAGTAAGTAAATTAAAGAAAAAACACCCTAAGAATGTAACATTCCATGGGTAAAAACTTTAAACGGAATTAGGAACATCAAGAGTGAAAATTCCCTATAATTGAAGAGGAAACATATACGTGTAAGGTGAAGAAAATCCCTTTTCTTCTCACATGGACCGACCCTAAAAAAGGTGGGAAAATAATACCAAAATAAATAACTTAAAAGTGTAAAAATACTTAACCAAGAGAATAGTTAAAACTATGGAAGAGACATTGTTGACAGATTACTAGTAACCCAAACAGAGTGAGGTCACCATACGAATTAGTATTTGAGTTGACATGACACAGATTATACTATGTGCGATGGGCGTGGAATTATAAAAAAACCAAAACACAAAGCCACAATTAGTCAAGGAGTAACAAGAAAAAGAAAAATTACAATGTAAGATAACCAAAGAAAACAAATTATGCGTATATAATTAACTTTGCAAAAACCATTAGTAGATATGAGCTTCGAAGTCCATAGGCATGACTGTTGTGGTGTAGTTAATTTGGTTTTGCACTGTAGAAGGTAACTTAAAACCCTAGCGTGACTCGAGAACAATATAGTTGTGCTTCGTCAGAAAATAAAGATGAAAATGAATCGAATTCCAAGCAACCACTGGGGTAGTTACCCTAGCGACGAGATGCAGGAAGTCTGATCGTTTTATCTCTAGTGTGATAGGTGTAGGGCCAAGATTAATTTTCCGTACTGACTTATTAAATGTCTGACGTGCTGTATCTCGAACCACATGGTGAGGATGTACATACTTGTCCAGAGAATCTGATTTAAATTTTACAACAAGGAATAATAATCAATGACGTCACCCATATGTGTATTTACATTTATATAAGTCAAACTAGGGTTGTAATAAGGTTGATTAGGGTGCCATAGACATCGACAAGTAAAAAAAACAAAGTAAATATAAATCCCATATATGAATCAAACATTATAGTAATTTCGGAATATAAGTTAATATTTTGATATTAGACTAACAAATAGCAAGCCTACTGCGAAACGTTGAAGGTTGATAATATGGAAGGACATCCTCATAAGTCCAAATATCATGATTATACATAATGGGAGACATGTTTAAGAATAACCCCAAAGCACTCGATAATAGTTGGCACGTTCTTGCCTTTACCTTTTATCTAAAAAAATAAAGTTTCAAACTTAACCGTGTCGGGACCATTAATGACTGGAAACTACAAAAGTTTAAATTGGGAAGGCATAAATATATATGTATGAAAATATAATTATATAAATTATGAATGTGTATAACTGGGTACAATATAGATATATACGTACATATACAATAGATAAATAATTTCTAATGCAAGAAGTACATATACAATAAATAAATAATTTCTAATGCAAGAATTTAAGAACTACTAGTAAAAAAAAAATTATTAGTTTTGTTATGGAGTTGGTTTTCATGGATATGTGACATGATGGAATACACTATAATTATATAGAATATGAATGTGTATAACTTGGTACAATATAGATATATAAGTACATATACAACAAATAAATAATGTCTAGTGCAAGAATATAATTATATAGAATATGAATGTGTATAACTTGGTACAATATAGATATATACGTACATATACAATAAATAAATAATGTCTAGTGCAAGAATTTAAGAAAACTAGTAGGGAAAAAAATTATTAGTTTTGTTATGGAGTTGGTTTTCAGGGATATGTGGCATGATGGTGATACACTTATAGTTTGATGAGAAAAAATATTACTTTTTTATTATGATATTGTTGTGAGTCATAACGTAGGGTTCATTTGTGGAATTTTTCAAGGTAATTTAAATTTATAATATTACATTTTCTAGACATCATCTAGTGGTGAATATTTTCCATGATCTTAGTACCCTCATTGATATGTTGTTTCTTAGATTTGAATTTTAAGAAGTGGGTGGGTGTATTAAATTATTATTTAACAATAATCTAAAATTTTCTTATTGTTAAATGGTGATTTCCATCTAATAATCCCTTGGTGGTTGTAACCATTTCTCCCACACTTACCTAAATTCACTGGCCTGCCAAGGTAACATGAGACAAGGAGCTACTATGACATGACCCAACATCCTAGGTACCATAAAGGAAGTGGGGCTGATAACTGATGAAAAATTGAATTTCACAACATCCTATAGGTGATGTAGGACACTCAGGGGCTGAGAAACCATCCCAGGTAGCCAAACCCTCAGTTGGACCCCTCCTTCTATGCCCTGGGCCCTCAACTACACCCAAAACAAGGCCTACATGTGGTTTGAAGCCTCCAACCGAATTCAAAAACCTGGATCCATGTGGTTCCAACCCAAACTTTCCAGTTAGGAGCACGTGGTCTCGGATTCAGAGCCTAAATTCCAGGTCAACCTCTAGACCATTGCCTCAAACTTCCTGTAACTTCCTAGATGCATCAATGGCATGCCAACAAAGCTAAAAATTCAAGCTTGAGTCAGACACTTGACCTAACCTGGCCTAAACATGACAGTAATTTTGTCAAACATATTGAGAACATTTAATCTGCAAGCTATGAATTCATATATTAACATAGGGGTCTAATAATTATATGAAAATCATAAGAAGATCTAATACCCTCTCATAATAGCTGAAATAACACTTATTATCTCATGCATTCAATAACCATTCATTAACAAATCAAACATATAAAGAGCCATAACTAGAACCTGTTATGAAACCATGCTTATAACCAACATATAACCAAAATAATAAGACTAATAGAACAACCTTCAAATCCACATAATAATAAGTGAAAATACTCATGAAATACAAGAGGAAAGGATTTCTTATTAAAATATGCAAAATCCAACCAATTCAGGGACTTCCACGTACCACCTGACCATAGATTGAGATGAACCAAATATTTCTTTTAGTCAATCATCCCTGTGCCATATTCCAATCATGAATGTGGGACTCAAGACAAAATAACTAGGGATTTCCAGAGATTAAACCACCTCCATCCTTAGGATTTACTACAATCGCTCCAAAACTGGTCAAGGTATTCCTAAGCTTCAGCAGGCATGTAAACATCTAGGCTTTACCACTATCGCAGTAAAACTAGTCATGGGATCACTAGGAAAAAAAACACATAAACAACTAGGCTTTACCACAATCCTCTCAAGACTGGTCAAGGGATCACTAGGCCTTGAACATGCTTGGATGCCTTAGAATTTCTTCACCAATACCTTGAGGAGTTTTCTTGTCTCCACCCTCAAGATTTATCGCAATCCCACCAAAATCTATCAAAGGATTCCTAGGCCCTTGGGAATGTTCCTGAGACCGCCTAACCTGATTCCAAAACCATTTATAAAACCAAAGCTCAACCGATCTTAATAACCCCATCACACCATGACTATCCGAAAATGGCAACACAAGGCTAAAACCACTGTCACACCTGGAAAAACCCATGCCAACGGCAACAAGAGAACCAAATACACACATGCATGTACCATGCATTCTCAAACCAGCTAGGAAATTACACATGCAACCTGTTACCTGCAAGTATTACCGTTGAAGGTCCTTGATTTGACTTTACCTTGCTTGTCCCTTACTTTCCTTTGTTTCCTTATCCTTCCTTTGTTTTCTTTGCTTTCTTTCCTTAATGCTAGAGTGCTCAAAGAATGCTCTAAGTGTGCAATAGTATTATAGAAAAGAGAGAATAAAGGTAGATCTCCACCATAAAATCGTCAAAAGTTGTGAACTGGTCCTCAGAAGCCTTGTTATCTCTGAGGCCTCTATTTTCTTCAATTTCCTCATGCAAATATGTCGCCTTTCATCTCCATTTTCTCCTATTTTCCTTTATTTCATCAATAAAATGTTAATTAATGTCTCTATGCCTTTGTAAATTTCCTTAGTTAGAATAAACCAAATGAACACACACTAGGATGTTTTTCCCAACATTCATCTTGGAATAAGTGTCCCATGACCTTGGTGTTATTTTTCCTTTATTAACTTTATTACATGAATTTTTATCCCAAGGCTTTTACAGACCCTTCCCTATTAGGGGACCACTGTGCTCAGTGTTATATGACATCTATGACTAGCAAGACCATCGAAAACCAAAACGTACTTCCCATGGAGCTATATAACTCCGCTCGATGTAGTATTTACAATGAACCTGCTCAAAAGAAAACCAAAACGACAAACATAACAACATGAAAACCATAATGCTTATTGGAGATTTATAACAAAGCTCATTGTGGTATTTACAACAACAACCATACATAAATATGTACATATACCAAAACTCCTTTTCCTCAACTAGAAAAATCAAGGATACATAGCCACATCTGATCAACCATCTCCCATGTCGCTTCATCAAGCCGAAAGTGTTTCCACTGGACATTAACTAGCTAGATTTCTTGGCGCCAAAGCATGAGTTTTTTTTGCTAGAAAATGCACTATGGTTCTAGCTAGAATTATCCTATGGAGATATGGCTATCTATAGTCCACTGGTCCAATCATCTCATGGATCTCGAAAGGCCTGCAATATTGAGGTGCCAACTTGGAACATGATCCAATCCACAATGATATCTCCTTGGACTTGATGCACAAGTACACATGCTCCTTGATGAGGCTCATCAATAGGTAAATTATATCGACCTTAATGCCACTCTCCATCTTATGAAAATAAACTTTTCTCACATTTCTTTACATGTTTTGATATATTTTGCTTAGTGAGAAGGGTAAAGATGAGATGTTATGTCATGTGGTCTAATGTCCATTAATTGCAGCATTTGGAGACATTTTGGCTAATTTATGTGTAGGAAATCGAAGTAGATAAGCAAGAGGGATTTCAGGAGATTGGATCTCCCTCCTTAACTCCTCAGTCAAACATTCCTCCACCAGATCTCATTAACTTGGAGTTACAGGCAGCCAAGCCAATGATAGTTGAAGACACATTCATCTCAATTTGGGAGCCAAGCCTCCCTAAATTTAGGGAAGTTGTTGGTAGCTTCAATATTTAAATAAGAATGCCTAGAGCCTCATTAGGTTTCAAATTTTTTTGTTGTGGTCAAGAGGAATTTTCAAGCTAAGAGATTGTGACTAATAAGTCTTATCTATTTTTGATATTTTAATGAAAAATGAAAATAATTCCCTTGATCCAGTTATGAGTTGACTCAGAGGGTTGAAGCTCTTGGGTTATGGCCCAACCCTAGCAGCAATGTTTCCTCTTTCTATACATGTATGCTTAGATTACATTCATAGTTATTTGCTGAAGTGATTTTGGTTTTGTTTAATTGGCAAGTATTTGGATGATTACTTAGTTTGCTTCCATTTGTGGATAGATAGATTAGTGGTACAATACTGATAGTAAACACCTCAGAAATTCTTGTGGTAGTGGCCTTTGACTCATCTCCCTTATCGGATCATGGGTTGAGGGTTCCATTCATGCAGCCCAAAAATAGATTTAATGTGTGATCATTGCATAAATTAAGATTGCTTGTTGAATAGATCATTGTCTCTAAATTTCTTAGAAATATATGCAATTTTCATTTTTATCTCTTGAGTTTGCTATGTTTTAGAAGCACTTCCATTCATAAACTTATCCATTGGATATTAATATCTTTGTTTTTCCTACATTCAACTCATCTTTTCCATGTATAAATGAATTTGTGCATAAATGAAGAAAAGAGTGAATGTTATTACAAGAGCTTCTAATATGCAGGGAGACCTCATCTCATTTTCCTCATCCAAGTCTTCTCCACCTACACTGTCAGAGTCCACCAAACCCTAGTCTGAATTCTTGTTTTGTAAGCAAAGTGGAAATTTTCCTTGAGCAAGTCCAACCATCTAAAAGCCTTGGACTGAGCCTTGGGTAGTGCACACCTCCTCTATGCCTCATTTCCTGATCATACAAATTTCTGACAAGTCATTCTACCTTTCCTATCTCCTTATAATCTTTTAGCTTGGTTCCTGTAGTAAAACATGGATTCCTGTAGTAGAACTATGACATCCTGTAGTACTTCAGGAAACCCTGTAGCATCCTGCTTTAAGCCCAAATTGAGAAGAAATGGTCATCTGAGCTTAGCTTAGGAATCCACTTGGCTTCCATACCCTTGACTCCATTCTAGACCTAATTCCCCATACCTTATCTCCCCTTGCAAAGAACAAATTGGTTAAATTAGCATTTCCATTCATGAAACTGAAAATAAAAAAGGATTTTTTCTTCAATTTCTAAGTTAGCACATGAATGCAACAATCACAGTAGTTCTTAGATAAAATTCCATGCTCAGTTAGTCCATATAACTAGATTTTATATAGAAGGTTAAGTTAGGTCTCTTTTGTAAGCAACATATGTAGATTTTTAGCTAGATGATTTCATGTCAGTTTATAGCACCTTCCAATTCAACACTTTCATTTCCTAGAATAGGTAGCATTCCATTTTTGCATTAAGAATAATTTCCCTTTGCCATTTGGTAATCATACTCCTTCTAGTCAATAAAAAACTGGATTAAAAAACCCTAGTGGTCTATCACCCCAGTTGAAAAGTTACAACAGTAGACCATTACATCTACTGTGTATACAACATTGTCACCTCTAAGTTTGTACAAACCCTGAGTTGATGAAGTAAAGTTGGTAGCCCTAGGAGTTGCAACATTCTTGCTGCAATACTGGTGCTCATCACTTTTTGTCGCCATTGCCGGGAAGGTGTCTAAGTAGATGTGATTTCTTCTTTCTGCAAAGTAGTTCCATTTAGCAAATAGTTGCAATGTTTGCTTTCTTTCCAATTCTGCAAAGTAGTTCCATTCAGCAAATAGTTGCAATCTTTGCTTTCTTTCCAATTTTGCAAGTAGTTCCATTCAAAAAATAGTTGCAAATATTTTCTTTCTTTCCATTCTATATGTAATTATGAAATAATACCCAAAATAAATAAATAAATAAATAAATAAAAAACTAAATAGTTAATTAATTAATTAAAAAATAAAAAAAATAAAAAAACAAAAATAAAATAAAAATAAAAATAAAATAAAAAATAAATAAAATAAATAAATAAAATAAAAATAAATAAATAAATAAAAATTAAAAAAATAATAATAATAAAATAAAAAAATTAATAATAAAATAAAAATAAAATAAGTAAATAAATAAAAAATAAAAATAAATAAATAAATAAATATTTTTATGCCTCATAGGAGCAGAGACAACTTAGGAGATTTTCTGCCAAACACACCCATCACATCTAACACCCAACCTTCCCTCTTCTTCAATGGTTGTGAGCTAGAGGACCCATTAAGAAAACAACCAAAGATCTTTCAAGAGCCTATTGGGGAAGAAGAAGAGGAGACTATTCCACCAACATACACTATGGCTGAAAATAGAAATGGGATTGAAGACAAAGAAGGAGCTGAAAATAGAGCTGAGGGTGATTTTCCCATTAGAGAAACTAATGGAGATGCTAGGATGAAAAACATAAACCCCTCTGCCCTTCCTCACTTCCATGGCTTGACCTCAAAGGAACCATATATAATTTCGTTTGAGTTTGTTGCCATATGTCGAACTTATAATTGTACCTCCGATGACCACAAGTTGAAATTTTTCCATCCACCCTCAAAGATGTAGCCTTGTGCGGATTCATGGGGTTACGAGGGGACATCATCACCACCTAGGCTCAGATGCAACAAGCTTTCAACAATAAGTATAGGGACTATTGGAGGGCCAAAGATACCAAAGAGGAAATTTTTAGAATGACCTTGGAACATGATGAATCTTTGGAATATTATGAGGAAAGGTTCCAACTCAGCTACAAAAGGGCCAGGAGCACCCTTGATCCTAAATCACTTAAGCTAGTCCTTCCTAGAGGGATCAGGAAATGTCTCCTATAAGCCCTAAACCTGCTATCAGGAGGGGACATCTATCAATTACCCTATGATGACTTCAAGATAGTTTTCAAATATCATTCTAGGGTAGCCAGAAAGAAGGGTAGGACCAGTCAAGCTTTGGTCAGTTCATCCTCCTCCAACACATTCATAAAATGTGAAATTGGGAACATGTTCGAAGACTTGAAGAGTGAAATGTTGCATACATTGCTCTACAAATGGACACCATGTAGACCAAGAGGAAGAAGGAGGAAGTAGAAAGAGCCTTAGTCATCTTCTTCCCTAGATGCACTAGGAGGAACCCTAGGAATGAATGTCAGTTGAATCTTATAGAGATCTGCTCGATCTGTGAGGAGAACCACTCCATAGACAAGTGCCCTTCTTTTCCTGTATTGAAAGTTGTGTATCAAGGAACTGAAGGGTGACTGAACAACTCTATTATATCAACCAAAGGAGGCCTCAAGGACCTTGACCATACTAGCAGGGCATGCAAGGGGCATCCTAATCATATTACAACCCTAACCATAATGCATCCACTCCCCCTTGGTGCCATCCTGCTCATCCTTCATGGTTCACACCTTCTCCCTAGCGTTTTTCACCTCAATACCATTCCCAATCTGTGAACCAACCATTTCACCCATATACTCCCTAGGGGTGGAGGCCCCCATACAACCAATCTCTACCCTTACTACATCCACCCGCATGTCAACCACATCCCCTTCACCCTGATCCACCTAAGTAACCTCATGTACCTTCTCAACCAAATCCGAAATCGAACAACAAACATGCACAACATGTCTACATTGGGGAAGCATCTTACCCAGCATATGTTGTGGAGATTCAAGAAATAAACCATAGGTCTAGAAGAGTGCTTCTAGATAATCAACCTCCATATCCACCTAAGGAGCTTGAAGAGGAAAAGGAGGAGAGTATCCCTCAAGCGAATCCACCTCCTTTTCCTAAGAGATTAATCCATCCTATCTAGGACACCAGAGAAGAGACTAAACTTCAGGGTGAATTGAAAACCTTGTGTGTTAAAATACTACTCCTCCAAGCTATCAAGGATGTCCCCATATATAAGAAGTTAATCAAAGGAGAAATGCTTCAAACATCCTTAGAGATGAAAGAAAAACACACCTACCATTAATGTCATTGGACAATTGTCCAACTTAATGTTGCGGCGGGTGATTTTCCCAAAGTATCTAGATCCTAGAAGTCCCGTGGTAGATGTGCACATTGATGGTATCATTGTCCCCCATAACTTGACCGGGCTACCATCAATGTGATTGCTAAGGAGACTATGCTCAAACTAAATCTTCAAGGATCATTAAGAAAGACCACAATAGTCTTGCAGCTTGAAGACACATCCACTCTAGCTCTCGAGGGAGTTGTTGAGGATGTGATGGTCTCCATTGATTCCTAGGAATACCCTATTGACTTCTTAGTTCTCAAACCTATGAACATGTTCAATAGTTATCCTCTCATCCTTGGAAGTTCATGGTTAGCCATTGCTTATGCTTACATAAGTTGCAGGGATGGGAATATGACCATTAAAAATGGGTATTTTTCCAAACAATTGGTCTTGTACCCTCTTTCTCAACCATCTATGGAGGATGAATTACCTTTATGGTTATAGGAGGAGGAATATGAATTCTAATCTTCCCCAATATGTACACTAGATGCTATTGTAAGAGGGAGGAAACCTGATGAAGATGACTTGATTGAGAAAATCCTCCAGAATCAGCCCCCGAACACAATGTCTCTTGAGGAGTTCATGAAGAAAGCTGAAGATAACCCTTGGACTAATTTGTTCCTAGCTGACTCAAGTCCTACCCATGTCAAGATGATAGAATTTGGTCTATAAAGAACATTGAAAATCAACTCCTCTCTCTCTTTGCACATCAGGAAGAGGATTTATGTGACATGCTAAGAAAGAATATGGATGCCTTTGCCTAGAATTACAAGGAGATGAAGGGAGTGGACCCTTCAGTGTGTACTCACCACATTTACATAAAGGAAGGTTGAAAGCCACTGTGCCAATCTGAGAGGAGAATGAACCTAGCCCTCATGGATATAGTCAAAGAGGAACTACAAAATTTGTTGGATGTAGGGTTCATTTACCCCATCTTAGATAGTGAGTGGGTATCTCCTCTGGTTCTTGTTCCAAATAAAAATGGGAATTGGAGGATCTATGTGGACTACAGAGAGCTAAACAAATCCACAAGAAAGGACCATTTCCCTCTACCTTTCATTGACCAAGTATTAGATGGTCTGGCATGAAAGAAGTTCTTCTCTTTCCTGGATGGATTCAGTGGGTAAAATCAGATCCAGATCAGCCCAGAGGAACAAGATAAAAACAACTTCACTTGTCCTTGGGGTACCTTTTCTTATGGGATCCTTCCTTTTGGATTATGCAATGCTCTAGACACTTTTAAGAGGGCAGTCCTGGGCATCCTTACAGAGTTAGTCCATGACTCTGTGGAAATTTATA
This sequence comes from Pinus tabuliformis, assembly GCA_031772625.1. NCBI lineage: Eukaryota > Viridiplantae > Streptophyta > Pinopsida > Pinales > Pinaceae > Pinus > Pinus tabuliformis. The sequence goes on from CM062820.1 coordinate 1,158,065,648, forward strand.
TGGATGATTTCACATGCTATGGGTGTGATTTCCTGGAGGCTCTCTCTAACTTGGGAAAAGTATTAAACAAATCCATTTAAATGAACTTATCCCTTAGTCCTGAGAAGTGTGATTTCTTGATGACTGCAGTGACTGTTCTAGGTCACTCAATATCTGAGGAAGAAATACAAGTGGACCCAAATAAAATCGCTATCAAAAAGAGGGTCCCTACTCCTCATAAGTAGAGGGATGCCAGAAGTTTCTTAGGGTTAGCAGGATAGTATAGGATATTCATAAAATACTTTGGCAAAGTAGCCTCACCTTTGTTTGGACTATTGGCCAAGGAATCTGAATTTTTATGGTCAGAAAGCTGCCAAGAGGCCATAGAAACCCTAAAGGACAAGTTGACTATTGCACCTATACTCCAAGGCCCAAATTGGGCTCTTCCTTTCCACATCCATGTTGATGCCTCTCACGAAGCTATAGGAGCGACTCTAGGCTAGATAGAATACAAGTTTCCTTATGCCATTTACTTCATCAACAAAAATCTGTCCAAGGCTGAATTGAAGTATGCATGACTAGAAAAGAGCTCCTAGTTGTTGTCCATTCCTTGAATAAATTTAGACATTATATCACTAGTTACCAGACCTTTGTACAAACTGACCATGCTGCTATTAAATATTTTATGAACAAGCCTGACGTGAATGCCTGAATTATTAGATGGTTACTTTTGTTACAACATTTTTATCTAACTATCATTGATAAACCTAGTAGAGAAAATGTAATTGCAAATTTTTTGTCCACGCTAGCTTTGCCTATAGGTGGGGAAGCAATGGTTGATGACCAGCTGCCAAATGAGAATTTATTCACTATTTGAGTTCTCTCTCTGTGGTTTGCTGGCATAGCCAACTGCTTAGTGGCTCCATAGTTCCTTCCAAATATTTCCTCCACGGAAAAGAGGAGAATTATAAGGAAAAGAGAAACATTCACTTGGATTGGGGGATATATCTTCAAGCTAGGCCCAGATTAGATTCTGAGAAGATGTGTCAGGGAGGATGAAGTTTTTGATATCCTTCTGGCATTTCATGATGGGCCTTGTGGAGGTCACTTTGTAGCCAATAGGACAACCTTCAGGGTACTACAATATAGCTGCTATTGGCCCACTCTCCACCAAGATGTAAGAAAATATACTAGCCAAGGTGACTGGTGCCAAAGTATGGGGAAACTACTCCCAGGGATGAAATTCCTTTGCAACCTCAAGTGACTTTTCATCCATTTAACAAGTGGGTCATGGATTTCATTGGGCCCATTGATCCACCATCAGGACATAAAAAGAACATAATTTTGTGCACTGACTACTTGAAAAAGTGCGCTAAAACCAAGGTTGTCAAGGTAGCCATAGAAGAGAAAGTGGTTGAGTTCTTAAGGGAGAATGCATTTTACAAGTTTAGGTACCCTAGAGAGCTAGTCATTGATCAGGTAACTCAATTCGCCTCACACATGATTGAGAATTTGTTAAGCCATCATAGGATCAAGCACAGGAAATCAACTCCTTACCAACCTCAGGCCAATGGACAAGTAGAGCGTACCAACAGAGCATTGGAAAGAATTCTCACAATGGTGGTGACTAGCAGCAGGAAATATTGGGCTGATAGACTAGTGGAGGCCACTTGGGCCTATAATACAACTTGGAAGACAACCACTGGCTTCACCCCTTATGATTTGGTCTATGGGAAGAAGGTTATGTTCTCCATTGAGTTTGAGTACAACACTTTCAGAATGGCAACACAGATGGATTTGAATGTTACAAGGTCACATCAAGAGAGGTGCTCCAACTCAATGGGTTAGATGAATTTAGAATGCAAGCCCTCCTACACATAGAGGTGACTCAACTACAAAGAATGGTCTAGCATGACAAAAATATAAAATACAAAATGTTTCAAGAAGTTGATTAGGATTTGTTATATGACTCGAGGTTCAAGTATTTCAAAGGAAATTTGATGACCAGATGGTTGGGGCCATACGTGATAGAAGTGTTCCATGACAACAGGATTGTTCAGATAAGAACCATTGATGAAGAAGGTCCCCCTTCTTATCAATGGGTATAGATTGAAAGCCTACAAAAAATGTCTGTCAAAGGAAGAGTTCGTCAGTAGTATCAGTAAGGAAGTGATGGTGAGCGGAGGTGTCTCGATTTCCATCTCACTAAATTCTTGAAGACTGTTGAATTTTTTAAAAAATGAAAAAAGAAAAATGACAGTAAGGTACCTAGGTGAAAACCTCCATGAGGAACCTAAGGCCCACTTTTGTGTTGAAAACCTCCTTGAGGTAGCCGAAGAGTGAAACAAAATAACAAAAAAATTAAAAGATCCCTGGGTTAAAACCTCCCATGAGGAACCTAGGGTAGGAAAATAGGTTGAAAACCTCCTTTGAGGTGACCTGGGTGTCTTTCAAAAAAAAAAAACACAAAAATGTTATGGTAGGGACCTCAAACCTGCCCACTAATAAAAGCATGTGTTTTTTGCAGGTTTTCAATGAAATAATAGACACCTCGTTCAGAGAGTAGCAAGCCAAGAAAAACCCCATTCCCCCATTCTTCCTTCATTCATTTCATATCTTCCATCACCACCATGTCTCCAACATCCATTCTCATCTCCAACCATCAAAAAACCAATTTGCAGGCAATTTTCTGACTTGTATAAGATTTCCTATAGTTACTATAGGAGTTTCCTCGGGTACTACACGATGTCTTGAAAATCTACAAGAATGAAATCCTGATTGAGAAATAATAATGCAGGCCTGTTTTGGGTTGAAAGAGGATGCCATTGACCTCACCACATCTCAACCAACACCATTTCATGACTATGTCACCCTCTGTGTCCATCAAGAAATCCACTCAGAAAGAAGAAGAAATTAAAAAAAAAAGAGAGAAAAAAACAGGGAAAAAAAAGAAAAGTCCAAGGGCCATACCATCAGTAGCCTACCTCACCTACCACTCCATATTCCCCATTCCCACCCCTTCCACTCCTACTTCAACACCTATTTCTCCTCTAAGAAAAAAAATATTTTTTTTTAGAAAGAGGCAGCTACAGGATTTCCTGTAGTACTACAGGAAACTGTGTAGAAGCCTATATTATAACAAGATCAGTCTCCATGCTCCTCTTTCAGCATCCATGCAGAGCAAGAGTACCATCACCCCTACAGGCACTATGGAACCTATCCAGAGCTCAACAACAACAAAAGAGGCCAACACCTGCACATCACAACAAAGGAGACCAACCTATCAGTCAGGTGAAATCAACAAAACAAGAGGAAAAGAGAATATGTACCTGAACCAAAAGAAGAACAACAGATCACTCTCTAGCATGCATCGACCGAGAAAATAATCCATAGGTATGGCACCTCATCCACACTTTTAGTAAGTACAAATATGATAAAACTGTAAGAATATGAAAAAGTTGGTTTTATAAGATGAAGGTAGCTAATTAACTTGGCCACCCTCAGCATGAAAACAAAAAGTTAAGTTCTAGTTAGTAGGACACATGGCAAGGTTACATCAAGGGAAATAAGTCAGAAAGGTGTTTGAGTTAGGTTGTACAGGAGTGGGTGATGATTACGAGAAATGTTTGCATGATAACTAATAGTGAGCTAGTGGTCCAAAAGGAGAAATTGCATACCCTCCTAGCCAGCACACCGCTCCAAGGAATCGACCATAAATATAAAAATCCTTAAATTTCATGCATACATCGTTCATTTCAATATTTAGAGAATTGGGACCACCTGGAGGAGCCATCGAAGAAGAAATCTAGTCTCGTCCACCCTAGAGTGAGCACCTACAAGAAACGCAAAAAAACTACATGAAACAATGGGAATTATCAAAAACTCTACGAGGAGGTGCCTAGGGGCCAACTATTCAAGAAGTCTCCTCAAAAAGGGCATTACAGTGAAAGGTCGGTGGCCCATATCCTCTATGATTTGACTTGATATCTAGAAAAGAGAAAAGGAAAATAAATTTTCATTTTTTTCCTAGTAGTTATAGTGTGCATAGAGATAGACAGAATTGTGTGGGGATGAAGGAAGAATTATAGTCATCACCCTCCTAAAATCTAAAACCTCTGTCACCTCAGAAAGCATGTAATATAAAGCCACCAAAATACATATAATCATATTGATAGAGAGAGAAAATGATAGGAGGTTTTAACATAAGGGAGCCCACAAGAACATCTAAATTACATATCCATCCCCCTATGGTAGAGATATTTAGAATGCATCAATGGTTGGGATTCTTTGAGCTACTTAGAGGATATGATGATGATGTAGCTCGAGAATTTTCAATTTCACTCACACCTCAAGCTAGAGTCAGAGCCACTTCTGTGGTGAGAGGATTGTAGTAACAATTACCCCTGAAACCATTAGCAGAATCACTACGCTTCCTCTTGGTTTACAATGGAGAAAATAGGATAAATCTAGAAGCACTTATGCCAAGAAGAACTTTTTATCAAAAGAAGAGGAACCAATTGAGGAGAAAAATGGGATTAGAATGGAGAGCATTCCATATCCTTTGGATGAAGTATGTTATCACACTCTCAAGTATATTTTTTGTGAGGGAAGGCTCAATATAGTCTATGGTTACCAGTTTAGAGTCCTCCATGAGCTAAGATTTGCATAAGAGTTAGCCCTAATAGAAGAATTAGTGTGCCATAGTTCTTATTGCAATCAATAATAGACATGAGCATCAAGTTACAGGAAGGAAAGCATCAACAACTGACACATCAGGGACTAATCAAGATCATACTAGAAGATGCCCTATGCCAATTAAGAGTCCCTATTCTATGGTCCACATTTACAGACATGGATAGGGAATATGTAATTGAAGCAATTGAGTATGAAAGAGACCCAACCTCTAGTGGTGAGGAGCAGGAAGAAGAGCTAGAAGAAGAAGAGGAAGAAGAACCAGAAGAAGAAGAGGAGGAACATGAAAAAGAAGAAGAGGAAGAAGAACCAGAGGAAGAAGAGCAGGCAGAGACAAATAAAATATAGGGAGAAAAGAATAGTGGGGAAGAAGCATAGAAGGATGAGGCAAGCCCTGAAACAAATACCAAGGAAGGGAAGGAATCTCCAAGAGTGTCTCCTGAACCCACAGAGAAGGAGGCAACTACTGCCATGACTGCCCTAAGCACACTCGTAAAGTGAAAAGGAAAAAGCCATAGGTAGACTCTCCTATATTTAAAAAAAAGGAGGAGCACTAGGATAAAACATGGGAGACCACCAACATCTACCAAGACTCTTATCATCATTGAAGACTCACCAAAAGGACAATAAAAACTAGTCTCCCCAATAATGAAAGTTGAAGAGGGCACATCAAAATAGGGTTCCCCAAAGTCGCCAATCACCTATGTTAGGAGGTCTGTCACTAGGTCAACCTCAACAAATAAAATCAAAGAACCTTTGACCCCCTTTCAAAAAGGGAAAATCCTCCTAGAGGAAACACAAACAGTCCTACAGGAAACTCTGTCAGCACTACAGGAAACACAAAAAAAGCAACAAGAAGGAAAGCAGGGACAAAGGAAAGGAAAGGAATCAAAAACACAAGTACAGGGGGAGACATATGCTCCAAAGATAGTAAAGGGAGAATTCCAAGAGCTGTAGGAACCTATCCCACAACCAATTCTCATCTCCTATTGCAAATTCATTGAGGGAGGCATAGTAATGCCACATAAATTTTCCATTCCTCTATTCTTTGAACTTGAGAAGGAGAGAGAAAGGACATATTGTTGGATGAAAATTGCTAAATCAAATAATTTAGAGGATGTGGGACATATGGAAGAGAAGTTGGTAGAGATGGGAAAAGAGTTGAGTGAGATAAGAGAGAGAGAAATAATTATGAAATCTCAACTCGAGGCTGAAAACACATGGCTAAGGAGGAAGGTACAGGAAAAAGAGAACCAATTGGCCACTATGGAAAGTCTATCTATGGAAGCACTCTAGTGCAGGATTCTAGCAAAATCATATGCCTTGTACCTAAAAGATCAATGGCTGCAATTTCAAATAAAGACCCTAGTACAACAAGGGACTATGCCTTTCCAGGACTATAGACAGTTCATTGAGCTCTGTGACCAAAGCACCCTCGAAGACAAGGCCAAGATACTTGAATGTTACTTACATAACATGGCCTTAAAATACTTGAATGTGTGGGACCCCAATCGAAAGCTGGGGAACTTACAACTAATGGCCTTGGCATCATGGATGAGTCATGAGGAGTTCAAGGCTAAGGATGTAAAGAGAGTGTTGGAAAGAGAATAAAAAGAGCACATTTGCATCAGAGTAGATCATATCAATTTCATGGCTATCATTATCACCCACAACCTCATCAGTAATGATCCCTAGCTTGCACCAAGATATCTAGCTACACAAGAGAAAGCACTCACTCATTTTGAGGAGACTTTGGTATTTCTAGGGGATGAAAGCCAAAAGGAATGCCAAAGGAGATTGGGCACCTTACCATATAGCCTAAAGATGAGGGAGTATCATTCCCTTGAAGAATGGGGGATGCACTAGAGAGGACCCCATTGTATAAGAAGGCACTGTAGAGGCTCAAAATAAACTCAATTGGATTGAATCTCAGTCCACCATTTCTCTTGTGTATGTTAGAAGGAAGAAAGGAAGAAGAAGAAAGAAAGCAATGGGAGGAAATAGAGAAGCATGCATGATTTTATCCACAAGATGAGAACACATCAACAAAAGCCTAGAATGTCAGAGAGGCCACAAGAGAAATGAAATACATGGGCATAGATTAAGTTGCTAAGAGGATGAGAAACACTTTCAGTAGGGGGGCGATGATGAGGATCATCAATAGGTGAATTATATGGACCTTAATGCCACTCTCCAGCTTATTAAAATCAAATTTCCTCACATTTATTTACATGTTTTGTTATATTTTACATAGTGAGAAGGGTAAGGATGAGATGTTATGTCATGTGGCCTAATGTGCATTAATTGCAGGATTTTGAGCAATTTTGGCTTTCTACATGCAGAAACTCAAAGTAGACAAGGAAGAGGTATTTTAGGATATTGTATCTCCGTCCTTAACGCCTCACTCACTCGAAGATTCCTCCACCAGATCTCATCAGCTCGGAGTTACAAGTAGCTAAGCCACCGAGATGATTGTCTTCTTAGCCAGTGATAGTTGAAGACAAGTTGATCTCGAGTTGGAAGCCAAACCTCCCTAAATTTGAGGAATTTGTTGGTAGCTTCTGTTGTATAAATAAGAAGGCCTAGAGCCTCATTAAGATTCAACCTCTTTTGTTGTAGCCAAGAGGCATTTTTGAGCTAAGACACTGTGACTGATAACTCTTATTTATTTTTGATATTTTAATGAAAATGAAAATCATTCCCTTGATCCATCACTGATTTGACTCATAGGGCTAAAGCTCTTGGGTTAGGGCCCAACCCTAGCAGTAGAGGTTCCTCTTTTTGTACATGTATGCTTAGATTACATTCATAGTTAGCTCCCGAAGTGATTTTGGTTTTGTTTAATTTGCAAGTATTTGGATGATTACTTAGTTTTCTTCCATTTGTGGATAGATAGATCATTGGTACAATAGTGATAGTGAACACTTCATAAAATATTGTGATAGTGGCCTTTGCCTCATCTCCCTTATGGGATCTTGGGTTGAGGGTTCCATTCACACAACCCAAAAATAGATTTATTGTGTGGTCATTGCTTAACTTAGGATTTTTTGTTGAATAGATCATTGTCCCTAAATTTCTTAGAAGTATATACAACTGTCATTTTGATCTCTTGAGTTTGCTATGGTTTAGAAGAACTTCCATTCATAAACTTAGCCATTAACTATTAATAACTCTATTTTTCTTACATTCAACTCATCTTTTCCATGTATAAATGAAGATGTACATAAATGAAGAAAAGTGTGTATGTTGTTGCAGAAGCTTTTGATCTGCATGAAGGCCTCATCCCTTTTTCCTTATCCAAGTCTTCTCCAGCTACGCTGCCAAAGTCCACCAAACCCTAATCTAAAATATTTTTTTGTAAGCAAAGTGGACGTTTTCCTTGAGCAAGTCCAATCATCTTGAAGCTTTGGACTTAGCCTTGGGTAGGGCGCACCTCCTCTATGCCTTATTTCCCCATTAGACACCTTTCCCACACTTAATTCTTCCTTTCCTACCTCCTTATAAGATTTTGACCTGTTTCCTGTAGTAAAATAGGACATCGTGTAGTAGAACTAGGGCATCTTGTAGTACTATAGGAAACCATGTAGTAGCCTGTTTTAAGCTTGAATTGAGCATAAATGGTCATCTGAGCTTAGCTTAGGCCTCCACTTTGCTCCCATACCCTTCACTCCATTCCAAACCCGTTTCCTCATACATGTCTCCCCTATAAAAGAACAAATTGGTTAAATTAGCATTTGCATTCATAAAACTAAAAAACAAAAAGGCTTTTTTTTGCAATTTCTAAGTTAGCACATGCATGCAATAGTCATAGTAATTCTCATATAAAAATTCATTCTTAGTTATTCTAGATAACTAGACGTTATATAGAAGGTTAAGTTAGGTCTCTTTTGTAATCAACATGTGTAGATGATTAGCTAGATGATTTCATGTCACTTTATAGCAGCTTCCAATTCAGCACTTTCATTTCCTAGAGTAGGCAACATTCCCTTTTTGCATTAAGAATAAATTTCCCTTTTCCATTTGGTAGTCAGGCTCGTTCTAGTCAATAGTAGACTAGTTTGAACAATCCCAGTGGTTTGTTGCCCCAGTTGAAAAGTGACAAGAGTAGACCATTGCATCTACTGTGTATACAACACTATCACCTCCAAGTTTGTACAAACGCTGGGTTGATGAATTAAAGTTGGCAGTCGTAGGAGTTGTAGCATTCTTCCTGGAATACTGGTGCTCATCACTCCCCAATCTGAAACTCGTAAAATTCCCTATATTGATCTACATAAATCTTTTGTCTATCCCGTGTTTCCTTCATATTCTTCTTAATAACCTTCATTTCCTATACCATTTCTGCCAACACGTTTCATCCTATCAATACCCTATTCACTGGATCACTCTAGCTAATGAGATTATTACAACTTTTCTCATAAAGTTCTTCAAACAAACTCATCCTCAGTGAATCTTGATACCCATTATTGTAAGAAAACTCAACCAATTGTAAATACTCTTCCCACTTCCATTGTTGATGCATAACATACATTCTCAACATGTCCTCCAAAATGTTGTTGACTCTCTATGTCTATCCATCTGTCTGTGGATGATAAGTTGTACTGAAGGCCAACAGTGTACCCAAGCCTCAAAATAACTCCTTCCAAAACATGGAAGTGAAATTGGCATCTTCGTCTGACATAATATTCTTAGGAATACCATTTAATCTCACTATCTCCCTGATGAAGACCTGTGCTACCTCACTGGCTAAATAAGTAGGCTTCATTGGAATAAACTAGTCTACCTTGGTCAATATCTCAACAACAACCATAATAGAATCATGTTTTCTAGATTTTCTCAGGAGACCTGTAATGAAATCCATGAAAATGACCTTCCAATTTCACTCTCGAATCAGAATCAGTTGTAGTAAACCATCTGAATGTTTTCACTCTGCATTTACCTATTAACAAAAAAAACACCTTACAATGACCTCAACTACCTATTTCCTCATATTAGGTCAATAGTAGAACTTCTTCACAATTTTTAGAGTCTTCTAATATATCATATGAGTTGAATACATCTTAACATGAAATTCCCACAAGGTAAGATTCTTGAGTTCCCTCTTTTCTGACACATAGATCTTGTTCCTAAATATGACCAAACCATCTACCATGAGATGATAGACCACATCCTGTTAACCTATACCTTGTTATTGTAACATCTACCTAAGCTCCCTGTACTTGTCATCCTACTATCCTTATTGTAACATTTGATCCTATAAATATATCCCATATGTACTCATAGCTGCTATATGATTTACCTGTATTCTTCTGCTAAGAGCATCTGCAACCTTGTTCTCCTTTCCCTTGATGTGCCAAATTTATAATTCAAACTCACTGAGAATGGCCAACCATTTATCTTGCCTAAAATTAATATTATGTTGTTCAAACAAGTATCTCAGCCCACTGTGATCACTCATTAATACAAACCTAGTGCCACGAAGATAATGTATCCACATATTCAATGCATTAATGATAACATTAATGATTCACGCTCATTTAGTTTCCTTGACTCATAACATACCACTTGCACCTCTTGCATCACGACTCCACCAAGTCCTCTCTTGCAACCATCTGTACATACCACAAACTCTTTATCTGGATCCGAGATCTTTAAAACTGGAGCATTTTTAAGAAACTGCCTCAACTGCTAAAAAATGGCTACACATTCCTCTGTCAATTCAAATTTATTTCCTTTCCTCTTTAATGATAAGATAGGATAGGAAATTCATGAGAAGTTCCTGATGAACCTCCTATAATAACCTTCTAACCCCATGAATGATCTAACTTCTTCCACATTTCTAGAAGTTTCTCATTTTCTTTGATATTTTTGGAGCCACTGTTATTCCTTCCTTAGAGACATGTCCCAAGTAATGTACCTCTGTCTGAAAGAAACTACATTTACCAAGCTTGGCATAAAAATGATGCTCTCTTAGAAATATAAATATTGCTTCTAATTGTTCAACATGCTCTTCCTCATTCTTATAATATATCAATATATCATCAATGAATACAATCACAAACTTGTCTAGATAATGATGCACCACACTATTCATCAGACACATGAAAGTAGCCAGAGCATTAATCAAACCAAAAGGAGCTACAACAAACTCATAATTCCGATAACTCGTTCGAAGCATAGTCTTGTAGATGTCCTCTTCTTTGACGCATACTTGATGATATCCTAAACTCAAATAAATATTAGATAACTCTGCTTCTCCCTTCAATTGGTCAAACAAGTCATCGATCCTCGAAAATGGATACATGGTTTTGATGGCTACCTTGTTCAACTTCCTATAATCAATACATAACTTGAGAGTACCATCCTTCTTATTCACAAACAACACTGGTGCACCCCAAGGTGATACCCTTAGCTTAATGTATCCCTTGTCAAGCATTTCCTTTAACTTCAACTTCAATTCCACTAACACTGGAGTGATCATACGATAAGGTACCTTTGATGTTGGTGTTTCTCCTGGTACAAACTCAATAAAAAATTCCACTTCCATATGAGGTGGAAACTCTGAAATATCTACTAGACACAAATCTTGAAACTTTTTCGAGACCACATACATATTCAAGGCATATGGATCCTCAACATCTGTACCTTTATTACTGGAAACATGCACTACAAACAATACACACCCTTTCCTGTGGCTATGCTTCGCTTGCATAGTTGTAACCATTCTAAATGATGTCGATTTATTCTTACCCTGCAAGATTTTTTGTTCTCCATTGTCATCCATGCACTCAATAGCCTTCTCATAAAACTCCACCTTAGTGCAATGAAGGTACAGCAAATCCATACCCATAATCATACTGTACAAACCCAATGGAAGTGCATTCCAATACACTGATGTAGGCATACCATTCAACTCAAATGCACAAACTATTACCCAATTATGAACTCTCTTCTTAGTACCTATTGCCAAGTTCTCCAACCAAGACTCTGCATGCACTTATTTTCTCAAATCACACTTATTCACTAGGTTAGGATTAACATAACTATAATTAGATCCATGGTTAATAAAAATGGAAACAACTCAATCATGAAGCTTACCTTCAATCTCAATAATAAACGCCCAATGATATGCCAATTTGTTATCCAATGTTACATAGATCAGAGGAATGCTCTGCCCAACATCCCCAATTGTTTGCACCTCCTGGGAACTGTAGATCTGAGGACTACCACCCTGATATGACGGACAATCCCTCTTGAGATGCTCCTTGCCACATATCCAACACTACAGTTGTTTCCTACAATCACCTCTATTCTTATACTCTCCAATTTGTGACTCATGTCCCTTCTCAATTGCATTAAACTTATTATAAGGAACAACATTCTCTTTCTCACCTGCATCTTCAAGTATTTTTCACATTAGTGGCCATTTACATATAGTCTTTTCACTCCCATTCCAACCCTACTTAGACTCGGTCTTATGCTTCAATTTCTCATAACAATGTCTCAACTTCCCAATGAATTCTTCTAGTGACCAAGGCTCATAATACTCAATCTAATCCTTAAATGCTAATGGAAATCCACCTATAAATCTCTAAACTTTGGTTTTCTCATCCTTAATATATAACACGTACCTCAATAACTTCAAGAACTTAGTCATGTATCCTCATCTGTCATCGATCCCATATTTAGCTCATATATCTCCTTGGCTTTATTGTCATAGTACCTCTCTAACAAATAATTCTTACTGAAAATTCTCTTGACTTCATGCCAACTCAACTCATCTTTCATGATGTCTCTGACACACTTCACATCTTCCCACCAATTTTTTTCTTTCCTTCTAAGATTATAAATTTTTATCCTAAACTTCATGTTCTTTGTATAATCATGCATCTCAAAGAAATTCTTCATCACAAGCAACCAAGTCTCTGCATCTTCTGGTTTCTTCATATATCCATCAAATGCAGGTGCCTTGGCTTTCTTGAACTCACCTGGAAAATGTCACCTATTACTCCTCCTTTAAGGATGATAGCGATTATGACCATGACATTTATTTGAACCATAACTAGAGAAAACCCATGTCCACTTCCTATCCTGTGAGGTGTATTCAAGAACCTGCCATCTCTAACTGTGTAATCTTTATCCAACCTGTGCCCACCATCATACCTACTTCCATATTCCACACTAGTCCTGTCCTCCTGTCCATAACTAATTCATGGTTTTTTGTGTCTTTACAAATCTGAAAACTCTAAATGATAAATACATTTACCTCTGCTTGTTTTTCATGTTCCCTCATAAGCCTTTCCTGAGAGTGAATGATCATGTCATTACCTACTTTTCAACTTTTGATCTATGCCCTTAAACTTCTGAATGTGTCTACTATGTCCAGAGAGTACCCGTCTCTTGGTTTCTCATCTAATCTGTAAGGAGAGTCTTGTGAATAGTAATCCACCATTGTGATAGCCATATTTATCCTCTTCTTCTTGAAAACATACCATGTCAGTTAAAAAAAATACAAACATGATCAACATACCTCAATGAACTTCAGGGGAGGCCATTTTGTCTACAGAATCAGTCTAGATTAGCACGATACTTGTATATAGATAATCATATCAATATAGTGACATCATCTTAGTCATCATCTAGTTACCATGCATGATGTAACAAATTATAACACTGAATTGATGCATGTTAATCATAACCACTATAATGCATGAATAACAGTAACCATAAGGATGCAGGCATAACAACCATATAGACACTAACATGCATGCATGACAAACACATTATGCACATTCAGTCCAAGTATTAAACCATGCTCTCTCACCAATCTATAACTACCCCTCCCACATTTACCGAACTTCACCGACCTGCTATGGTAAACATGAGACAAAGAGCTACTATGACATGACTTGTTATGCAACTAACTCACACAATAGAAGAAAATATAGATCAATGACTTGAGAAATAGCCTTTTGGAGGGGTCAACCTCATTTACATCACATAAATGAACTATTATTGGATGGTTCAAATGATAAACCTCCTTGGTAGATATAAGAGTCTAAGGGATCACAACATAACTGGAGCCTACATAACAATAATAATGTAAGGGAACAAAAATAACAATAGTGGGCTTCTATGGGGCACAACAATAAAAACATGGGGGATACATGGGCACAGCAATAAAAATAGGGAGTTACACTAACAATAAAAATAAGGGGAATACACTAGTATTACAGGGACCTACCATTCTCCTCTCCTTCAAAAAAATGTTGTCCTCAATGCTTGAGTAGTTATTAATACTTCGGTATAACATTTCCATCCTCCCATGTAGAATATTCAGAGGGTAGGATCTTCCACTTAATGAAATACTCTGAAATTAATCAATTTTGTAGCTTTCAGGTTCTTTTCTGTGACTTCTTTAGGCTGAAATATTATTTTTCCTTCTTCGTTAAGTTCTGGAAACATTGTTTAAGCTCGGAGCATGCCATTGATAACCTTCTTTAGGCTTGAAACATGGAAAACTGGGTGTACTCGGGAAGATGCAAACACCTCCAATTTTTATGTTGTACCAATCTTTTGCAACACATTGTAAGGACAATAGTACTTGGGTGATAATTTATTTTCCTTATTAGCTTGCTCGAGGGACATTTTTTGTATGGTTTTAGCCATAAAATTACCCAATTTCCTACACCAAAACTTCTTTCATTGTGATGTTGATATCCCTATTATTTCATTCGATTTTGCGCCAGGGTGAGTTTATCCTTTAAGAGTTGGAGGACTTGTTGTTGATGCTCAATGTGATCCTCCAGGGCTTGAACCTTAGAATTTTATCTTAAATATTATGTGACTAATGGTGGATGATATCCATAAAATTCCATAAATGGGGTCATTTTTGCTGCATTATGGAAGGAAGTGTTATACAACCATTCAGCTAGGGGTAATTTCTTGACACATTGTGTTTTTTTATCAGATACAAAGCAACAAAGATATCATTCCAATTTTTTTTTTCACTGTCTCATTTTTCTCGTCATTTTGAAGATCATAAGATGAGTTATGAGCTAATTGAGTACAAAGACAAGAAAATAATTCAGTCAAAAAATTTCCAGTGAAAATTGGATCTTTGTCACTTACAAAAATCTCTGGGTTTCCATGTAGCTTTTGAATTGTTTCCATAAATGTATTAACAATTGTATTGAGTTTAAAAGGATCAGATAATGCAAAAAAGTGTGCATAACTGGTAAGTCTATCAACTACCACTGTGATGACACTCTTTCCTTCATACTTGGGTAAACCTCTAATAAAATCCATTGCTACCTCCTCCCAACAATGACTTGGAATGGCTAAAGGTTTTAATAGAACCGTGGTCTTAATTTTCTCAACTTTATTTTGTTGGAAAAAATAAACATTCTACCACAAAATTTTGAATATAAGATTTAAGGCCATCCCAAAGAAGTCCTTCTTGACCCTGTGGTAAGTTTTTAAAAATATTGAGTGCCCTCCTAAGGGGGAGGTGTGCAATTCCAAAAAACAAATTCTTGAGTTGGGAATTATTACAATGATATAAGCAATATTTGTACTATAATGAATCATTTTTCCAGCTAAATGTATTAGATGTACTAGGATCTTTCTATAATTTTTGAATGAGTGTCTACACCTCTTTTTTATTCTTCCATTCATCCCTTGCTTTCGTTATCCAATCAGGTTGGATAATAGAAATGGCACAAAGCAATGCTTTCACATCCCCATCCTTTCTTGAGAGTGCATATGCAACAACATTTTTCTTACCATTTTTTTAGGTTATTTCAAAGTCATAACCCAACATATTTCTGACACATTTTTGTTTTTCTTCTGAAGATAATATTTTTTTCCAAAAACTATTTAAGACTATCATGATTTTTTTATAGCCTGAGGTGTCTTCCCATTAGGTAAGGTCTCCATTGATTTAGTGCATGTAGTATTGCCAACATTTCGTTCCCATGAATAGGTTTGTGTAAATTATTTCCTCTGATTGGGTGACTTTCAAAAGTAAAGGGTTTTCCTTCTTGAATTAAAATAACACCAATTCCATCTCATGAGAAATCACATTCCACAATAAAGGTTTTTTTGATGTCTAGGGTAGCTAAGACCGATGCTTGGTACATTGCCTCTTTAATATGTTCAAAGGCCTTAGTTTCTTATGGAGTCCAAGAAAATGGATCTTTCTTTAGAAATGTTGTTATAGGTGCTCCAATTATCGCATAATTCTTAACAAACTTGCAAAAATATCTTGTCAACTCGAGAAATCCTCAAAGATTATTTATGGTTGTGGGGATTTTCCATTCCTTAGTGGATTTAATTTTGTTAGGGTCTACCTTAACATTCCCATGAGATACAATATGACCCAAATATTCCACCTCTTATACTCCAAAGAAACATTTGGAGGTTTTTGCATATAATTGTTTCTCCTAGAATAGTTTGAGAACCCTACCAAAATGTTGAACATGATCCTTTCAAGACTTTTTGTAGATTTGTATATCATCAAAAAATACTAACAAAAATTTTCGAATGAAGTGTTTAAAAATGGAATTCATCAAACGCTGAAATGTGGAAGGTGCATCAGTAATGTGAAAAGGCATGACCAAAAAATCAAATGACCCTTATGAGATCTGAATTTCTTTAAGGAATGTCTCCAATCTTGATTCTAATTTTATGATATCCTGAATGAAGATCCAACTTGGTGAAGTAAATTTCTCCATGTAATTCATATAATAATTCATTAATGACAGGAATGGGAAATTTATCTTTAATAGGGAGCTTTTTGAGCTCACTATAGTCTGGAAAAATACACCATGATCTATTCTTCTTGTGAACCAATACTATAGGAGCATAGAAATAACTTTGAATAACTTGAATTATATGAACCTCTAGCATTTTTGCAACCATACATTCAATTTTACTCTTTTGGGCTTAGGGATATATGTAAGGTCTGATGTTTGGAGGAACACTTCCAGGAATAAAATGAATAGAGTTATCATGATCATAAATAGGTGGCAGATCTTTGGGAGTCTCAAATATCTTCAAATGATTGTATAATACTTTTTAGAGATGGATGATTTCAATAATTGAACATTTAACTAGCATTATTCTATAATTACACCCCGGTGTTCTTTTTCAAAATATTCGTCATGCCTTTAGAGATGATTATATTTTTTGGTTTCCCTGCAATAATGCTTAATTCAACTTCCTTTCCTTCCTAATTTGTTTTTAAGAAAAGTTCTTGAAAATTAAAAGCTATTGTCCCCAAAGATTGTAATCATTGGACTCATGGTACAACATCAACACCACCCATTGGAATGGAAAGTATTGGACTATTCAATACATATTCCCTCATGGTTAGCTTGATATTATGGCACTTTATAAAGAAATTTATAGTTCCTCCATTTGCAACCATCACTTGACACTCTGGTGCTGGATATAGGAAGTAATTCAATTCCTTAGCTATCTTACAATGAATAAAATGATTGGTACTAATTGAATCAATGAACACTATTACCTTTCTCTTCTTGATATACCCTTCTATCTTGAGAGTTGGAGGAGTGGCAATTTCTGCCAATGTGTTACAAGATATGGTTGGATTCATTTATTCTTTCTATGGGGTTGGTTCCTCGTGTATATCCTCCTCTTTTGATGCTTCTTGTTCCTTTTCTTCCTCCTCTTCAGAATCTATGTATAATAATTTCTTCTCAGTACACTTATGACCTTCAGTGTATTTTGTATCACAAATGTGACAAATCCCTTTTTCTTTTTCTTTCTCCAATTGTTGTGGTGTCAACCTTGTAGGCTGTGTAAGGATTGGAGAAACAACACTTCCATATTTGTAGTTGTGAGTGGTAGAATTCCTTCTTGCCATAATTTTCCTTTCAACTTTTCTTTCCACCCTGAATTCCTTCTCCATTGAATCATGTTCCCTAAGGGGAACCTCATGTTAGATGCTATCCTACAAAGTACCTATAAATAAATCAACCATATGATCCTTTGGAATACCAGCTACCCTGATATTCAATTCTTCAAAGTCCTTGATGTGCTCCACCATTGAATCGTTTTGTTTTAGATATATCAATTGGCTAAAGAAGGTTTTTCTCTTTGTATCATCATAATGTGCTATTGTTTCCTCCATAAAAATTGACCAAGTGACAAAATTTTTATGAGGAAAAATCCATAGATACCATACAAATTTATTGGGTTCTAAATATAAAGATGCAATGTGTACCTTTTGTGTGTGTTTCACATCATGTAGATCAAAGTATTGCTCCATTTATAATATCCATGTTATGAGATCCTTGCCATCAAACTTCCTCATATTGATATTTGGAATGTGGTGGGTGTTCAATCCAAAGTTAGAGTCTTTGAAATCATGACTAACATTCTTTTTTCCTCATCATGAGTTTCGTGGAATAGCTTTTCCCCATTGGGGTTCATTTATTGTAGAAACTTTGTCAAACCTTCCTTCAAACCTTCCATGTCTACTTTTAATCCATCCTTCAAACCTTCCATTTCTTATTTTAATCCATATTTCAAACCTCCCATGTATGATTTTAAACCATTCTTCAAACCATCCATCATTGATTCCATTTCATTCTTGGTTACTCTTTGCGAGAGCGAAATTTGTTGCACTTGGTCACATAAATTTGATATATCATGTTGTATTTCATCATCTTCTTCATGCATCATAATAGAGATTTCTGGTTTAAGAATCGAGCAACAATATTTATGCTTCACCATGTCCTTTGAATCACTTCAAACTGATTTTTCAAACAAAATTTATGCCAATTAAAAAAAAAACATACCTTTTTCTTGCTTTTTAGGAGCTCAATATTGAAATTGTTCTATTTCTATAATTTTGGATTTTCAAGGTCTAAATTTTGTCCTATGGTAGCCCTCTTAGTCCTATATCCAACCCCAGAAGTCAAACTGAGATTAGATTCTTCAAGAAAAAGTTATACCTAATATTCCCTAAGGACATGATTATAGTTTGGTTCAATAGAGAGAATTTGTATTGAGTTCCATGTGTAATTGTTTCAACCATCAACCCTAAAAATTATACACAAGAAATTAAATTTCATGCAATTTTCGTCACTTTTTACAAAACACATATCCAATGTTCGGGGAGAAAGTTATGATGATTTTCCCTAGGTCACCTATTTGAGATGGAATTCTGGAGCCCACAAAAAGCCTAACTTCCTCAGATCATATATTAGACAATATAGAAAGAAAAATATCTGAAATTTGTACACGAAGTTCACCAATAATTCAGCTCCATGTGGTTTCAATTTTAGCTTCTTAAGCCTTGTAGAAAAAAGTTATATAAAAATAAGAAGATGGCCTGTTTGAAGAAGCAAAATCTGAGAATCCAAAGCTCTGATACCAAATGTTATTCAACGAGCTTAGAAAATAGAAGAAAAGATAGATCAACAACTTGAGAAATAGGCTCATTGAGGGGGATACAACCTTTAAATCACATAAATAAACAATTCTTGGATTATTGAAATGATAAGACCTCCTTTGTATATATAGGAGTCTAAGCGGTCACAATATAATCAGAGACTATATAAAAAGAATAATGTAAGGGCACAACAATAACAATAGTGGGCCTATATGGGGCACACTAATAACAACATGGGGGATGCATGGGAAAAATAATAAAAATAGGGGGTTATACCAATAATAAAAATAAGGGGAATACACTAGTATTATAGGGACCTAACATGACCCTATCTCCTAGGTCCCATTAAGGATGTGGGGCCAACAATTGATGAAAAACTAACCTTTCACAACATCCTATAGGTGCTACATGACACTCAAGGGCTACGAAACCATCCTAGGTAGCCAAACCCTAAGCTACACCCCTCATTTTCTACCCTAGTACCTCAATCACATCCACAGCAAGGCCTCCATGTGGTTGCATCCCAAACTTTCCAGTTAGGAGCATTGTTTTGGGAAGTTTTAGTGTCTACAAATAAACGCTTAAACCCCTAGACTAGTAGCTAAGTCTAGAACAACAGTGCAAAGCATTCGCTACCTTTTCTATAACCAATAGATTAAATAAGACAGTAAAGAAGCCTACCTATAGCTTTCACTTACTCCTTATCTCCCTTGACCAATTCTGTTGCTCCTTTCCGTACTTAATCCACTTGAAAAGTACCCGCACACAGATAGAAGAAAAAAATTGATCAAAGCATATGATAATGATCTATTGATTAAACATAGAATGGAATCAAGTTCATAATACACATATGAAAGCATCAATGAACAATACAAACATATGGAAAAAGCTTTGAACACTTTATTAGTAAAAGGAAGAGTTACAACCCAATTTGCTTGATTTAGTGTCACTCCTCCAGTTCAATCCCATCCTCTCCTCATAACAAGCAAGACATTTTGACATCATTACAATACTTGAAACCAACTCAAGTCTCATACTAACAACATCTCCCTATAATTCAATGATTTCCAGCCCCTGATCACTTAGATGAGTGGTCTTTTTATAGGTGAATGAAGGAAGTTATGCCATAAATGGTGATAATGAATGCCCTCCCAAACATAGGATTTAGTTCCATGGAGGAAGGGATAAAGGGATTGATGTTCCTTAACTCCCTCCCTCATCCAATTTCAAGCCTGAAGGAGTGGATAGCCTTAGGAAACTTCTAGAGGTATCCTATGGATAAGAATATTCCAAACCCCAATGCAGATTTCGCTCAAATTCTCCCAGCACACCCTGGTAGTGTACTGGGCTACACTGCAGTGCACCCTGGTAGTGTATCTACTTGCGCTAATCCTCTTAGAGACAATTTTTGGATGATTTCAGTCATAGAACTTCTTGGGAAGCTAGGCATTCTGATGGTTGACTTCTTTAGGGCATGTAACAACTGAATTAGGGTTTGATGGGCCCTAATAGTACTGATCTTTAAGTCGGGGTTGATGTGCCCAAATGGATCTGTAACAGATTACCCCTAAAGCATGAATCTGTAAATATGTATGTCGAGTAAAATGTTTTACTATGTGGAAAGGACGTTTTGAAGTAGAAGGTGACCTGCATCAATTACAATACATATATCATGATAATTTGATTTTTTCTCATGAACTTACTGATGGAAGGCATACCCATGCTCAGCTTATACTTTCATTACATGTACAAATGTAGTCATCTATAGATATAGACCCATGAATGGATGACCATGAATGTAAGGCCATTGTACATTTGATTTAGTGCTCCTAAAAATATCGCAGCCTGGATGGATGAAACTAGATCCAGGGTCTTTAATCTCGTTCAATCTTTCTTTCAAGTACAAGTCTAACCATGTGAATAGATGATCTGAAGTCAAACATGGGAATACATCGTCTGATTACCAGCCAATGATGTAAGCCGTTAACAGATGTGAGAGGAATCACCGATAATGATGATGACCGTCAAGGTACTACAGTACATTTCACATGGTGTGAATAAATGATTTGATTTCGAACAACATAAAAACTCTTTCGGTCAAAGGCCAGTAATGTCAACCTATCCCCGAAAGCAAGAAACCTGCCATTGATGTATGCAAGCTTCAAGGTACTGAAGGGTTGTTTCTAAGTCAACTTCTTAGATGATGTGCTGATGTTGACAAGAAGCGACTCGTCGCAGGAGGGCCTTGATGTATCCCACATCAACGACATGAAACTAGGTAAATGATTTTGGATATGAAAATCAACTGGAGATAGAAGGTTCAGGAATGGCAGTCATGAAAATGAAGGTTTATGGTATTGCAAAGAATGAAATTTGAACTGAATAACTTCTCTTGAACATGTCGGCGACACTAAAATGAATCGGTAGCATTGACCCACAACAAAGTAATGGATGGTATGACAGACCAACGGTGTGATAACCATCAAGCTAAATGACCCAACCCATGTAGTCATGGTGATGAGATGAAAGTGTCATGTTCAAGAGCGACTTGATACCATAAAGTGTTTTCCCCTTTTTCCAATTTTCCCCAGTCATTGCTGACCAGTACCTATTTATTTTTATCAAGCTTGAGAAGGATAACATATGCTTGTTGTATAATTCCACCCTTCGAGTGAATCCATCGCTATTTGATGCTTTAACGAGTCTAGCGAAGGTGAAACTCAGTCTTGTCTAGATCGACAAGTTTGTCGCTATTTGATGTTTTTAACGAGTTTAACGACAAAGATAACTCGATAATTTTCATGTTTAGAGAGTTTGAAAAGGTACAAAAAGAAAACTCCACAAGTTCTTTTTCGTAAATTAATCTCTCAAGTCCAAAAAGGTGCAAAATAATACAAGAGAGATATCTTTTCCAATTCGTTAACGAGCTGGAAAGGACAAGCGCTCGATAATATTTCCATATTTACAGAGTCTGAAAAGAGCTTAAAGAGGACTCCATTTTGAGGAACGAGTGGTGTCTAAGATAGCAACTGGTTCTGGTGATGTTGAAACTTCTCCAAACATGTTGATTAATGTGAAGAAGCTGGCTAATAAGACCACTCATTGCAATTGTTCCTCAAAAAAGGTAAAACAACCAAATGAAAGCATTTGATTGGCCAAAGAGATGGTGGTGATGGAATGAAACAATCAAGGCTCAAAAGGCTAATAGAATGGAAATCACAAGGGTTAAAATGGAAATGGGTTCATTTTTACCTAAGCTTGAACCATAGGGAACTATGCTTGGATTCAGTTGCATGTTTATACAAGCTTGAAATGAAAAACTATGCTTGAATTCAAATTCATGTTTACACAAGCTTGAAATGAAAAAACTATGCTTGAGATTGGTTTACATGCCCCCAGCACGATGAAAGGGAGAGTCTCCTATAACCAGATGGAAGTCGCTGTAGTGAAGTAGGACAGTTATCCAACACCTTTTTGGCTTCATCCAGATAGGGACAAAGGTGAATGGGGTGATTCCCTTCACATAACCTATAGGGAAACTTAACTTTTCCACTAGGTGCATGCCCCACAAGCTTCATAGATTCACCTAAGTAGAATACTTGTGGCTATCAAGCGGATAGAATGAAGGTTCTTTTACGAGATCAATTGAAAGACTCGACTGGGATTTTACGAGATCACTCAAAGACTCGAATTGGAACTTTGCTGTAGGGGACCTTGTTTCATTTTTTAAAGAGTTTGACACAAGACAAGGAACTCTACTCTGGGGGCTGTTTCACTTTTTAGTGAGGTTGACACAGTAAAAGAACCATCCTCATACTCCTTGTTTCATTTTTTAACGAGGTTGACACAAGACAAGGAACTATCCTCATGGACCTGTTTCATTTTTAACGAGGTTGACACAATAAAAGAGCTATCCTCATGGGAGTTGTTTCATTTTTTAATGAAGTTGACATAGAAAAAGAACTATCCTCATAGACCGTTGTTTCATTCTTTAACGAGGTTGACACAAGACCAGGAACGATCCTCATACTTCGATCACAACCCATAAGAGGTCGTGAAGGAGAGATCTGGTTCCAACGCCCCCAGTACATGACGTACAACATCATTAAATTGATCATCAATTGATGTAGGTATGGAACGGGTTTCCACATAATTAACCTATGATGAGGATGATACCATTGGTACAAAAGGACCACTTAGGAAAGATGTTTGATTGGAAGCCATATTTGGACCGGGAAATGAAAGCTGGTCAATGGTGACAATCCTGCCTTCATGCAGGAAACAAATTACTCGAAAGAGTGTTGAAACAATAGCTCCCATGTCATAAACATAGCCATGCCCTAGAAGTAAATTGTAATCTAAAGGGCCTGGGACTACCATCACGTTTAGATAAATGATTTTTCCTCCAAAGTAATAGGTAACTGAGGGAGGATCCCTAATGGTTGACTGGTTCCTCCGTTAAAAGCCAACAGATTCTAGGTAACAGGCACAAGTGGTGGTGAACCGATCGCTTGCCAAGCAGTTGAGGAAAGGATACTCATTGATGCACCTTCATCTATAATAGTGCTAGATACAATCATATTACAAACTTGTACTATGATCTAGAAAGGCACATAAGAAGGAAGACAGAAACATGCCAGTCGATTCCAATCAAAGAAGGTGACCAGACTACTTGGAGGGGGTACCGTAGAAATAGGAGAATTAACCCCTTGAGTTACAAGAACTGGAGGATTTTCCTCCTGTCTTGATGGAACGAAAGGACTACCCCTAAGCTCATTAGAATCTGAAGAAACAAAAAGAACCTGAGTGGTATCATATTCACTCTCTTCGGGAAAGGTACGATTAGCTGAAGGTGAAATCGGGTCAACTGTTACCTCGACCTGTTGATTTGGGACGAGTATAGACTCATAGGATTCACTTTCAGAGAGAGTGGGTTTTACTGACAGTTGATTTTGGTCGGTTAATTCACCAACTAGTGAAGGATTTAGGGAGAGTTTCCTGTAACCAGATGGAAGTCGCTACAGTGAAGCAGGATGGTTATCCAACACCTTTTTGGCTTCGTCTAGATAGTGACAAAGGTGAATGGGGTGATTCCCTTCACATAACCTAGAGGGAAACTTAACTGTACCCTTCTTCCATGAACTTTACTACCACTAGTTGATGGTGTGTCACCAACATGATCTCGAGAAGTTGATGACACAGGATGATGTGAATGGGAAGACCATTCTCCTAAGATACGAGGAATATTAGGACAATTTCGAAAAAGATGGTCTCCTGTACAAACTTTGCACGGATATCGAACTTTGTGAGGCTTGTCAGACGGTTTCTCATCAAATGTTGCATTCAAAGCAATGGTTGCTTGATTGACCCTCTGCTGAATTTACTTCTTCTTCTTCTTCTTCCCTTTCTTCCTCTTCTTAGCCACCTAGTTACTAGTACCAATACTTTCACCAAGCAAAGAGGAAGAAGGGTAGGAAGAAACAACTGAGGAAGAAGGCAAAGGGTCAACTTTAGGATCAACTAGAGGTTGATTTTGTCCAGTTGGAGGTGTACTCGATTGTGGAGAAATCAAAACATTTTGAACCAAGGAGGTTGAAAACAACCATAATGGCAAGACAATGGTAAATCCTGGAAGGGACAATGTATCCATATACGGAGCACCAATATTTCCAAAAGGAGGAAAAGGACTAGGATTCCCATCAAAAGGAATTCCTTAATCAGTGGACTCCGGATTTGTCACCATATGATTCAGCCTAAGATCAACTAAGGAGTGAGCATGGAGGATGTTATCCAGAGTCAATTAATTTATTTTAATCAAAGTGATATAACAAAATAAAAGAGGGATAATCTAGGAAAAAGGTTTACCAAGCAACTGTGAACTGCAAAATACCTCCTGGCAAACCAAGAAGTACAGGCAGGAAATCTCCCCGAATGCTGTGTTCGGTGTATCACAGTGTACAAGGCGGCTGACTCAGTTACCTAAGGATGGATAGAAACCTAGTGTTGTCCTCCCGTATATACTCGAAAGTACATGGAGGCCCAATCCGTATAAGCACTGTCTAATGCAAAATCGCACAGTGAGAGAATTCCCATATAATTTACGTACTGTAACACCACCCTATATACCCGAAAGTAAGTGGAAGAGCTATTATATACTCATGTACGTGGGATGAGGTATCACACTCAAGATCTATTGCAGACAAGTTAGCGACAGCTGCTTTGTTTTACAATGTTGGAACACGTCTCTAGCCTAGACTTCTAAATGTTTTTCGTTAGGTGACAAGGCTCCATTAGGTAAATTCAGGTAAATTTTAAGTTGATGTTCTTTAGAATTTTCCTTTCAAGGTTCACCACGTGATGTATATTTGCAATTCCTAAAATGCAACTAATATGATACGCATTCTTTCCTTTCAATTGAACACTGAAAATCCTTAGCTAGTAGGGATAGAGCAATAAGATTTTTGACAAAAAGCGAAGAGCATATCTAATGCAATTTCCCTAGCTGTTCCTATCAAGCATTCACAAACTTTAATATGCACAATGCATGTATTTCTTTTCGATTTCCCTTAATGTGAATGAACAAAAATGACAACTAATGCACAATCGATCAATAAACTATTTTCATAAAAATGACGATTTTGTGACAATTTCTTTTCAAGGAAAGGAAGACTTTATGACACTTTCATTTTCAAAGAAATGAGGAATTACGACACTTTCAACGAAAAGACTAATCATATGCATACATCAATCAATCGATCTTTCATGAATGAAGACTTTATGACAATTCAATTTTTGAAGGAAAAGACGATTTTATGACACTTTCTTTCGACAAAGATCAATCAATCCAAAACACTAACTTTCGACTATAGATTGAAAATGAAAAAGTAAATACATAAGAAACATTTATCAATCCTAGTCTAAGTAGGGCCAGCTAAGGAGATGAAAACCTATTTTCTGAGACATGACATCCATTTACAATCAGCAAACAAGCAATCAAAAGAATTTTGGCAAAAAATTTAATTCCAAGGGTGGGAATCTGACCCTAGGAAGATCAATGCAGGCCAAAGAGGGAGTAACTGCGCTGCAGTGCACTATCTCTAATTGGAGGGTGCATTGCAGCACACTGTCTCTAAGGCTAGCCTGTGCTGATTCCTGTGAGGCCACTCAAGAGTCATCTAACCTCAAATTTTGACCAAAATTCAATGCAAAAGGCTGAATTACAACAAGTAAAGTATGTCAAGGTGTCTAAGGAGGTGGATTAGCTACTAGGATGGATAATCGATCCCCAGTGGAGTCGCCAATTTATTTTCAGAAGTTTTGGTGTCTACAGATAAACGCTTAAATCCCTAGACTAGTAGCTAAGTCTAGAACAATAGTGCAAAGCATTCTCTACCTTTTCTATAACCAATAGATTAAATAAGACAATAAAGAAGCCTACCTATAGCTTTCGCTTACTCCTTATCTCCCTTGACCAATTCTGTCGCTCCTTTCCATACTTAATCCACTTGAAAAGTACCTGCACATAGACAGAAGACAAAAACCGATCAAAGCATATGATAATGATCTATTGATTAAACATAGAATGGAATCAAGTTCATAATACACATATGAAAGCATCAATGAACAATACAAACATATGGAAAAAGATTTGAACACTTTATTAGTAAAAGGAAGAGTTACAACCCAATTTGCTCGATTTAGTGTCACTCCTCCAGTTCAATCCCATCATCTCCTCATAACAAGCAAGACATTTTGACATCATTACAATACTTGAAACCAACTCAAGTCTCATACTAACAACATCTCCCTATAATTCAATGATTTCCAGCCCCTGATTCCTTAGATGAGTGATCTTTTTATAGGTGAATGATGGAAGTTATGTCATAAATGGTGATAATGAATGCCCTCCCAAACTTAGGATTTAGTTCCATGGAAGAAGGGATAAAGGGATTGATGTTCCTTAACTCCCTCCCTCATCCAATTTCAAGCCCAAAGGAGTGCATAGCCTTAGGAAACTTCTAGAGGCATCCTATCGATAAGAATATTCCAAAGCCCAATGCAGATTTCACTCAAATTTGCCCAGCACACGCTGGTAGTGTACGGGGCTGCACTGCAATGCACCCTAGTAGTGTATCTACCTGCGCTGATCCTCTTAGAGACAAGTTTTGGATGATTTCAGCCATAAAACTTCTTGGGAAGCTAGGCATTCTGACGGTTGACTTCTTTAGGGCATGTAACAACTAAATTAGGGTTTGATGGGCCCTAATAGTACTGATCTGTAAGTCGGGGTTGATGTGCCCAAATGGATCTGTAACAAGCATGTGATCTAGGATTTTGACCCTAAATTCCAGGTTATTCTCTAGAACACTACCTAGAACTTCTTATAACTTCTCAAATGCATAAATGACATTCCAAACAAGCTAAACATTCATACTTGAGTCAGAGACTTGACCTAACCAATCTGAACCATGATATTCATTTCGTCAAACATATTGAGAACATGTCATCTATAGGTCATCAATGCATATCTTAACATAAGGGTGTCATACTTATCTGAGAAACATCAACAATATCTAATGCACTCTCATAACAGTTTCAATAACACTTATTATCTCATGCATTAAATAACAATTCATCAACAAATCAAACATATCAAGAGCCATAACTAGAACTTGTTATGAAACCATGCTTATAGCCAACATATAACCACAATATTAACCATAGAAGAACAACCATCAAAGCCACATAATAACTAGTTCCATCACTTATGAAATACAAGAGGAAAAGAGCTCTTATTAACATATGTGAAATCCAACCAAGTTGGGATATTCCATGTACCACTCCACCATAGATTGAGTTGAACCAAATATTTCTTTCAGCCAATCACCCCCATGCCATATTCCAAGCGTGAATGTGGGGCTTAAGAAAAAAAACTATGGATTCCCAAAGATTAAACTACCTCCACCCTCAGGACTTATCTCAATCCTTCCAAAATTGGTCAGTGGATTTCTAGACTCAAGAAAACACATAAACAACTAGGCTTTACCTCAATCCCACCAAAACCGATCAAGGGATCACTAGGCCCAAATCAAACACATAAACAACCAAGATTTACTACAATCCCACCAAAACCAATCAAGAGACCATTATGCTCTAAACAATATTCAATGCCTCAAAATTTCTTCACCAATATCTTGTCGAATTTTCCCATCTCCACCCTCAGGCTTTACTGCAATCTCACCAAAACTGGTTAGGGGATTCCTAGGCCCTTGGTAATTTTTCTGAGACCACCTCACCTGTATCCAAAACCATTTACCAATCCAAAGCTCCAATGAATCAAAGAACACCATCACACCATGACTATCTTGAAATGGTAAGGCAAGGCTCAAACCACTGTCAAACCTAGGAAAACTCATGCCAATGATAGCAAGAGAATCATTTACACATGCATGTACCATGCATTCTAAAAACAGATAGGAAATCACATATGAAACATGTTACCTACAAGTATTCCTGGTGAAGTTTCCTAATCCAACTTTACCTTGCTTGTCCCTTTATTTCCTTTTCTTCCTTTTCCTTTCTTTTATTTCTTTTTTATTTATTTCCTCAATGCTAGACTGCTCAAAAAATGCTCTAAGTGTGCAATAGTATGAGAGAATAGAGAGAATAGAAAGGGAGATCCATGATAGAAATTTCAAAAGTTGTGAACTGATCCTCAGAAGCCTTTTTAAAATTGAGGCCTCAATTTTCTTCAATTTCCTCTATTTTCCCTTCAATTTCCTCCTCATGCAAACCCATGACCTTTCATCTTCCTTTTCTCCTATTTCCCTTTATTTCATAAATAAAATTTCAATTAATTCCTATTTTCATTTTCCAATTCCTTTACCAATTTACTTAGCCATAATAAACCAAATGAACACCCATTAGGATGTTTTTCCCAACATTCATCTTGGAATACATGTCCCATGACCTTTGTCTTATTTTCCCTTTATTAACTTTATTACATGAACTTTTAAACCAGGGTTGTTATAGTTGTAGTGCATATTAAGTTGGACCTTTTATCTTGTTGCTATCATGGAAGACTATTGTGAGGGAGAAACAATTTTATTTACATGTACACAAATTTATTAAAGTGGGCTTCTCATTGGTGTAGATGTTCATGGTGATTTAGTTTATTGGTTACTATTAGGAGAAAGACTATGGTTATATTTGAGCATTAAATTATGTGCATTAATGTTGACTATGATTTAACTATTTAATGACTAAATTAATCTAATTTATTCCTATTAATATTAATTTAGTGGGAACCATAATTTATGTGCTTCCTTGTGATAGTACTTGGGGTGGGTATTTTGGAACTTTTTGGGTGTTCAATTCCTTTTTTAGACACAATTTTCAAGGCATGAAATTTATTGCTTTTTTCTTAGATAGGTTGGCACACTTCTCTAGATTGAAATCCCTTAGGTATGTTTGACACATTTATGCCATGGAATATGGAGGAGTATTTTATTTATGACTTCTAATCACCATGACTCATTCTCCTAGGAATGCTTCATGTGGAGAATATTTTATGATTTATTAGGCAACTAAGATGGTTACATGTCACATTTGTCAAGAGTGGACACATGCAAAGACATTTCTTTCTATTATTAGAGATGATTATACATAACATATGTGGAAAATATTTATGACTTATTGGGTAGTTAATGTAGATAAATGTCACATATTTTAAGTGTGCACTGTTACAAGGACACTTTTTGCTATTCCTAAATATGACTATGGATAAATATTATTATTTCATGATGTCTTGGAATGGTAAAAACCATAGTTAGTTCTTATCTCCTTTATTTTGGTTTTTGAAGATTCCCCACTTGCTATATGTAGTTTCGATGACATAATTTCTTATGGAGAACTCTACCCACTTGGCATCTAGTACATTCATACATTGATATGGTTACTTTGGAATTCACACATGTGGAGTAGTTTCATGCACAAACTATTCTAAGAGTGCATTACATGTTTCCACTTCAAATTTCACTTGGTTTGTTTACCTTTTCTGGTGGTGTGTCCTATTTGTGAGCATTATTTTGTGCATATTACAATTTTGGATAAAGGATAATTTCCTATGAGAGGATATTTTCCATACGATGTAACATCACCAAATATGGATTTATGAGAGATATAACTACTCCATTACTAAAATATTTGTGGATCTTGTTAATGAGTTCATTAGGAATCAATAATTTTTTATTTGTATGAGGGAAGACACTCCCAACATATGAAGAGGAGCTCTCTTTATACTATAAAGTTGGCAAATTAAGGGATTTAGGAACCCTGCCATTGGGATACATTTCACATCATTTTGGTATGATTAATGTAGAAATTGATCTATTTTTCATTTGATTTGAGGCTACACTATGAACTCATATCTTATATGTTGATTTTTAATTAAGAAATCCTTGCCCCATTTTGTGAGTCTTTTTATAATAAACCATGATTTCATTTTGGATAGAGTAGTGTGATGTTTTAACATTCTTATTTATATTTTGATTATATTAAAATACCATATAATAAACCCAATTTTCCTATATTAATGTAACTTCATATTCATAGCTAATTATTAAGTATAGCATAACCTAAATGTTCTACTTTTAACCTTTTTCAAGGTATTTTTCGATTAGTTTTACCTAGAGTCCTATTAAAAATTATTGGAATTATAGATTTCATTTGTTCAGTCTATACAATGAGAGTGCCCCAAATATTTTCGTACTTATGAGTCCATTTATGCATTCAAAAATGTCATTTAAGTGATGGAAAATTGTGATCTCACCAAGAATCGTATTGTTCAATTTTGGCCAAAAATACCAAAAGGTACAATGTTTAGACTCTGCCCCTAAGTATGGTAGCTATCTCCTTCCTAGGCGGTACTCTACTTTATAAGTGAAAAATATAATAATAAATTATGGGATGTGCAATATCCTTATTGGAATGCATTCCCCTATTTTTCCCACTTACTCCATTTACCCCTTATATGGATTAACACTTTGCTCGAAGGTTGCAAAACTCATACTCCTTTCCCACACCATTTATTTTTGATAACTATAACCATTTCCTTTACAATGCAAAAATCTTCACTAAATTACCTCCGACCTCCACTCTATAGCCTTAGCAATCCTATATTTAGGTAAGACTCTCTAAAATGTACAAGATGCATTGAAAAAAAGTATTAAAGAAAGTAGTATTATGCCCATATGTATTCCATTTACATTATATATAAAATCAAATTTAAAAAAATAATGAGGTTATAACCAAGATACCACATAAACACACTACTACATACTAAAATACAATTAAAATAATCCCATTCTTGGTACAACCATTCACCACACTCCTAAGATGTTTTGTGATACTCATCATCAAGATACATGAGGTGGAGCAAACACTAGAATGTACTACTCTGTCCTGAGTGGGCATAGTGCTCGAATAATTACCTTTGTCTTGCTCATGATAAGGACTATGACTTGAAACATGATTTTTCTAGATAACCTAATTAACTATCCTACGCTGAGGAATATCAAAACATAAACAACTTAGGTCTTATACATTACTTTCAAAAATTTTAGTTTTCTTAGTCAATGAAAAATTATGATATCACCTAATCAAGCTCTAGTCATATTTTTTAGCCTTATCCTATTCATGATTGATTATAACTAAAGAACATATTAACCAACTTTTGAGGAAAAGTGAATGTCGTGATAAGGGTATCCCTGTAGAAACCATCCCCTTGATTCTTAGGTATTTACATCTTTTGGAGGTGCTACACTTTGTTGTAACAAGGTACATAGCGTAAAATCATAAGATACTTATATTACAAAACAAGCATATTTCAAATTTGCATTGAACTCCAATGAAAGTTACATGGTACTTAAAATATGATGGCATAAAGATCTAAAACTTGCTAAATCAATCTAGTATATATCTATTGTAGAGGAGATTACCGTTATAATATTATCCCATTCAAATTTGATAGGGAATTTTGTCATTAGAAAGACAATAAGACAATGTAAAGAACTCATTAACCAAACTAAATGATCATTTGGTTTAAGGTATATTTAAAAATAAAACTTTATTACTACAATGAAGATGAACATTTTTTTATATGTATTGATATTGAACAATAATTTTAGAATATTTACAGTAATTATAAATTTTCATAAATGACATAAATTTAAAAAATACTTTTTTCCCTTTTTTTAAGCTATAAAAATAAAATTTCTCATGTGTCATTGGATTGAATAGGTTAATAGATGTTTTGTTAAGGAATTCCTTACCAAAATATCATGGATTTAAATCCCCATAGATGTTTACCCAACCAAAAAAGAAATTAAAAATCAAATTTAAAAGAAAAAAAATAATCTTTTGCAATTTCCTTAAAATTCAGTAAACTAAAATTTCAATATATAATAGCATGTATGCCATTATATTCATCAATATAAACTATTTATATAATAATTTATTTCATATTAATATTCATAAAAAAATGAAACAGATATATCAAATTGATCAAGACATTGTCTACTGAGGTGTCCTTTTTGCCCACATAACCAAAAATTATCGGAATCCAACCATTTCTTTTTTCAGAAAAATTGGTAGTAAGAGTGCTTGAATCATTTTTTTGATGGTGGAAATGGATTCAAAATCACCAAAAATCGCTAAGCAACCCAAATCTTGAAGCTTGATAACTGTAACCTGGATTTGGATTTTATCAAAACCATGGAAAATTTTCCATTATTTTCCAGATGAAAATAATGCCTCATCAAACTACGACATTTGTTAATATTAAAGTTATTGAATATAATTTCATTTTTAAGCAGAATATAAATATAATTAATGGTTATAGTTAATATTTTAAATATTAAAAATATATATTTTTTATTTTTTATAAAAATAACAACTTATTAAAGGTTATTGTAATAAAATATTTATTTTTATTTTTAAAATGATTATTTAAAATTTGAAATAATATTTATTTTATGAAGATAATTAATAAATAAATAATTTTATCATAGGATATGTTGATTGGGGATGTGATAACGAGAAGTAAGGTGATGTTTCCTTGATCGGGGTACCTTTAAGGTTAACATCGACATTAGTCACCATGAATGACATGTGCGAGAAAATTTTTGTGAAGGGGAAGGCACATATGGGGATCTAAATCCACGTCACCACCTATTTGGTCATTACCCATGCGTGGAGGTTATACCGCCTATAGTTTGAACCACAAAAATATTTTGTCACATCACTATAAATGCAAGCAAGTGGTGGGAGAGGGACTCTGTCCAACATTCTCTTGCTTCACAGTTTTCGGCCTTTCAAATTGATCATGGATGCATTTTAGGGAAGGGTGTACATGAATTTGGTGTTTAATGTGAATGTTAAGTAACCTTCCAAAATCCACATTTTTCTCTCTTTAGCTCTCGACCACTCCAATGGTCTTCTCATTTTACTTGATCCTCAAATCACGTGTTTTGTTTATAAATAAAGGGAGCTCGCTCTAGGGTAGCATATTTTTTACGACTCTTCCATGCCCACAAATTATTTCATTTCTATACCCCTCTGCTGCTCACCAACATTGGCGCTTTGTGAAATCAATGAAGGTTTGTTTATACATTTGCATAATTTCTACTCTATTGGTTGTATTCACTTCATTGTTTCTTGCATATTGTTTTGGTCTAGTAGTCTAGCTAGGTTTTGCAGGTGCCCATATTTTTTGTTCTCTTTCTACATAACACAATAATATGCCCTTCATTCGACATGGTCATTGTGTTACCTTTAGAATTCTCCCAAATTGCTAATTCGATGGATATCTCACTTAGTTTTTTGATCCTCATATGTGGTGTCTAGTATGTGGGAACATTTTCCATTTGGTTCTGATGGAATTGTGGTTCTAGACTTCCCAAGGTTCTTTTGCACTATCCCCATATACCATTCTCACCTACAAAACTAGTTCCTAAAGTCAATATATTTACATAGGTGTGTAGGGCCACTCTCCCTGTTTATGGCTAACGATGCCTTTTAATGTGTTTCTCTCACTCTCATTATAGTTTCTACTACCCCAAATTATCATCTCCCCCTTATTATATTCCCTGGGTTCGAATTTGATTCATCCCAATTGAGTCTAGTCATATGGTCATCCCAATTGATTCTGGTCATAAAATCATTTTGACCCAAGTTCTCTCACCCTGTTGACGGTGCTGGAAATCCATCAACCAAGGGGGTCTCCCCAATGAGAAGTCCCAAGTAGACCTCACACCATTTATAATAGGAGCCCCATCTAGAGTATCAGTCTAGCTTCCATGTAGTGTTGTAGATTTTCCTTGATCACAAAGTTTAGTACAACGGACTAATACATAGGTATCTTCATATTATCAAGTGAGTATGCCTTGTGAAATGTTTAGCTACAGAAATTATAAAGGTCATTCTACTGAAAGGGGGGGAGAAAAGTGGTCCCTTTAATGACAAGTAATAATAATAATATATAAAATGCACATGAGCACATACATAAAAATGAATCATTGATCAACTGGAAAAAATAGTTCACATGGAAGCAATGATTGTTAAAGAAAATATAACACACCTTTAATAAGATAAGTACCAACACCACCAAAATAGTTCAATTTCATCAGTACAGATGAGAAACAACATACATCACAAAAATTCAAGAAAATTCTTACAATATCCTGATATATGCATGAAAGTGTGTTATATCAATGAGTTTCTAAATTAAGTAAAAGTTCCAAGATACATCAAGACAGTGAACACCACTATCCCCAATAATGCAACATTAACACAATCACTTGCTCCTCCAAAACAACTATATTCCTCTCCAATGCCTAGTAGGAGGAGTCAAGCTGAAAAGTCCTTGGCATGTACAAGGAGGGTGTATATGTAACAAATGGGGTGATCATTCACCTCCCATGTCAATTTTGGGCTACCTTAATGACTGTTTGACTTCTCTATGACCTTTAGACTCCCACATGACTTTTCACATTACATGGATGACTCTTGGACTTCAACTTTACATTACATTTTCCAATATAGAAATTATATAATCCAAAAATGATGTGGCACATGATGACTTGTGACATGACATGACACTAACGACATGGATTGCATGATGACATGGAAATTTCAAGCCACTCTTGTTTTCTGCTTTATTTTCAATAAGAAAAGTGCAATGCTTCATCCTCATGAGAGATGTGCTTTATTCTTCATATCCACCCTCCAAAGGGTTTTGAATGAGATGGAGCCTTCATGGAGTCTTGGTCTTTGATCTTCTGTTCCAATGTTCTTTTCCTTTGTCTTCTCGTTTGATGATCATCCTATCTCTTCACCTTCATATATATCTTCTAGCATGGTCCCCTTCTCCTTTTCCTTTATCATTACCCTTTCATGACAAGATAGAGTAGTTGCAACTAAAAATAAATTATGACACTCTGACATTAATCTAAAAACCCCTAAACTAACATATTTAATGAACTCACATGTTAGGGATGGAAATAGTCACTAGTTGAGTGACTAGTTAAGGGATTATGCAGGTTTACAGGTCAAGGTCCTGGAGTAAGGCTCAAGACTGCATAATGCATAGTTCAAGATGGCCAGGTTCAAGATATTTTCCAGTTAAGGGCCTTAAGAGATCAAGGTTGTGCCTTGAGGCTTGAATATTCCCACTGAATAGTTATGGAAGGATAGAGGTGAAGGAATTACATACATGATGGACTCAAGGAATCAGTCTGGAAGCTTTAGCCTTGAGACTACACAATGCGTAGTTTTGGAGACTTGGGAAGAGGGACTACATAATTAAGGGACTCAAGGACTTAGGTTGGAGGAATGAGGTTTGAGTTTCCCCATTGCGTAGTTTTGGGAGATAGGGAGGCTAGGTAATTTCACAATTTCATAGTTTAGGAACTCAAGGCTGATGCTTAAGCGTTAAGACTACGCAATGCGCAGTACTAATTGTGAAAGAGAGATAAATTGCATATTTTTGGAGGTCAAAGGATGAATTTTAGCATTTTGATTACACAGTGTGTATTCATCGAAGGCGGAGAATGCACATTGCACATTTTGAAGGGAAAAGTATTATGCTAGAGGGTTGAGACTGCACACTGTGAAGTTAAGGTTGGGCAAAATGAGGCTATGTGGCTCGATCGAGGAGTTTTCCCAGTTGGACTAAGCTTTGGATTAGTGAGATTAACATGAGAAAAAGAGAGACGTTGAGCATGATCACACACTTATATCACTTGATGACATGAAAAGGAACACACTTCATGTATGAACAACATGCCCTCCTTAATGAAACAACTTTGCGACAAATCTACCAAGTGCGATACAAAATATATACTTAGCAATGAAAGTGCAGACACTTGTGCAACCATGTTTGAAACTTGGGAAATTAGTGCAAAACATGTCTACATGGTAGGAATAACCCATTATCACAAATGTTTCCCCTCGAAACAAGTCAAATCTTTTGTTTACGCAATAATCGACGCTTACCATGCCCAAAAATGACACATGAAATATAGAAATAAAAGAGTGAACGACACTTGGAATATGCAAAAAATGGTGAAAGTGACACATGCCATAAAAAATGTAACATGAAAATGACATTTAGGAGGGTGAAGGTGCACAAAAGTGACAGTTTGAAACTCACCAAAATAGAAGTATCGACACAAGAAAAAGTGAGATATTGTTAATGAACATGCACACTAACTATTGACATGGGTTGAGCATATCATCGACACTGTTTTGACAACCTGTGTTAGGTCTATTCAGGCTTGCATGAAATAATTCCCTCATGAATTCATTATGTACTAACCATGTTTAATTAGTTGACTTCGACACTTGAAATCCAAGAAGGGAGCTAGAAATATAAACAAAGCATTATCAGTCACAAAGTGACTATGGAACGATCGATCACAAGATCTAGGGTAGTCTCCAAATTTCAATTTTAGGAGAAAATTTGGAGGGTGTTTGTCATAGCAAAAACACTTGGCTACAAACTAGTAGACTACAACTTCTCTGCCTTGCTAAACTCTTTGTGCAAAATCTAGTTCTTTATGAAGTATTAATTCATCTTTGAGATTTCCTTGGCTTCCCTACTTACCCTGCAAATAAACATAGTCCCCTCTATCCTTTCTCGACTGAACACAAACATAAGATCAATGATACCACAATGTTTCAAATCATGAAATCCTATTATAGTTTGCAAGATTTATATTTTCAGAGTATTTTTTTCATCTCTCCTGTTACTCCACTACCAGTAGGCCTAGACAATGTCCCGACAGAATTGCTATAGGAACACAAACATTTTTTTGCAACCAACAACACTGGATAGTACCCTAGTGGAGTTGCTTACTTCACCTCTCTATTCAGGAAGCCTTTCTCTACATTCAACTTTATATATATATATATATATATATATATATATATATATATATATATATATAGATATACATATAGACTTGTGCATAGACACTTATAAATTTCATGGGAAGAAGAGGGATCTTGACTTGTCGTTAGTAGGAGTATTTGTTCCTTAGAGAAGCATATAAAGACATCTTATTTAGGTTTTCTTGTTTATATTTTCCCTCTTTTCCTTTTCTACTAGATTGAATAAAAGTGAAAACACCGAAATATAAATAACTAATTGAAGGTGTAAGGTTTCTAGAATAGACATGAATATCATGGTTATACACAAATATTTCCTTTGAAAGGATCATATTTTTTGTCAGAACATCATCGATCAAAAGGTGTAACCAAGATGGAGAAGAAGGACTAAAGGTCAGCCAAATGTTGTAGTGTCACAAAGCCCCTTTCTTATTTTGCCACAATATTTTTGAGCCAAAGTGTCATCCTTCATGTGAAGTTTGATTCAAGAAAACATGAAAGAGGGAAGACTCAACAAGAAAACCAAAATCAAAAGAACAAAACAAATGGAGGCTAACTGAAAATACGATGCAAAACGAAAGTTAGAAAGCAAATGAAAGAGTGCAAAAAGGGAGTGCAGGATTCATGTGAAAAAGAAACTAATATTAAACTAGACATACTACTAACCTAACTAGCTAGAAGGTCAGGGTTACATAAAATGGAATTTCCAATGTAGCCATCGTAGTTGCTCCCGAACTGCACTCAAAAATATATGATTGATTAAAGCTTATATAAATAAATGTGCAATTGAAAAGATAAGAACTTGAATAACTTGCACAAAAATTTGAATGTTTTTCTTGTCAGTACAAATATATATCATAGTTACTACTTTTAACCAGCTTGCATTCTTACCTTTTCAATGAAAACCATCATTAAAAAACCCTTGGAAGATTCTTGCAAATGTGTCTTCGTCTATACTGAACTCTTTATCAAGCATGAGGAAAGATCAAAACTTATTATTTATGAGGGAACTTTCTAGGTAAAATTTCCCCAACCATTCAACAATTGGATCGTAAAATTCATGAAAATCCTCTTGAAAACCTAAAAATCTTTGAAAATATGAATTTTCAGTTAGAGGTACGTGATTATGATGAGAATATTATGAGGGAAAATAGATATGATCATATTTAGAAGACATGTCAAGACAGTTAGGACTTTCCATAACCATCATTGAGTGTGGAAGTACCTCAACTGCTTGACAAGTGCCTGGATAGTGAGATGTTAGACTATAAATATCAAAGGATCTAAAACAATTCTCACTGGATGTGTAGATGGGAAAATAGTAAGTTGAATGACAGTCATCACATACAGACTCATGATCAGATGGGTTGATTAAAGCATAAGATTCCCAGTTTGTAATTAACAAGGATAAATCAATTTTAAGAGTTTCGCAAATGTTGTTCATAATAGAATCATCCTCCTCACGTGATTAGTGTAACAAACCATTTTATTGTAATTGGATACATACTGCACTAGCACCGTAATCATCAAAACAATTAAAGAGGAGTATTAGTATAGAAAGCACATGAAACCAATCAGGGTAAAATGAGTAAAGAGTAATTTGATTAGTCAGATAATCCATGCATTCACTAGCACTCAAGAGGATTTCAAGTGTGATGAAAAAAAATATTAACTTCAAAATATTTACAAGAAGGATTAGGAGTTGATTGTTTGCAAAATAATTTTACAGGGATGACTCCTTCAGCCAAAGATAATATTTAGAATAATCAACTTCATAGTTCCATGTTTATGTGATAGATACACTATCCAAACCTGAGTTAAGATGAAGACTTCTACATGGGTATGAATCAACTGAAATAGAAACTTGAATCCAATAAGAAATCGAACCTTCAATGTTCAAAATACTATATTTCCAATGCCAAACATAATTCAAGAAGGAATTTACATTGAGTGAAACCATGTAGAAAGAAGATTTTTGTGAGGAAAACCAAACCTGACCTAGTTCGGGGATCTTACCGGAGTTGTGAAATCTTGACATAACCTTCAACAGAACTTGAAGTGCCTCACCTCCCTGATAGGACTTAGAACTTTAAAGGATTGTAAAATCACATTTTGAAGACTGAACCGGATTATGCATGGTGTGAAGATGGTTTCTTTCACTAATTTCAATGAAACCACTATAGGCCAGATGTTAGCCATATTTGTCGTTGATTTGATTAGATTTCACAACTCAGACAATAAGATCACTCAATTTGAAGGATTCTCCTGATCACAAATACGAGGATGAACAAATCAAGGAAATTTCATGGGCAGGTCGATTTGAAGAATTGTATTCATGAAAATGATAGATATGAGGGATGGAAATCATACTCAATATCATGGATATACTCACTATCTTGTGCCAAATGAGAAGTCAACCCATGAGATGAAGAACTTGGATAGCATGGAGTATCTTCATCACATGTTGATTCATCACAAAATGTGGGACACAAAGGATAGTGAGATAAAGAGGA
The DNA here is from genome assembly GCA_031772625.1 of Pinus tabuliformis. Lineage (NCBI taxonomy): Eukaryota > Viridiplantae > Streptophyta > Pinopsida > Pinales > Pinaceae > Pinus > Pinus tabuliformis. The sequence continues at coordinate 1,158,105,701 of CM062820.1, forward strand.
AGTTTCCATAAGAGCATATTCTTCAACCAAAATAGATTACAAATCTAAATATTTTAAATTAAAATATTCATGAGAAACTGAAAGATCAATTGGTTCACATGAGATTTCATCATCAATAGAATTATCATCATCAAAAAATGATTTTTTCCCAATACTACATATATAAAAAACTTATTCCATTTGATTCATTATTCAGATTAACATATTCTATATCTGCCAAGAATGAGGAAACACCATCTTATCACAAAGGACTTTGAAAAAGATAAGAAATATGGAACAAATCTTCACCTTCCTACGCCTCTATTCGTTAAATGTGACTACCTTGTACCTGATCACAATTTGAACCAACAACATGGAAATAAAAAGAGTGTGAATAACTAGTTGGCGGAGTAGATTGATCAAGAAGATCATGATACAAAGAGGCCTAAGGAGATAATATATGTCCTTTGAAAACATATCAATATCAGTCGGAACCAAATTCAATATTGAGGTTAAAAGCGCTAGTGTCATCCTCAGGTATGAAAGGAATAATATTCACCATAGGCTTCATGAGCCATTTTAATATTTCCTCCATAGGATATGAGTCATTAAAAGAAGAACGAGCATGAGAAGATGGATTAGGAATTTGATTTGCAGATTACCCAACTATAATAACATCGTGAGGAGGCACTCTCAATGGAATTCGAAAAGGAGGAGAAAAAGGAACAAAACAATATCAGGTTCGTCCTTTGAAATTAGGGGTGTGTGTTGGTTTACAAGATTTGGGGACAAAGGAACATTAGGTAGTCTAGATTCACCGTGCAAAGAGATATTAGCCAAGCACTCAATATTTTTTTTCAAGAAATCCCAATTTGAATCTTCTTCAAGAAATTCATATTAACAAAGGTGAAGGAATAAATTAGAGAAATCCTAAAATGGATTGGTAGCATTGACGTCACCGGCTTTTGACCGAACGACTTTGTATGGTGTTCGACATCAAATCATTTATTCACACCATGAAAAATGTACTATAGTACCTTGAGGGTCATTATCATTATCGGTGATTCCTCTCGCATCTGTTAACGACTTACATCATTGGCTGGTAATAAAATGATGTCTTCCCATGTTTGACTTCAGATCATCTATTCACATGGTTAGACTTGTACTTGAGCGAAAGATTGAACGAGATTGAAGACCCCAGATCTAGTTTCATCCATCGAGGCCACGATATTTTCAAGAGTACTAAATCAAATGTACAATGGCCTTATATTCGTGGTCATCCATTCATGGGTCTATATCTGTAGACGACTATATTTGTACATGTAATGAAAGTTTATAAGCTGAGCATGGGTATGCCTTCCCTCAGTAAGTTCATGAGAAAAAATCAAATTATCATGATATATGTATTGTAATTGATGCAGGTCACATTCCACATCGAAACCTCCTCTCCACATAGTAAAGTATTTCATTCGTCATACATATTTACGACTTCATGCTTTACGTGGCAATTGTTAAAGATCCATCTGGGCACATCAACCCTGACTTATAGATCAATACTATTAGGGCCCATCAAACCCTAATTCAGTTGTTACATGCCCTAATGAAGTCAACCATCAGAATGCCTCCTTCCCAAGAGATTCCATGATTGAAATCATCCAAAAACTACCTCTAAGAAGATCAGTGCAGGCAGGCCTTTATCAGGGTGCACTGCAGTGCAGCCCAGTACACTGCTAGGGTGCATTGCAGTGCACTTGAGCCCTCTTTGGCCTACACTGGGCGAATTTGAGCGAAATATGCATTGGGGTTTGGAATATTCTTATCCATAGGATGCCTCTAGAAGTTTCCCAAGTCTATTCACTCATTTGGACTCGAAATTGGATGAGGGAGGAAGTTAAGGAACATCAATCCCTTTATCCCTTCCTCCATGGAACTAAATCCTAAGTTTGGGAGGGCATTCATTGTCACCATTTATGGCATAACTTCCTTCATTCACCTATAAAAATACCACTCATCTAAGTGATCACGGGTTGGAAATCATTGAATTATAGGGATATGCTGTTAGTATGAGACTTGAGTTGGTTTCAAGTATTGTAATGATGTCAAAATGTCTTGCTTGTTATGAGGAGAGGATGGGATTGAACTGGAGGAGTGGCACTGAATCAAGCAAATTGGGTTGTAACTCTTCCTTTTACTAATAAAGTGTTCAAATCTTTTTCCATATGTTTGTATTGTTTATTGATGCTCTCATATGTGTATTATGTACTTGATTCCATTTTATGTTTAATAAATAGATCATTATCATATGCTTTGATCGGTTTTAGTCTTCTGTCTGTGTGCAGGTACTTTCAAGTAGATTAAGTACGGGAAGGAGCAACAGAATTGGTCAAGGGAGATAAGCAGTAAGAGAAAGCTTTAGGTAGGCTTCTTTACTGTCTTATTTAATCTATTGGTTATAGAAAAAGTAGAGAATGCTTTGCATTGTTGTTCTAGACTTATCTACTAGTCTATGGGTTTAGGATTTTATCCAAAGACATTAAACATTCCCAAAACCCAAAGGTGAAGGAATAAATTAGAGAAATCCTCAACTGATTAATCAATATTCATTCTAGGTTAGTTTATTCTCTTATAAACATCTCGGTAATCATACCTATCAAATGCTAAATGAATATCCTCGATGAGATGGTTAAGAGAATGAATGGTACCAGGTGGTGGAGTATGACATCATCGGCTAACTCGACCTTCAAGGGTGAGGAAGAAAACAATACAATACAGATCTTCACAATCGCTTTCATAGTATTCATGGAACTTAAAGAAAAGCAATGCATTCTTAGCAAATGGTGTATCAACTTCAACATCAAACTTGAGCTAAGACAAGTCGTGGAGACACTCATCAATGATTCAAAGTTCACTAGGCGACAAGTTAGAAAAAAACCCGAGGAGTATGATTTGAGGATGAGTTATTTCACATAAGAGGATCAAAATAGACTTAACGGGCACATGTTGTCATCTGGCCCTCCTTCTAACACCATTTTGTTGACAGTGCTGGAAATCCATCAACCAAGGGGGTCTCCCCAATGTTAAGTCCCAATTAGACCTCAAGTCATTTGGAGTAGGAGCCCCATGTATTGTTGTATATTTCCTTGGCTACAGAGTTCAGCAAAAGAGAGTAATACATAGGTATCCTTGGATCAAAAAGTCAATATGGCTAGTGAAATTTTCATCCGTATAAAGTATCAAGGTACTTCTACCGAAAGGGTGGGAGAAAAGTGGGCCCTTTAAAGACAAGTAATAGTACTAATCTAGAAAAGGCACACGAGCACATACATAATAATGAATGATTTATCAACTAGCGAAATAGTTCACAAGGAAGCAACAATTGTTAAAGAAAATACAACACACCGTTAATAATATAAGTATCAAATCCATCGAAATAGTTCAATTTCCTTAGTATAGATGAGAAACAACATACATGGCAAACATTCAAAGAACAATCTTACAATATTCATGACATATGCATGAAATTTTGTCAGCTTAATGAGCTTCTGAATTAAGTAAAAGTTCCATGATACATCAAGACAGTGAACACCACTAGCCCCAATAATGTAGCATTGCAGCAGTCACTTTCTCCTTCAAAACAACTATCTTCCTCTCCAATTCCTACTAGGAGGAGACAAGATGAAAAATCCTTTGCACGTATAATGAGGGTGTATATATAACAAATGAGGTGATAATTCACCTCCCATGTTACTCTTTGGCTACCCACATGACTGTTTGACTTCCCTATGACCTTTCGACTCCCACGTGACTTTTCAAATTAGATGGATGACTCTTGGACTTCCACTTTACATTACATTTTCCAATATAGAATTTAAATAATCCACAAATAATGTGGCACATAATGACTTGTGACATGACATGACATTGATGTAATCAATTGCATGATGACATGGCAATGTCAAGCCACTCTTTCTTGCTACGTTGTCTTCAATAAGAGAAGTGCAATGCTTCATCTTCATGATAGATATCAGTTTTTATTCATATCCACCCTCCAAAGGGTTATGAATCAGATAGAGCCTTCATGCAATCATGATCTTTGATCTTCTACTGTGATATGGTGTTCCTTTGTCTTCTTGCCTGACAATTGTATTACCTAGATATAGGTCTTTTAGATTAATCACATCATTATGATTAATGACTAAATCTAACGATGTGATTAATATGAAAGACCTATAGCTACATTATGGATCACAGAAGTCTTAGATCTAAAATCGTATTACCTATTTATCTTCATATGTGTCTTATAGAATGGTCCCCTTCTCCTTTTCCTCCATCATCATCCTGTCGTGATAACATAGAGTACTAGTAACTGAAATCAATTGATGACAATACGAGAATAGTCTAAAATACCCTAACTTAACATATTTAATGAACTCACCTGTTAGGGATGGAACTGGTGACTAGTTCAGTGATTGTCTAAGGGATTGTGCAGTGTCAGAGACCAAGATTGAAGATTGAGGCTTGATACTATGCAATGCGCGATTTAGGATGGCTAGGGATTGAGGCTTGAATATGCCCACTGGGTAGTTTAGGAAGGACAAAGACCAGGGAATTGTGCACTTGAGGGAGTTAAGGACTCAATATTGAGGCATGAGCCTTGAGACTATGCAATGTGCAGTTATGGAGGCTTGGGCAGAGGGACTATGTAGTTGAGGGACTCAAGGAATTAGGTTCGAGGCTTGAGCCTTGATTTTTCCCACTATGCAGTTTTGTGAGGAAGGGAGGATGGGTGATTGTGCAATTGCACAATTCAGGAGCTCAGGGCTGAATCATGTGTCTTAAGCCTATGTAATGTGTAGTAATGACTAGGAAAGAGAGAAATTGTGTAGTTTTATAGGTCAGGGGCTACATTTGAGAACTTTTATTGGGAAATGTGCACTCCTGGAAGGCAGAGACAGTCCATTGCGTACTTCCAAGGAACAAGGATGCTTCTAGAGGGTTGAGACTGTGCAATGCACAGTTCAGGCTGGGCAAAATTAGGCTGAGTGTCACGGTCGAGGAGCTTTCCCAGTTGGACTGAGTGTTGGATTAGTGAGATAAAGATGATAAAAAGCGAGACTCTCATCATGATCACACACTTATATCACTTGATGACATGAAGAGGAACACTCAAAACATATGAACAACATGCCTTCGTGAATGCAACAACTTTATCACGAAAGTGGCGACACTTGTGTGAACATGCTTGAAACTTTGGAAATGAGTACGAAACATGTCTACACGATAGGAAAAACTCATTATGACATATATTTCCCCTTAAAGAAAGACAAAACTTCGGTTTACATGATAAGCAACACTTCCCCTCCCCAAAAATGGCACATGTGATATGGAAGAAAAAAGCAAACACCACTTGCAATATGTGAACGATGATGAAAGAGACACATGCCAAAGTGAAGATAAAATGAAAATGACACTAATTAGAGTGAAAGAAAGCAAAAGTGACAGTAAAAAACATGAAAATGACACTCGCGAGAGCGAAGGCACACAAAAGCGATAGTTTGAAAAACTCACCAAAATAGAAGTACCGACATAGCTGAAAGTGATATACTATCAATGAACATGTATGTTGTTGTGGCTCCTAGAGACAACCACTGGCTTGAGGAGAGGTCAGTGCCTAGGAAGTCTTAGTGTCTCTTGAAGATAATTCATTGTTTCTCAAGAGATAAAAGAAAAAATGATTTTAAATTTGGTTCAATTACCTTCCACGAAGGTAGATTCAAACACACACATAAACAATATAGATCATCCCAACAATAAAGGTCCAAGTCTAATGGCTTACACAAAGTAAATGTAGCACAATTTGTCCTTGTAGTAAATATGGGAAGGAGACAAATAAGGAAGGGATTCAACACAAAGGGTTAGACAGAGATAGAATCCTAAGCAGTAAATCCAAGTAGAATCATGACAAAATAAGGAAATGAAGTGCAGAAATTATGGAGTGAATTTTAAGGTTTCCAACTCAATATTTCATAAGTAGTTTCTTGTTAGAGTATAACATAGTAAATTTGCAATCTCACAGGTACTCTCTGCTATAATAGAGCATAAGTAAATCCATTATTTATGAGTGAATCCAACAGTTATAACTTACACAATTTCCGGTGAAGAGGAACAAGTATGAAGTGACATACAGAGGAAGAACACATACTACACATTACTATGCTTGGATCAACAAATCTTCTTTATTAATGTTCAAAAATGAAGTCCATATCACAGGCTCAAACTATTGAAATTTGTATAACAATTACCACCTTAGGAACAAAAAATTGAACTAGAACTTGGAACCTCTCTCTCTATAAACAAAATCAGAATCTATGAAAATACAAAATTCGGAATCCCTTAGAACATAATTTTATAACCCTTCTAATGAGTTTTCTCTTCCCTTATATAGGGAGAGAGGGATAAAAAAAAGTTACAAAATATCCTAAAATGCGCCAGCTCTCTGAAATACCAGTTGTTTGAGCATGTAGATGACCTAATGATTGCATGACAAATTTGATTAATTTCTTGAAAATGGAAAATTAACAAAACATGAAAAATATGAGGTGTCCTAATCGATAGAGAAAAATATCTCCAATGCCAATTCCTTTGATTTCCTTTGATAAAGTCATGCCTCCGCCACAATATTCCTCCATGGTTACCACCTAATTCTCCTGTCGCTTTCTACCTTTAACAACTTAAAACTTCCCCTTTTAATTTGTAGCTAGACATGGTCGAGTGCGATAGTGTTAGAGGTGCTATGTATCTTAGCTACTAACCCATCCATTTTCCATGTTCTCTATGCTACATTATTGGGCCTTAATGTGTCGTAGGTGTTATCAAAATAATGTTATGAAATTGAAACATTCTGAGGCTTTTATTCCCTTTTGAACTTAACCCCTTTATCGTTTATCGACCATAGGACCGTGAGTTGTGACAGGAGGCTTTCATACAACACTGTGTTGGATATTTCAGAGCCTTGTATATCATAAATTTTATTAAGAGGATGCTACGATATTACGACATCCCAATTTTCCCTTAGCTCCTTGTTTCTTAGCCCCTATTCATATTTCTCCTCCATGGGACTAGGTGCTATGACCAGAGGCTTAGCCCTAAGGTGCTAAGGTCTTTAATATCTTGTTGGGGACCTATCTTGTAGTGTATTTTGCCTCACCCCTTGGTTCTTTAGGCTTCCATAACCAAATATTATTCACATCAGAAACACCTCCCATTGTAATGTTTCTCAAATGAAATTACATAGGGATTTTGAAGATCCGACCTCTGATATTCTCCATAGCACCGAGATGCCACACCATCTCTCTACTTTGGGTTCTTTAGAGTCCCTGTGAAAAAAATCCACTCAAAATTGGAGCCCCTTCATCAGATTGGAATTTTATGAAACAATTTGAAAGGAGTTATGAAAACTCCAGCTTCAGAAAAACCGACCTTTGAAGCGATGTCACATCAACGTCATCATTTCCATATTGCACCATCAGAGTGGTGATAAATATCACCCAAATTTTCCCCATTACGCCCTCAAAAATGTCCAAACTGACTAACACGTGTCCACCATATGACCACGTCACATTGGCATCATCTGCCTCATTAGCTTCTCAGAGCCAATTATTTGTTGACATGTGTCCTCCGGAGGAGAGATAAAATGTCCTTGGGGTCCTGTTGTAGTGAAAACTCAACAACCCCATTTTTTTACTTATTTATTTCAAATAATGGGGACCCTTTCCATGAATTTTCGGCTAAATCACCTTTTAATATTTTTCATTTGGTTAAGTGTCCTACATTTTTATCATTTGTTCGTTTTTGTTATATTTCTATTTTAGTTGCTTCATTGAGTTTGAATTTTTGCTAGCTTTACATCGATACTTGTCTCATCTCATTTGGTTACAAGGTTAACAAATGGTGTTCATCCGAAATTCAATAATTTTTATTGCTTGGGTTAAAAAGTATACAAAATGTATAGCATTTTATGTTTTGAAAATAAATTAGTAATTGATTGTAAATATTAATTCCTAGTTAATTTTTATCAATTATTTAATTTTTTACTAACAGTGAACCTACAAAATCATCGTAGCCAAATTATCAAATAATTAAAATGTGTTTTTTGAATCTAGATAATCTATTCCAATTTCAAATTTAAAAAAAATTATGAAAACTAAAAAACTGACTCTATGTAAGCTCCACTTCGCCTTATACCTCCAACTACAACCATCCGTTCGAACATTTAATATCGTAACATCATTTTATAATAACCCCGATACAACTCCCTCTAATATCCCATTCTCTCATACTTCCGATGGACTTATATTAAATAAAGATGGTTCGTATGGTATTAATCGGAAACTCGGGTCATTGGATCTCGAAATATTTAATTAAAAAACTTTCAATATTCGAAAACACTCTAACTCAACCCTGTGATACATTAAACTCTCGTTAATTATTTTTACCACCCCAATATCGAAATATCGGCCATTTCATATATTGGAGCTTTATTATAAAAACCCCGAGGGTCTAACTCCCGATATCTCGATACACTATTCCGATGAATCATTCGTTGGTCATATTGTTAAAAGGCATGGTTAGTTAAAATGAATGGGTGTATATAAATAATTTTTAAGTTTGAATGAGTTTTATAATAATTGTTTAATATTTTTTAAATTAATTTATTTTGATATTATCTTTTAATTAAAGTTTGTTTATTCAACTTTGCATATAATTTAATTAATTTCTAAATTAACTAATTTATAATTAATTTAAATTTTTAATTGTAATTAAATTTATAGAATCAATTTAAAAAATATAATTAATTAGAAATTTATTAATTATAATTATATAGTTAAATAGGATTAGAGTTTTTAATTAAAATTTTTTATTTGTGGTCTAGGCACCAATTTTTCCAGAATTTTGGCAAATTCAACACTTCAACTTTGGACGCTCATAAGTTGAGGTTTATTTGACCAAATGAGGCTCATGATGGCTCATTGGATAAATAAAATTATGGAGAATATTTATGAAGTGGTTTCTTGACCAGTTCTTGTATTTAAATGAGTCTAAAATTTAGCAGAAAATAAAGCTCCAAATTTGTAAACAAAATTAATTTTTTGAGTTTCATCTTTTGCATTTTCATTTGCTCATAGCCTCTGTTGAGTGCAGATCTATTCAACTATGTTCTCTTTGACCAATAAGATATTTACAAGGATCAATGCAAAACTAACATTTCCTTTTATTTATTTATTTAATTAACATTTGATTGGAGGAGTTTGTTTTCTAGATTTGGTATTTTTTATTTGAATATGCATTTTAATTGAAGTTTTATTGGTTTTGGCAGGAGAAAAATTGAGGAGACGAGGAAGAGAAGATTTAAATCAATAGAATTTCTGCATCAATAGAAGAAAAAGATTTTTGACCAATAAAAATTGTTGAAGCGAATATATTCTTCAACAACTCTCCTATTTGGAATTTATTTTTGTAATTATAAATAGTGGATTGTAGAATGGAGAAATGACTTCTCTTCTCTGCAATTTTGGCATTCTTAAAGTACTATTCTAATAGGGTTATAAATGTTGTAGTTAGAGAGGATCAATCCCATATTTGGATATTATTGGGATTTTTCTCTTTTTCTTTTGAACTATGTATTAGAGACAGAGCTTGCACTATTGCAACTCTTGCTTTTAACAATAGAGTTTATGCGTTGGAGGAGATTGTAGGAGATCAAATTTAAAGGAACAAAGCAGGAGAACAAGTTGAAATTAATTTTTGTTAGAAACACTACTATTTTTTATATGAATTTCATTATTGATGGAAAAATTATGTTAATTGCATTTATATTGTGCATTACTGTCAATATGAATACTTCTCTTACATATTAGATATCTAATTTGTTTTGTCTCTTGAATCTGTTTTCAATTGTATCTTTTTCTTTGATATATTAAATCCATATTTCTAAGTAACTATTTACTCATAAATATGTCATCTAATTATGTTTTAATTTCCATTACCATTGTGTGAGCTACTTCATAATGTTATTGGTTCATCATTCATTGCTAATATATCTCTAAGCAATATGTTTGGTAATTATAATATTAGTTAATTGAACTATTTCATTACTTTCATATTCATCTTAAGTCAAACATGTTAAAATCCCAATCATTTAATTACTTTGCACTCGGTTGGATTAAACCTATATCTTCCTAATCGAGATAGGCTTATAATTTCTTTCCTTTTGTTTGCATTCTAGCATGAGTTTTCATTTAGATTAATTATTACAATTCTATAAGTCCTCTTATCAAAGAGGCAAACTTTAGTTATGGCTTCGTTGAGCCCCAAATCAGTGTAAGGAGCACTTTCTTGCAAAAGTTCAACAAGAGGGCCAATCTAATGTCTCTTCTCTATTAGTAAGAAAAATGCATACTTTAAACCATAAGACATAGAGATAATGTAAATGTACGTAGTTGGAACAACCATTGCAAATGGAAAAGGAGCTCCTTCAAGTTCCCAACTCGGTAGTCTCCCTTATAATGTTAATGCATACATTTTGAGCCTAAAACATTTTTGGCACTAGAACGAGGGCCTGAAGACTTGTTGTCTTTTGTATTTTTTGTATTTTAAAGTATTATTTAATCACAATGTTTCCTCCCAAACTCCCAATTTGGAGTTGTATTTCTATTGTGCATTTGCTAATAATCCTCAAGAAATAGTAAGACACTTGTCAAATGTAAATTTTAACAGTAAGAAGAATGTTTTTGCATTTGATCATGCCTTGTGATTTATTCAAAAATTTTCAAATTACACTCTTCATGATATTGATGAAGGAATTTTATGCAAAATTTTTACTCTTACATTCTCAATAAAAGCTAGAAGCTGGTGTCATTCTCTTTTAGTTTCGTCTATTCACAGTTGGGATCAATTTATCACAATGTTCCTGTATCAATTTGACGGATATGACTATGAATAGATATGTGATAAATTTGAATATTTATGAAGCTTTGAAAATGAATCTCTCATGGATTTTACTGTTAGATTTTGATTAAATTGTTTAACATTCAAAATTGAAGATAAACCTTCATAAATTAAATTGATGGATTGGTTTGAATAGATTAATTCTCTTCCTTGCATTCCCATTTCATATGAAAAAATTACAAGATTTGATCAATCTTCTTCAAACTTTAATAACATAATTGAGAACTATAATATAGAGGTGCATACCAATCATGATGAAGTTGTCTTTAACATGTATGATTAATTCCTTCATTTAGTACACACTTCCTACAACATTAATGATGATCATGACGCATTCTCACATGTTAGAGAATATCAATCACAAAGCTTGGAAATTTTTTCTAATCAAATGCAAGAAGATACCAACAACAATCTTGGAGAAATAACTACCTTGAAATCAGAAAATTAACCTTAAATAATTGAGAAAATCGGTTATTAAATCAGAAAACTCAAGTATAAATTGAAGATTCTAATATGCAAACCACTGTCGAAATTTTGTAATTTGATCATGATGATGAAATATAAAATTCAGGTCATCCAAACAATATTCTTCAAGAAAGAATTAATATGCAAATGAATGACCATAAATCTAAAATCTGCAATGGAGAAAATATACAAAAATATGTAAATAGAGATATTTTTAGATTCGTTTCTTTAAATTCGCATTTCTCCCTTTACCTTGATATTTTTTCTAATAGCAATCTATCCCCTCTTTACATTAATGTTATTCTAGAAAACAAAGAGGTTGATATGAATAAATTTCGTATTAGTTTTTATCAAGATAAAGAGACAATTATTGATCATTCTTATGGCATTAATGAACATGTGCTCCATATTCCTTCTTGTTTTGATACATCAAATGAGAATGAAGGGAATTCTAGAGAGTTTTATGAAGTCAGTTACAACAATTACTCTGACTTTAGGATGTTGATTTATCTTCTTATACATTAAATCCTCATGATCAAATTCAAATCTTACTTGAACATGAAGAGAAACTAAATACAAAAATTGTTCCAATTGACTTGCATTTTCAAACATTTAATTATAATCATGACTTCAACATTCAAAAACCATCTGAACCTATGATTCTTCTTATGATCAAGCTCTCATTCTTATTCATAATTTTGATCATATCTCTAATTCACAAGTTAGTACTGGCGATCATTCTAATTGCATTATTCTGGCCAATTGTTGTGAAGAGGAAATTACTTCAAGTCAGTCCCAATTGTGTTGTAATAATAATTGTAATACTACTATAAATAGTGATTTGATTTTGTTAATTTTCCTTCACTTATTTTTTTTTAAATTTTGGATTTATTTTATGTTTTCATTTTTCATTGTTTAAATATCTTATGATGGCATATCGAGAAGTTCAATATTGAACACTTAATTGATGCATTGCCTGAATGATAAAATGAAGTTTCAAATGATAATCATGAACATCAAGAGCTATTACTTTTCCAATTTCAATTGATGTTCTTCTCTTATCACTTGTTCATTTTCTCTGGAAAGAAGTGTCAACAAGAGAGTGTAATTTCACAATATGACCAACAATTTAATTCAATTAATGATCTTCCATTGAATCTATCATATTTCCATCCATTTTTCATTGACCCATTTGAAAGACGTTGGGAAAGTTTTCCTACACAAAAGATTATTAATAATTTAGCATATAAGACAGACAATTTCAAATTTATGTTTGTTCATTTAACTATATTCCTGTTACTAATGTTTTACCTGTACATACATGCAGGAGTTAGAATGAGAGAATGGTTACATTGGAAGTATGACTATACCTAGTCATGTTTCCTTTCATTTAGTTATAACTAGGGGTAGAAGATTCATTTTCTATTTGCATTTATTTCATTGTTTCATATTTTTAATAAGAAGGTAATGAATCTGAGTTTTTCTTGGCATCCCCTTTCATTTTCTAAAAAAATGGGTTAGAACATATCAATGTTCTTACATAGTCAGATCATATACACTTGTGATGAACTTGATTGAATTTCTTTTGAAAAAGTTCATCACATTGTTAAAAATCTTTTTGTAATAAAATCATATATGAAGAAATTCCAAGGAATTGCTATAGGTTGGAATTTTTTTATTGACAAGTGTTTCTAAAAAACTCATTTTCACCACTCTTATCCTTTGATGTAAACTTGAGGTGGATGCAATTTGAAAGTTAATTACTTAGCATTTTAAATTGAATAAGTAGATGATGTTGAACATATGTGAATTTTGAGAAATGCATGGGAGTACTTGAAGATTTATGAGGTAAAATTATAGTCAATATTCTTCCAGGTATGCATTAATAGGTTCATCTTCATCTGTTGTTGGATTTCTATTTTTCATAGTTTACTTCTTTTTCTATTTTGTTTTTTTTGCAAGGGTTCATTGGCTTGATTTTAGAGATTTGAGATAAGAAAGGATCCAACCCTTTCTAATATACAACATGTCCAGGGAAGTAATTTTTGTTTTAACATAATTTTGGTATTCTTTAGTTTTTCTACTATTCATATCCTCCTTTCTTCACACATTTAGCAATAGGAGTCAATAATCATATTCTCCCTCACATTGATACAACTGAAATGAAACTCATTGACTCTTTATTGATTATATTTGCTACAAACAGAGGAAAATTTGCACAAAACTCTTGCAACAAATGACCTTATCCATGATTTTATCAATGCTTGTTTTGAATATTACATTTTCTATTTAAGTTAAAACCTTTTCCATTGCATTAGTTTTACATCCATTTCAGTCGCATTTCTTCTTCCAATTTGATTTAGGGCCTCTATCTGGTAATTATCGGAATCCCGACTATATTCAATTTTTGATATCGGATTCTTAATTTTATATTATATCAGAACCATTTGAAAATATTTTCAAAAGAATTTCTCTGAGATCCACGAGTCCTATTGTATTTTATCCGGTCAAAATCCTTGATCTCAGAATCTCGTAGAAGTCATGATGAACTAATTATCCTATCTAAGTTCCGACATTATTTTTTCTCCAGTATTAATTTTGAGCTTCCTCTTATTGAAACTCTCATTTAAAAATATTTACAAGAAATATTTATATGGGGACATCCGATATTAGAAGTGAAAATCATTTAAACTTCCAAAAAGAATTTTCACCAAAAAAATTCAAATAACAAAATATTTATTTATCGGAATTTTATCTATTGAAGAATTTTTCCCATTTCGGAAGCCTTGTTTATCGGATCTCTTACTGTTTGCTTTGATTCTCTCGGAACATTGGAATATTGGGTTAATTATCCTTGTAGGTCACTGAACAATTCACTTCGATCTTTCACTATGCTCACATGAAGTCTTGCTTGATTATCTTGGTATATATATTCTTACATTTATGTTATCGTGGTGGTCAAGAGATTGGGTGTATTTTAATTATAATTTCATGGCGTATGCAGATGGGACTCTTTTTACACTTCTCAGAAATCTTCTTGGCTAATGAGAAATTTCATCACTTGTGGGTCATTTACATTTCTTCCCACACTATTGGATGCACATTTCATTATCTCAATTATCTTATTGTGTGCATCTTCATTTGTTATCCAAGGCACTTATGAGAAACCACTATCGTAATGCAACAAATGGTAGGGAATTTGGAATAGGAAAATATAATTGATCATGGTTAAATCACGTTTGATTTCTCTTATATTTGAGTTTTGATATATAATTATATATTTAGCGTAAAAAAATTTCAAGACTTCTCCATCTACACATATGCGTTACACTGTTTTGACTTGGTCGTGATTCATGACAATTTATGAGAATCATGGAATGAATATGAAATTTGAAATTAAGAGAACAATCATTGCTACGACCATCCCTATTTCTAATGCATTTTATTTACTTCAGATTCCTTGGACATGAAACATTGTTTTCTTTTAGTTTACGCTCGCTTTAGTTTAGATTTAATAAATGATGATTTTGGGTCAATACGATTTCAGAAAATTGAACTTCTTAATGCTTTTAATTCTAATTGAAAGAAGAGGTTATCTTCTATTGGAGAAAACAATATCTCTCAGGTAATATCAAACACAACTTTCCAATGGTAAGTTTCATATGACTACTTTCATTTATTTAATTTTGGTTTCATTTTTGTTTTTAGGTTGATATAAAACTTTGTTTTGCAGTTCTTCATAAAAGTTTTCACACCTCTACAAATCATATTTCGAACTCATTCTCCATGTTTTTTTTTAGTTTTGGAGAAGCAGTAATGATCTTCATTAAATTAGCTAAATTGGGGATTTCCTAATTTTTTTATTTGTTTCATAAGCATTTCTTTTATTGAAAAATCGTAAAGATGTTTTTATGCAAGATTTTCTTTGAAAAAAGAAATTTTGCAGCGGATAGAGACTTTTCATTTGGACTGAATTTCACTTCATGACTGTTATTTCCCATATGGTTGGGAAGCTTAATTGCTTATAACTCGACAAGATAAAATTGACTAGATTCTCAACCTAGCACAAAAACACATATGATTTTATTCTTCTACTCTTTTGTTGAGACATTTTATAGTTAATCTTGTTATAGTTGGTTCTCTAAATTTGGGATTTTTATTTTAGCTTTTGCTTTCTTAATTTTTACATTTTTGGTTTGTTTATTTCTTTTTTATTTTCGTTTTGGATTGATTTTGGTGACTCCGCCAAGACTTATGTGGACGACCTTTTCCTCACCCAACAATGGTTGGCATACATGGAAAATATTTACTTTGTTTATTTCAATGAATTTCATTTATCATTAAAGATATATCTTTATGGAATTATGAAGCCCTCTTTGTTTAAAATATTTTTCACGGAGGAACACACATCCTTTCTAAGTGATATGGTTTACCCTTTTCAAGGAAAGAACTCACCTGAGTGTAACTCAATGAATCCCTCCCTCCCCTCCACTCTATAAAAGCCTCTGATTGATAGTCGTGGGAAAATAATTTGGAGTGAACATTATGAAAGTATTAGATCCATTAACATAAGTCTCTATTACCATCCCATCTCTTTCACTTAGGTACATCATAAACTAAAAGCTCACAAATGCGCTTATCAAAGTGGTGATTAAAAGAGAAATCATGGGAAAATACAAGTAAACCCATCGAGTCGATCGACGCTCGCTGGTAGTGGGGCTATGCTTGTATGGCATAAAAGACAATTTCGCCAAGGTACTGTGTAGATTCGCTAGTAGCGAAGCAATGTTAGAGAACAATCATAACAATGGATATATGTTTTATCAAAAACTCATAACTGCACCTTCTTCTATTTATCATACGACGTAATTTAAAACTTTTTTTTCCAAAATTTTTGATTCACGACTTTTATTCAAGTCTACTTTGAGTACTTATATTTTTGAACTCATATTTCTTAATCTCTTTATGTGGGATCCATATGAAATGTTTTACTGTTAGACAGTTTTGTGGAATCCATTATTTTTAATCGTTGGGTAAAATAATGTTCATTATCTTTAACCAGAGAGAACTGGTTCTTCCTAGTGTGTCACCAAATGTTGTAGTGAAAGCTCAACAACCCCATTTTTGACTTATTTATTTCGAATAATGGGGATGCTTTCCATGAATTTTCTGCTAGATCGCCTTTTGATATTTTTCATTTAGTTAAGTGTCCTACAATTTTTTCATTTTTTCGTTTTTGTCATATTTCTATTTTAATTGCTTCATTTAGTTTGAAATTTCCCAAGATTTCCATCGATACTTGTTTCATCTCATTTGGTTACAAGGTTTGCAATTGGTTCTTATTCAAAGTTCAATAATTTTTACCAGCTGGGTTAAAAAATGTACAAAATGTGTATTATTTTAATTTTTGTAAATAAATTAGTAATTGATTGTAAATATTAATTCCTAGTTAATTTTTACCGATTATTTCATTTTCAATAATAGGCTTACAAAATCGTCGCGGCCAAATTGTAGAACAATTCAAATTATGTATTTTTTGAAACTCGGTAATCTATTCCAATTTCCAATTTTAAAAAAATTACAAAAATTTAAATCTCTAAATTACAAAGTCATTATAGTTCATTTTATAAAAATTTTAATTTTTCAAATAACTAAAATTTATTAGGGAAAAAACCCACTCTATGTGCGCTCCACCTCACCTTATATCTCCCACTCCAACCCTACGTTAGAACTTTTAATATTGTAATGTCATTTTATAAGAACCTTGATATATCTCCCTCTATCTCATTCTCTCATACTTTTGATGGGATTGTAATAAATAAGGATGGTCCATTCTCTCATACTTTTGATGGGATTGTAATAAACAAGGAGCCACTGTTGTGGTGCTAGTCCCTGCCGGTTAACAGGACAATTTGGTCAGTTATTATTATGAGATTTAATTTGCATTATCATGAGAGCTGGTTTCCATTACTAGCGTGCTGTAGGCATGCTTACTTGTATTAAGATTTAATGAATTGGATGGCCAATTGTTGTATGAACTTTTTGACTTTATGCGAAGAGTGAAATATAATGAACTTTGCCTTTGTTAAGTAAGAATTGTCATAAATGTCATTGAACTGATAAATCCTTGTAATGTTGAGTTTGTATTTCTTAAAATAAGATTAGTTTTAGATATAATTTTCCAATGTCTCATGATTTAAAAAACGCTTAGATTAATAATTAAAATATAATAAAATTTAACAGTGAATCATAGAAAACATGAGGGAAAAAAACTATAAAAGCTAATAATAATGCATTATAATGTACGAAGAATTAGAGAGTGTTAAAGTAAGTTATGTATTTTAATAACCACGGGGTATAAAATATATTTAAATGCATAATAATGAATTATAATGTACGAAGAATTGGAAAGTGTTAAAGTGAGTTATGTATTGTAATAACCACGGGGTATAAAATATATTTAAATTCATAATGAATGACTTATAGGAAAGTGTTAAAGTAAGTTATGTATTTTAATAACCATGGTGCACAAAACATATTAAAATAATAGGAAGGTGTTAAAGTAAGTTATGTATTTTAATAACCATGGTGCACAAAACATAGATTTTTCTTATTTATTTACATTTGAATATTATGGAAATATTCATAAAATGATAATGACCAAATAAACATTATTATGAATATAAATTTGTTAATTAAATTCACGGTGGAGAGTGTTCAATATTTACATAGATCATTCTCGAAGGTCAAAGAAGAACTTAAGCATTTAAAAATTATAGTTATGGAGTCTTGAACCCATGATTGAAAGATTACATATCTAGTAACATGTTTGGACATAAACGATACCATTCAGGTTAATCTCAATGATTGAGGAATTATTCCATGGTCAAAAGAACAAAAGATATATTTATTTAAAAATATTGTTTATCATAACTTTAGTGTGAACTTTAAATTTGTCCAATTACTAATTAGCAAAGAAAATAAACCCTGCATCTAATTTCTAATTAGTAATTTGTTGCATCTAATTAATAATTTGTTGTCATGCAAAAGGACATGACTTTTGGCTTTTTTTATAGTTTTGGGTTAGTAAATATACCATCTAACTACAATAATAAAATAATTTTGATAATTTTATTTTATAAATTAAAAATTAAAATAAACAAATTAAAATTAAAAAAACATTTAAACTTTACAAGTTGAAGTCTAAATTGATCATGATCTCCAAGAAAAAATTCATTATCTTTTGGTGTTCTATACTCTTCCTTTCTGTAATATCATAATATTCAAATTAAAAAATATAATTTATAATTTAAACTGATAAGCTAATAGATTGTGTAATAATATATTGAATATATATAAAAATATATATTTTTTACACAGAGAACATTGGTTTTGGAGCATAAGCAGTGGCAGTAGAATCCAAATTCAAAATATAATCCAGTTCATGTTTATCAAAATCATTCTGTCATTTTTGTTGCAAAATACATTTATGTCAAGTCAAAGAAATGGCACTTTATAAGCTAGATAAAGAAGTATTCTCAGTACAATGTCAAATTTTGTGCTGTAACATTTTGTCATTCTGTCAATACAATGTCATTCTGTCAGCAATCACAGCACTTCATTCCAAGTCTCCATGTTTCAAAAATTTCAGTTGAAGGGGATCCCATGGAATTTGCAGAAATTTACGCTTCTTTATATGAGCTTAGCTGCTGAATTTTAACAACATCATTTCCAGACTTTCCTAGAATGGCTGCAACTACGCGTTCAAATATTACAACTTCAACTGTAGTTTTTGTGATAAGCTCACCAGCTGCTGTGACACTGCCAAAGGTGATATACAATGTCAGGGACATTAGTAAAAAAATGGTGATCAGTAAAACCCCCATGATAGCAACAATCGACAAAGTTTTGCAAATCTTGTGTACCTTCCAAATCCGGTAGAACTCCCTTGATGAAGAATTGGCTCCTCAAACTCAGAGAAATTGCCAATACTGTTTATATCGCGATTTGACTGAATTTTGAAACAAAGCATATAGTTAGTACTACAGGGGTTGGTGTTTGCAAACAGATTTATGCTTAATTATCTTAAATAGAAATTTAATTGCAGCAAAGAATGTGCTTTTATTCTAAGAAATCAAAATAAAAAAGTAGCAACAGAGGGACAGTAGAGGAATTCTTGGCAAATGTTGGAAAATGTCGGAGGGAAATCAAGAACTGCATACAAAATGGGTGCACTTGTTTGCTGTGGAGTGCCTAAAATTTCAACCACTGCTTCAGATGTTCCTGGTCTAACTTCAAGAAGATTAACTTTGGCATGAGAAATCTGACCATACAAAGAAAACATGATAAGTAAATAAAGGGTCTTCATAGCAAGGTATCAACAATTGAGCTTGAATCACTGAGCCATTTAACACATTGTTATTTCCTCTAGCATTGAAGCTAGATTTATCATTAATCTCATACTGCTGCCATGTTATCTCATTGCGGCGAAATGTGGAAACAGTTTTAAATATACACAACAGGTCCCGTCAAAAATTGATCCAGTACAAATACCAGAGTAGAAATAATGTCGAATAGTTGATAACAGTCGTCAAAGACAAAAAACCTTGTTCTAATTAACAGTGGATGAAAATAAATAAAAATGTTTAAACAAAGCTGACCTTTGATGACCATGGGGCTGGTGAAGACTGCATAGTCGGATAGCTTGATGATGAATGGCCAGGATCTTGAAAAGGGATGCTAGAAGAGAAAGATGTACGAGGAGGGCGGTATTCAAACCTTGTTCTAGTACTTGATGGTGCCAGAGACGAAGAAACCATAGCTGTAGTACTGTACTTGTCATGGTTTAAATTTTCTTGCAGTGTTGAAGTTATTTGAACTAAAGGTTCTCGTGCAACCCTTATATCATGTACAATGTGCCAAAAGCTTGTTTATCATTAAAAAGAGTGTTTGATTGACTAAAGCTGTATAAGAGTAAGAGACATCCCTAACATGACTTGTCTAACTTCAAGGAGATTATCTTTGGCACGAGAAATCTGGATATACAAAGAAAACATGATCAATAAAGGATCTTCATAGCAAGGTATCAACAATCGAGCTTCAATCACTAGCCATTTAACACATTGTTATTTGCTCTAGCATTGAAGCCAAATTTATTGTTAATCTGATACTGCTGCCATGTTATTTCATTGGGGAAAAAGAATATTCAAAATAGAAAACTCATAAGGTATACAGGAACCAGTATGCGGCAACAGTTTTAAATATACAGAATAGGTCCTGTCAAAAATTGATCCACTACAAAATTCTGAAAATGACAGAAACTGCCATTTGCTAAAATTCTGAAATTGAAACATGATACATTGAAGCATAGTAGAGCAGAAATAATGTTGAATAGTTGATAACATTCGTCAAAGACGGAAAAAACCTTGTTTTAATCAACATTGGATGAAAATAAATAAAAATGTTTAAACAAAGCTGACCTTTGATGACCAAGGGATTATAACCTAAGTCGAACCAAAGTTTTGGGGTGGAAAGGCTTTGGGGTCTTATTGCGGGTTTCGCATTGTTCGAGGTGAATGGCAGGCTTTGGCTCAGTGTTTGACGTTACTGCGGTACACATGGGAGTCCTTTTCAACGCAGACGGATGTACATTCCCACGGCTACATAGGTACATCACTAAGCTGGAGTATGTATGTGCCGCATATTGTGTTTTTAATGGAATGTATTATGGTTTGGAGAAAGGAATAAAGACCTGCAAGTATTTTTCGAGGGCCTTCTGGAGACTTCGTTAACCAATTTCGTCATTTTCACATTTCTTGTTTTTGTTTTTGGGTGGGAGTGTGAGGATTTTTACAAAAGTTGTCTTGTTTCTTCGAAGCCTGAGCAAAGTCTGGCCAGCTTTAGCTGAAGAAACAATTGGTACACTATTGTAGGGTTTCTTTTTTCTTCTTTTGGGGTGAAACTGTGATTCTTGGTACAGATTGAGCGGCAATCTTTTGTAATTTGAACTGTTTTTGCACATGAAGATCTAAAAAAATTGGGGTTCATGGGTATTTAGATTGAAGCTGGAGTATGTATGTGCCGCATATTGGCTTTTTAATGGAATGTATTGTGGTTTGGAGAAAGGAATAACTGGACTTTTCATGGTTTAAATTTTCGGGCAGTGTTGAAGTTATCTGAACTAAAGCTTCTTGTGCAACCCTTATATCACGTACAATGTGCCAAAAGCTTGTTTAAGATTAAAAAGAGTATTTGATTGACTAAAGCTGTATAAGAGTAAAACACATGCCTAACATGGCTTGTTGCAGCTTTCCAATCTTGATGAGATCTCTTTTGATTTGCAAAAACAATTTATTAGAAAGTGAGTATTGTATATACCTGAACCAACTGATCAGTTTCGAAAGCACACAGAGGAAGGTCTTCTCTTTGTAATATTCTAATATTGGCAGCTGTTGTGTGCCTCATATCAGAAGTCACTGCAGCACCCCTGCCAATTAGACAACAAAATTTCAAAATAAGATCAAGCTGCTGAAAGGTACTTTATCATATGCAATCCTATTAGTGGTTATAGAACTGTATCTGCCATCAAACATCAGATTCACGCTAACTAGCTAAACATGACAATGCAGAAGGAGAGATCAAAACCGTGAGGCTACAAAGTCATAAACTTCTGGAACAAGGCTTGCAGCGCGTGCTTTTCAATGAGATCTAATACAAACATTAGCTGAAAATATTCGACAGTGCTGAGGATGTAGGCAATTATGAGATTGCCATTGTCTTAGTATACAACAAAGGGGCAAAATGGTGCAAGAAAATGCAAACAACCGACTAGAAATTTTAGGCACGGGTTTCATAAAAACCTTTAAGTCCCCTTGCCGAAGTACTCCAAAGGTAGCTTCTCCATACACGACACTGTGTGTGAAGTGGACTTCAAATCATATAAAAAATGAAATGGGTTGAGGTAAACTTACTGCTTTGAAATCCAGCATTGAGTGCGAGAAAGAATACCAATGGAATGAGTGGAAGCTACCAGAAATGTATATCGGCCATTGTGTTCTTCGTCCTTTGTAGATTGGAAACCATGTGACCATTCTTCAGATTGTAAATTGCAAACCATGTCAGCACTCTTAAGATATATGGCATATTCAGATGGTCTCTGGGATAAATTCTTTCCTGATAGTGTTAGCAGATTTTATGCAAAGCAGTTACCCTGTAGCATTCGTTTCGAAAATATAACTCTACGTTTGACTTTGAATCAGATGTATTTAGGAACATGCAAAAAATTTAAGCAAATTGTAGAGGTAACAGTAAATAGAAACTTAGGTAAAATAAAACAAAACCTTTCCATCGCAAAACTTTCGTTCGACTTAGGTTATAATGCTATTATAATGAAAAATCATGTCGGTCAAGCAACGGCCAGCAATTGATTGATCCCATATAGTCGCAGGGAGGTACTAATAATACCAAATGCGTTATGCCATAATTCCAGTTTCAAACAACATATATTCATTTTAAAGTCCATATAGTTTGGTGCTATTTATAAAGTCTAGCTTCAAGCATGTTGCAGAATGCGTTCGATCTCAAATACAAGACAGAAACACAAACAATACAAACAAACATGCATAAAGACTTTCTAGCTCTCTTTCCTGAATCGTTACCTACACTATGCAAGAAACAAAAACTAACATAGCATTCAGCCATAACATAGGAAGAAACAGAAATGAGTAGCCGATTCAATATACAATTTGTCATTTAACTTGAGTGGATAATAAGTGCATGTTTAATCAATCTATGGAATCTTTGGTCTTTGCATTCAGCAGCTGTAGATACAAAATTATTGCTCATCTGATGTTGCATTTGCTGTATTCAATGATATAATTTAAACCAAACATGGTACTTTTTAAGATGCAGCAAAAATATAAATAAAAAAGGTGGCAAGACAATCTCTGGTTGTCAAGCTTGAAGCATGATGCAGAATGCGTTCCTTTCGAGATACAGAACAGAAACAGAAACAGTACAAACACAGATGCATAAAGACTTTGTAGCCTTTTTTCGTCAACTGTTGCGTTACAAGTTCATTGTAAATGAGTCAAAATTGCAAGTCAAATACTTGTATTACAGTAAGAGCATAATATGAAGAAACATATTCATATTACTTTTGCATTTGTTCTGGACGTGAAGGCCACCATGTTCCTGCATTTTGTAATCTGTATAACAAATAGTTAGTTAGAATAAAATGATAACATTGTAAATTGAAGAGAGGACATATTTCAGACAAAACATGTTAAGGAGTTATGTTAACTAAAGCTTCTTGTGCAACCCTTATATCATGTACAATGTGTCAAAAGCTTGTTTAACATTAAAAAAAGTATTTGATTGACTAAAGCTGTATAAGAGTAAAACACATCTGTAACATGGCTTGTTCCAGCTTTCCAATCTTGACGAGATCTCTTTTAATTTGCAAAAACAATTTATTAGAAACTGAGTATTGTATATACCTGAACCAACTGATCAGTTTCGAAAGCACACCGAGGAAGGTCTTCTATTGGTAATATTCTAATATTGGCAGCTGTTGTGTGCATCATTTCAGAAGTCACTGCAGCACCGCTGCCAATTAGACAACAAAATTTCAAAATAAGATCAAGCTGTTCAAAGGTACTTTATCACATGCAATCCTATTACTGGTTACAGAACTGTATGTGTCATCAAACTTCACATTCACGCTAACTAGCTAAACATGACAATGCAGAAGGAGAGATCAAAACCATGAGGCTACAAAGTCATAAACTTTTGAAATAAGGCTTGCAGTGCCTGCTTTTCAACGAGATCTAATACAAACATTGGCTCAAAATATTCCACAGTGCTGAGGATGTAGGAAATTATGAGATTGTCGTTGTCTTAGTATACAACAAAGGGGCAAAATGGTGCAAGAAAATGCAAACAACTGACTAGAAATTCTAGGCACGGGTTTCATAGAAACCTTTAAGTCCCCTTGCCGAAGAACTCCAAAGGTAGTTTCTTGATACACGACACTCTGTGTGAAGTGGACTTCAAATCATATAAAAAATGAAATGGGTTGAGATAAACTTACTGGTTTGAAATTCAGCATTGAGTCCAAGCAAGAATACCAATGGAATCAGTGGAAGCTACCAGAAATGTATATCAGCCATTGTGTCCTTCGTGCTTTGTAGATTGGAAACCATGTGACCATTCTTCAGATTGTAAATTGCAAATCATGTCAGCAGTCTCCAGATATATGGCATATTCAGATGGTCTGTGGGATAAATTATTTCCTGGTACTGTTACCAAATTTTATGCAAAGCAGTTACCCTGTAGCATTCGTTTCGAAAATATAACTCTACATTTGACTTTGAATCAGATGTGTTTAGGAACATGGAAAAAATTTAAGCAAATTGTACAGGTAACAGTAAACAGAAACATAGGTAAAATAAAACAAAACCTTTCGAGCCCAAAACTTTCGTTCGACTTAGGTTATAATGCTATTATAATGAAAAATCATGTCGGTCAACCAACGGTCAGCAATTGATCGATTGCATATAGTCTGAGGGAAGGACTAATAATACCAAATGCATTATGCCATAATTCCATTTTCAAACAACATATATTCATTTTAAAGTCCATATAGTTTGGTGTTATTTATAAAGTCTAGCTTCAAGCATGTTGCAGAATGCGTTCGATCTCATATACAGGACAGAAACAGAAGCAATACAAATAGACATGTATAAAGACTTTCTAGCCCTCTTTCCTGAATCGTTACCTACACTATGCAAGAAACAAAAACTAACATAGCATTCAGCGATAACATAGGAAGAAACAGAAATGAGTAGCCGATTCAATATACAATTTGTCATTTAACTTGAGTGGATAATAAGTGCCATGTTTAATCAATCTATGGAATCTTTGGTGTTTGCATTCAGCAGCTGTAGATACAAAATTATTGCTGATCTGATGTTGCATTTGCTGTATTCAATGATATAATTTAAACCAAACATGGTACTTTTTAAGATGCGGCAAAAATATAAATACAAAAGGTGGCAAGACAATCTCTGGTTGTCAAGCTTGAAGCATGATGCAGAATGCGTTCCATTTGAGATAGAGAACGGGAACAGAAACAGTACAAACACAGATGCATAAAGACTTTCTAGCCTTTTTTCATCAACCATTGCGTTACATATTCTTTGTAAATGAGTCAAAATTGCAAGTCAAATACTTGTATTATAGTAAGAGCATAATATGAAGAAACATATTCATATTACTTTTGCATTTGTTGTGGACGTGAAGGCTGCCATGTTCCTGGATTTTGTAATCTGTATAACAAATGGTTAGTTAGAACAAAATGATAACATTGTAAACTGAAGAGAGGACATATTTGAGAGAAAACATGTTAAGGCATATGTTGATGTACCTTCCATTTGTTAGTTGACATGTAATAGCTCACTATCTTCATTGAGTGTGAACTTGCTCTGAATTTTGAAGTCACGTAACATGTAAATAGTGGTAGCTTTCTGTTGCAAATATGTTTCATATGACATTGATTTTAAATCAGGGAGTAAGTCATGTAATAAGGGCTCTCTGATAATGCACTGGACAAAGTTATTTGTAATGGATTCTATTACAACATTTATACAATGCTTCTAGAGGAAAGTGCAATTATCATTGCATTTGAACAGAAAATTGTTGCATTGGCTATTTCTATGGATGAATTCACTGGGGAGTTACAAATTGCACAAACAGGTTCGAAAGGAGTTGAATATGGATTTTTTGCAACCAGAATACCTTCGACCTGTTTATAAAACATTCAAGCGTTAATTTACATTATTACATGGCAAATGGAAAGGCAGAAAAAACATTATTATTGCTATACTTACAACATAGGTAGATGTAGTTAGTTTTCTGAGATTGTTGAGTGCATCTATGTTAAGTTCAGTCATGAATGTTGACTTCGATGCTCTGAATATTGTTTCTTTTGTGTTTACCTTTTTTGTTAAATTTTTGAAAAGGATGAGCGGAAAGTGTCCTTTTTGCAATTGTTTTTCCATTGAAAGGAAAAATTGTTCATATGTGTCAAAGAGTTGCAACTGCAAAACAGAAATTGTTATGTATTGAAAAATACAAAAAGTAATATGCAAATACATTGTTCGTATGCATTGAAAAATTGCAATTGCAGTAGACAAATTACAAAAACTATAGACAAATTACAACAACTATATATTGAAGTGATGCATGTTATCTACTGAAAATTAGCAATAAGTAACATCTGAATACATACAGTTGCATTGTCGTTTTCAGAGTCTCCATCTTTGATATGGAGTATGTAATGCAATCCAACTCGTTTGGCAAGTGTAACGGCGGCAACGATTGTGCCAATTGGGTACATTTCTTTTTTGTTTGCAAATTGCCTAATGGTTGTATTGGGAATGAAGCAATATTCTTTGCAAACATAAGGTACAGTTTCTATGATACTTGATTCATTACTCAAAATTATTTTGTCACAGTCACCGCGATCATAAACAGTTTTAGGCAATATCCTGAAATTTGTAATTGAGATGTTGTTGCCTTGCAAAATTTTCTGTTCATGTCACTCCACCAAATGTGCAGGTACACTCAACGTTATAGTCATCATTCCTTAAAAATCTGTCAAATCAGCTCGCAATAGTTGACGTGATTTGTTTGCTTTATCAAGGAATGCAGTATAGACAACCATTATGTCTCCAACAAATAGCTGCCCAATTTTACGACTATTGAGATCTTCAATTGATACTTTAATTGGCAGTATCTGTTTTTTCCTATTAAAATTGCTTAGTTAGAAATTGCTATAAACATTTGTAGAATAGTATGTTTCTCCTAAAGACTGAATAAGTAGAAATAGATTAGAGTGTTGTGTTTCATATGCATACCTTTTCGATGTATCATTTTGTACATTTGTTGAATGAAGTTTGGCTGCGATTGTTTCAGTTGGACTAACACAGGCAAACGCATGGTTCAATATGATGTGGATATTATCACATGTATTTTGTGATAAGCAATCAATAAAGAAATTGTGATATGTAACCTGTACATGTCTTCTTGCTGCATTGTTTGGGGGGACTTACTACTAGTGCTTTCTTCACTCGTCCAAGATTTTCTAATTTATATACATTTAAATATAGATATGTAAAAAGAGAAGATATATATAGTAAACATTAATTTGATATATATACATTTAAATATAGATATGTAAAAAGAGAAGATATATATAGTAAACATTAATATTTTAAATAGAAAATAGCATATTTGTATAGTTGTCATACATACCTTTTCAAAGCAAGTGGTTGGTTTGCCTTTTCTAATTGAGTTATGCGCTCTATTTCTTCAATTGTTTGTTTTCCTTTTTCAGGATTTATGCTATGTTATAGAATAGCAACATATATTTAGTTCAATTTGAAAGAGCATATAGAAGTAAATAGTTAACAAGGAACATTAAAACCATAGAACCATACATATGTAAAGATAGAATGCATATATAGTAAACATTAATATTCTAAATACAAATTGGCATATTTGTATAGTTGTCATAGACATACCTTAGTGAACATTATTATTCTAAATACAAATTAGCATATTTGTATAGTTGTCATAGACATACCTTTGCAAAACAAGTGGTTGGCTTGCCCTTTCTAATTGGGTTATGCATTCTATTTCTTCAATTGTTTCTTTTCGTCTTTGAAGATTTAGGCTATGTTATAGAATAGTAACATATATTTAGTGAAAATTAGAAGTAAAAAGTGAACAAGAACATTAAAACCATAGAACCATACATATGTAAAAATAAAAATAGAATGCATATATAGTAAACATTAACATTCTAAATACAAATTAGCATATTTGTGTAGTTCTTATAGACATACCTTTGCAAAACAAGTGGTTGGCTTGCGCTTTCTAATTGGCTTATGCATTCTATTTCTTCAATTGTTTCATTTCGTTTTTCAAGATTTATGCTATGTTATAGAATAGTAAGACATATTTAGTGCAAGTCAAAAGAACATATAAAAGTAAAAGTTGAACAAGAACAGAAGATCCATAGGAAAGGAAAGGCAAAAAGAATATACTCTGTTTGTTTATGTTGCATGTTGTTGTTCTTTTTTCTTGGTCGTTCTGTTCAATTGAAAAGGGTTTTACTAGCAGAATCTACATCCATAAATAGATGAGGTCATATCTGCAAATTTATGATAGGATACTTGTGTTGGTTAATTGAAAATGTTGTCTTTGGCATAACTTGCATTGATCAATACAGAACGCCATATATCTAAATGTACAATAGAATGCATAGTATGTATGTTGTTATCATTTCGTTTAGTACAAAAAGAATATTGTAGTATGCTTTAGTAAAGTAGAAATGGTAAAACCAATGAGGTATTGCAAAAATGTCAAAATTTGCAATTTTGTAAACTGTTTCATGTGTATATCATAGCTGAAGGACAAGAGATATTGTATCATGGTCAGACCAATATGTATCCAATACGAAAATTCTATATTTTATATTAGCTAGATTTGCCCAAACATGGTCAATCAATGATTTGTGCATGCTATTAGTTTTGTCAACTAGGAAATGAAGATTGTAGTTTTGCATGTAGGTTTCTAGCTGCTTTGTTTTTTGATTGCAATGTACCATATCAATATTGAAGTCGCCTAATATAACTATGATATTGCTTAGATCTAAGTGGTATAAAGCTTTTGCAATGACATTGAGGATATTGTTTAGGTTTTCATGTGGCGATGCATATATATTGAGTATTGCAATTTGTAATGTGTGAACTTTTATTTTTGCGAGCAATGCTTCTACAAAGCAGTCTTCAAAATGGGTATGTTCAAGGATAATGATATTTTTCTTTATCAATATCATTACTCCATGCTTAATGCAACTTGAGATGCAATTGAAATTTTTGAAGTATTCATTTTCCATACACAGCAACATATGTGTTTCTTATAAGCACAAGATATCAGATTGCATCGTGTCATAATCATTGCATACGTCAGTAAGATGCACATGAAGATTGCGAGTGTTCAATGAAAGAATAAAGATGGATCACAATGATTGTATTGATGAAGAGTCATATTCTAATCGCCATTTTGCAGTGGTTTGCAAACGTTGCATTTCACAATTTACTTTTTGCTTGACCTTGAAATTATTGTGTTTAAGAGGATTAAGCAAATACAATGATTCTATGTTTTTGACACGTGATAGTGTTGTGTATACTAGGCCATGCACTTGTACTCCAGTAGGGTCGAATGCAAGCCTATCCAAGGTTAAGCCTTGTGATCTATGTATTGTGCGTGCACATGCAAGTTGAATTGGAAATTGTTTTCGTATTTTCAATGGGGCCATCTTTGGTGTCATAGGCATTGCTTTTGATATTCGCAATATTGGTGTCCAATCATGTGCTATCTCTGAAGTATACAAATGAGCTAGTTTTCTAGATTGTCGATGACCAATATTAGGGTCATGTAACTTAATCCATAGAACATCGATCTTATCTGTATGGGTATATGCTTTAACTATTCCATCTGCACCATTCACTAGCCCATCTGGTGCATCATAATTGCAAGCATACATTTCAACTAACATGTTCAACTTTATCAGAAGGTGCGGAGGCAAAATAGCCGTATGTTGATGGGTTGGGAAATTGTCATTATTCTCCTCATTTTCATCAATTGCATTAATTAAAATTTCTTTGCCAGGCATTAGCATCAACATTTTCTTGTTATGCATTGCAACATCTTTGTTTTTGTAAAATAAATAGGGAAATGTTGGATCATTTGGTACAGGGCGCATGCAACTTGTATTCATGTATGTTATATCGTCAGATGTTTGACAATTTGTTCACATTCTATTTAACACTGATATGAATCTCTTATTTGTTTGTCGCATCGTCATATGCAATTGGAAGCACTTGACATTATCCTTCCAGAAATCATGTGTTATTGTTTGATTGTTGATTGCTGGTTGTTCAAAAATAAGAGAGTCTTAAATAGGTTGTGCTTGATAGAAATCACCACAAAATATGATGTCAATGTTCCCAAAGTATTTCGTTTGGACATGTTTTATGTTTCTGAGTCTATTGTCAATAGAATATAAGAACCGACTTCCAATCATCGAGATCTCATCTATGAAAGCTACTTGCAATTCTTGATATAGCTTTGATAAGTTGTCCAATACTTCTTTGCTCATTGAGAACAGTTGAGACTTGTTAAAAGGCATTAGCAATGCAGAATGGATTGTTGTTCCACCTGCATTATATGCAGCGTTTCCTGTGTATGCTAATATTAGACCTTTTGGTTTCATAGGATCAGTTGTGTTTTGTGAATCATAAATTCGTATAAGCATTTGGAAAATCGCTTTTGCTGTGAGCGTTTTACCTACACCTGCTCCACCTGTAATCAAAAGGTAAATTGGTTCCTTGGGGTTTTTTTTTTTTTAATTGCAATGTCTTTTACAATTGCTTGTTGCTCTTTGTTCAAGATTCTTCTAAGTTTGTAATATTCATTGTTCTCCATTAAAAATGGATGGGCAGTGATTTGAAATCCAAGATTGATTTTTTTCTTCATTTCAAATTGTTTTGGAAATTGCAAGTCCGATTGCAAATCATATTCCTCATAATGGGAATTGTTCTCCTGGTTTTGTATATTCATTTGGTTAGTATTCAAAGAACTAATTTGCTCATTTGTTGCAGTCTCTAAATCACCCCATGTTGGATTGATGTTATATGTAAATTTGGGTTCATTAACTTGAATTGTTTTTTCATGTAATGTATATGCAGAGAGCCATGTAGGCAATTCTTGTTTCAATGTATCTTCACAATTTTCAAATGGCATATATAACAATAATTTCTCTCGACAGAAGTTTTCAATATCATTGTGTTTGTTATATTTGACAAATCGTATAACATTTGGTTTTTTCCTTTTAGATATGGGTCTGCCATCTTTCTTGTAATTTGATACAAATTCTGCAAGGCAGATTTTGTTAATGGAACTTGGTCGTCCAATGTAGTAGTCAACAATGGAATGGCACATAACATCTTCTGAATCATCAGGTTCTTGTTTCAAAAGAATAGGCGGTTTAAGCATAAATGTGCGTTCATCAACTGGAGACGTGTTTACAAATATACATTCCCTTGAACTACAACTCAATGGCAATGAAAGTGCTATATGCACTGCTTGTTGAGCTGACATTTGCTGTAGATTGAGTAATGTATTTCCAAGTTTATGAATCATTTGCATAGCATCAATTTCATCTTTCTGATGCTCTTTGCGTATTCTTCTAAATGCATTTGTCATAGACTTGTCAATTTTGGTCATATATGAACTACAATATGACGCTACAGCATATGCATTTAGCACAAATTGTGCATCTGTATTTGCATTCCATAAAGTAGGCATAGCCTTTGCAAAACTGTTATTCCAAATGTGAGAAGGTTTTCGTTTCAGGAAAATTGTTGGTTGCTTTATTGTATGTTGTAATAGTTCTATGTACTCATTTTCTAGTAGCCCTATTTCTAGGAGGAAATTGTCATGTGTTATTGAATCATTGTAGTTTGTTTGCTCCAAGAATGCAAAAATCGATATTGATTTCTCGACGATTTTTTTATTTTCTGCATTGGTTGGTTCAATGATCATTGTTGATTTCATTGGTGGCATGGGGAAGTTGTATCTGCAATTTGAATTTTTTCGCTTCTTACAACTTTTTGTATGGTGATGTTTATGCAATTTAGCAACATCTGGCTCCAAATGATCTGTATTACAAGTGATGTAATTGTCAAGAAACCTCTCAATTTCTGAATTGCTTTCTTTTCCATATATTGGAGCATTCTCTATCCATAACAGTCCATGTTCATGTTCAGTTCCTCTATTTTGGAATTCTGTTACGAAATAGTAATCAGATATTTTTCCAAAGGATGTAGTATCTTGACATATCAATCGCTTTATAGCATTAATTCTATGTCTATAGTATTGGCTACATGTGACTGGATATTTTCTTGTAAGGTAGTCAATGTCATCATCTTCTAATATATCAATAGCATTTTTATTTGCTTTATTTCTAAACAATGTGACAAGTGTATCTACTAATGGTTTCCATCGATGTTCTGCACTTGTGAATGTCACAAAGAAAGTTGGAGGCCCCAGTTGTCGTATCATTGCAAATATGTTTTTCCTAATTTGTTCCAAATGATCAGAAGATATGCGAATGTTTTTGAAATCTATGTATCCAATGTAAGACTTCAATAACTTTTCCAAATTTGCTTGATACTTGACATCTTTTGCTAATATTTTCCTGCCTTTTAGTTGTCTTTTTCTTATTCGTACCCATATGCAAGAAAGCACTTTATCAATTATTATTTGCATTGTCTTGAAAAACAAATTTGTTGTATGATATTGGAAGTCACCACTTGCTTGTAACAATTCCCATTGTACAATTTTTTGGTAACTAAACCTATTTGTGATGTCATGATCACGTGCATTGCCATAAAATAATGTTGGAAAGTTCATTTCTTCTGCATATTTGTCCTTGAAAATACCTAATGGTCGTTGTCCTTCAGCAGGTGCCAATTCAATATTCTTGTCTTGCAAATCGTAGATGCGTTGTGATTCTATTAATCCATGCACCAATGTTTCAGTAGGTGTTTCATTATTTGCATCACTATCTATATGACTTTCATTGTCACTGTTTGAATTTTGTACAATGTATTCATTATTCTCTTGTAAAACATGGGCCCAATTCTCATTTATACAAATGTTGCTAGCTTTATAAAGACTTCTAGAACATAGTTCGTTCAATGCTTTCATGACAATAATTGGACGTACTTTACCTGTTTGGTATGCATTTTTGTATTGCAATCGTCTTTTCAATGCAACTGCAATTGTCATTGTATCATTTAGATATTGTGGCAATGCTTTTTGCACAATGTCCATATGAACTGGTACATTGATAATTGATCCTGTTAAGCCAATTTGTGATCGTCTATGTCCCCATTGTCTGATTTGTGCAAATGCAATTCTCAATGACACAAGTCCTTCTTCTAGGTCTGAAAGTATATTTACAGTTGGCAATGAAATGTTATGTCTTATTTGTTCAGGTGTTGCAAATTGTGGTAGCTTTCCATTCTCGAGCACTTTTTTGCAAGAAACACATGTGTTTTCATTGCTAAAGGTCCTATTGTTCAACGTCAAATTCATATGCTTCTCTTGCAAATCTATAGTGAAGAATCTAATATTTTTTGCAAAATGCAATTTGTTGCAAACTGCACATGTATTCCTAGGCGTGTCTTCGACTTTTTCCATATAAATTTGTATTGCATTTTTCTTGCTTGTAATTCTTGACTTCTTATTAGAAAATGGTTTTTTGCATTTGTCATTGCATTTGCATTTTGTACGTATGAATTGCTTTAGCTTGTGATAATTCAGCCTACAATCCTTAGTTGGTTTCATTTGATCTAAATGACATGCTATCTCAAATGCAATATTATTGCTAAAATGTACTTGAGATATACATTGCTCTTTTTCTAGTATATGCTTATGACGCAATTGATTACAAACGTCATTTGCTTCCATGTGCAGTTGTTGAGAATTGTGAACATATTCTTGTATCATTGCGTGGTAGTGAATATGTGATGTATTTGTCATGAATGACAAGATGTTAACAATATCATTGCATCTCGAATAAGCGGAACTGTAATTGACAAAGTTATTAGCAACGGAGGACCATACTTGGATATTGACTTTGAATATCACAGATATCCATTGTAGACAGAATGGTCCACCTTCCACCTGTCCTTTTTCATATGGCATTGCCATATTTATCAGATATTGTTGCCAGTTGCTATTCATTGTATAGTGTATCGCATCAACTACTAGGTATTGCTCTAAACAATGCAATGCCTCTTGATTCTTATGCATAAGTGCATTGCAAAAAGATTGCACAATGTAAAGTCGCAAACACTCTGCATTGAATTCTGTTGCTACTAAATAGCAAATTGCACTAAAGAGACTGTCACCACAATTAGATGTCACTTGCTTTGCAATTGTTAGTCCATTTAAAAGCATATTATTTGCAATATGCATCCAATGGCTTTCAATATCTTTGCAAATAGGTGACAGGTAGATATTAGACTGGTTGCAAATGCAAATTGGAAAATTTTGGTAAAGCAATGGTTCATAATGACCACTAACAGGATTTGCATCATGAAAGAGAATGCAATATGGAATTGCATTTTCATGTTGATTAAAGAGCAAATATCTCGTTTTTCTTGTCAATGACCAAACTGCAATTGATATATCTAGCCATTTAGCTAACCAACGTATGCAAAAGGTATCACCCCATAAACCTCGGTCAGACTCCTTTATATTTGTAGATGTAGAACAACACATTTTATGAAGATATGTACCAACATCATTAACACCATGTAACTCGTATAGGAAGTCAGGTGCCAGTTCATACTCATATGACTGTATTGCTTCAACGTCATTGTTCTTTAAGCAAAAAAGAAAGTGGTCTATTAACCCATTTCGCAATTCATTTGAAGTATAATGAAAATGTAGAAGCATTTCGAATGAGTCAAATAGACAATCTCCTATAGTATATGAAAATGCATTTAGTCTAAAAAGACCATTTCTTTTTAATACAATATCAATGTTCTCAGGCAAAATGCATTGCAATCTAAATTTGTAATTGTCAACATCTATTATTTCTTCCATCATTTGCAATTGCTTACCAGAGTTACCTTTTGCAATTGTCTTGTACAACTTTGCAAAAAATATTGATGAAGTTAGCAAAAACTGAAGATGATTGTTTTGAACAAAATGTATGTATATTAAAAAAATATGCTATTGCATTATGTTTCTAAACAAATATCAAATTTCTAGCAAAAAGCCATATTTATAAATAACAAAGAAATTGGAAATGGAAACAATGCAAAGACATAATGAAAAAATGGAGCATAACTTTAAGAATATTTGTGCAAGTTAACAAAAGGAAGCAATGGAAAGACAAAATGAAGAAATGCAGCATAACTTTAAGAATATTTCTGAAATTTAACATCATTGTCAATTGCATTTGTGAAATAAAATAACTGTGAGGCTATTTATGAGTTTTACATAAGTGGTGCACCAATTCAACTGTCAAAATATAAAAAGTATTGTCTCCAATTTGTGCTAGGTTGTAACTCCAATATATTTCAAGGTAAAAAGTTTCCTGCTATTCGGTATCAGAGTATGGTTATACTATATGGATCTAAACAGAATTCAAGGATCAAGGAACCCAAACAAGGCATTGAGAAGCAGATACGAGTAGTGCATAAGCATACTTCCATAAGGCTTCTCAAGAACATCCATCATTATGTGATGCTGGAGGTGTTGGCATTATGAGACAAGTGTTGTCCTTGATGGCAAACCACACTAATGACAAATCATAGTGCAGAAGGTCAGCAGCAAGGAATTGATGATCAGACTATAAGAAGAAGAGAAAGTTCATACACGCAGGTTCATTAAGCCCAAGTCGCGTATACAAGCAGGTTCACTATATACCAAGTCGCGTATACGCAGGTTCACTATATACCATGTCGTGTGTACATGCAGGTTGGCTTCAGTAAAAGTGCGTGTATGTGGAAAACTTATCTTTGGTCCACGGCGGTTATTCCTTGGAAGTTGTGCCTATGGTTTTGGACCTTGGTGTCTCGACGGACGTGTTGATCCCTAGTTTTGAAGTTGATGGTATTGGATTTCTATGGTTTTGGCTCTTGGTATTGAACAAGGCCTAAGGCTATATAAGGAGAAGGAAATCATTAGGCAAGTGTATCCAAAATGTCTTGAATATCTGAAGAAGTATGAGATCCAGTATGCAGGTTATGGGATGATGATGCATTGCTTGATTGAGCTGAGGAGGGATCTCACCGGGTGATTGAGAACAAGATCTAAGGAGAGATCGGGATCAAATGGTTTGAAATGAACTATCTTTATGATGCTCATTCTAGATCTACATACTGACGCATGTATTGTTCTATAAGTGTTGTGAGTATGACTGATGTCTGGTACAGCTGCAAGTTATGAGAAATTATTTTTAGATCTGTACGCGGGTTGTCTTTGGCAAAAGCGCATATGCACGCAGGTTTGATTCATCGAAGTAGCGTATACATTGTAAAGCTTGATATTTGAAGTTGCAGATGGGTCTGATGGTTATTACAGAGTTCTATGTCTGCTCTGGGTTCTGGTGACGGTGTTGTTAACAGGGTTTCAGTGATTCAGAGTTTGATGATTGTTTTGAGCTTCAATGATAGTTATGGGTCCAGTATGAAAATTGGATGAAAAGTGGCCTTTCAGATTATATGTTGTGCTTCAGTGTATCCAGTCTGAAATTTGATGAAATGTGGTACCTGGAGGAGAGGAGATTGTAGGCAAGCACCTACGTACTAGTATCTAAGCTAGTACAAAAGCTAAGGGAGATCTTTGGAGCATTGTAGCAGGTAGCAACCTGTGTACTAGTAAATGGATCAGCTAGTACAAGAGCAAAGGGGGTTGTAGCTCCCGTACTGGTATAAGACTGCACCAGTACAAATATTGTAAAAGGATTTTCTTATTAAGAAGAAGATTGAGATGACTTGCAGCAGGTGGTTTTCACCCACATTGGGTTTCCACCTTATATCTTTGTGTTCATGTGTGTGGCTTTTGTGTGATGATCTGTTCTGTTATACTGCACCTGTTTACTGTTAATATGGTTAATAATGTTCTGATGCATTTACTGAAGATAAGCTAACTGAATCATAAGATTTCTGGACATACGCTAGTTGCTTTAGACACAGCAGCGTGTACACGCGGGTTCACTTAACTGAAGTAGCGTATATGTTTTTGAGCATTGAAAAAGTTTTAATGATCTGATAATACTGATTCACCCCCCCCTCTCAGTATTATTTCCAACAATTGGTATCAGAGCGGGTCCTTTGGTAGAAGCTTGATCGCTTGAAGGAGATCCGTGGAACAATGGGAAAGAAGCTTAAGAAGAAAGCTCATAAGAAGAAGAAGACATCTCAGAAGATCTATGACAGTGGGAGAGTCGATTGGGGATTAGGTATAAGAAGTTCTTCAGATTCAGAATCATTATCAGGTATGAATGTGTTATCCTCTGATGTTCCTGCTATATTTCCTTGTGAAAGTGATGGAAGTGATAGTGAAACTACTGAACATGCTTTTATGGGTGAGCAAGAAAAGTATCAAATAGAGGCAGTATTTAGAAGGCTTACAGACAAAGTTAAAGATCAACAAGATCTATTGAACAAAAGGGAATGTGCTTTCAAAGAAGAAGTTACCAAACTAAAGGCCCAACTAGAAGAAGGAAACAAGGTAAGAAAGCTACTCAAGGACAAGGAAGACCAATGTCAAAAATTGCAGCATGAAGTGACATCATTAAGAAAAGGAGTCAACGAAAGAAGCACAACCATCAAGAAACTCAAAGATAGATCCAGCTACTATGAAAATCTTGAAGCTACAATCCTCTCACTAAAGGGAGATCTCGAAGAATCAAGGAAGTAGAATGAAGATCTACATCAAGCAATTGAAAAACAAGAAAATGAAGTCATCAGCTTAAAATCCCAGCTGGAATGTGCTTTCCGAGTTCGTCAAATGCAGCAGGATCTGAATGAAGAACGAGAAAAGGAGATTCTCAAACTAAGGGAGAAAATGGAAGAAGGAAGAAAAGCTGAAGAAAATTGGAAAAAGCAATCTCTTGAAAAGGAAGAACAACTTCAGGTTGAGGTAAATATCTTGAAAGGTAAACTAGAAGAAAAGGATAAGCTTTTACGATTTCAAGATAGTTCTAAAGTCTTGGATGATATTCTTAGTAGTCAAAGGTCTCCTGCTATCAAGACTGGTCTTGGTTTTCATGAATCTGTTGAAGGTGAATCTAGCTCACAAGGTGAGGCAAGGAACTCTAAAGAGAAAACTAAAATGATCAACAAGGAGATGAAAGGTCAACCCCATCAACAATCAAGGAAAAAGACTCCTCAAAGAAAATATTTTACTCCTCCTATGAATAATGTTGAATGTTATGTTGCAGCTAGATGTAGAAGAAGAAGGGTTCAAGACCATCATGCAGAAAGATCATCACACTCAAGGTACTTTAATGGATATTGCTTTGCTTGCAATATGTTTGGTCACAAAGCTGCTGATTGCTACAGGAGGAATATGAAACATGTAAGATGTTATGCATGTAACAAGCTTGGACATATAGCAAAGGAATGCAGGAACAAAGGATGGACATCACACCAAAAGGAGAAAACCTCATCACACTTGAAGATATGGAGGAAGAAGGAAGTACAGTCAGCACAATGTACTGAGACATAGCACAGCATAGACATATCAGACTCAGGGGGAGCTGAAAGTGTAAAAATTTAGTGTTCTGAATCTCATACGCAAGTTCCTTAAAGGGAAGTCACGTATATACGCGAGTTAAACACTGCAAAGTCGCGTATATGTCAGTCTGAGGTGAATCAGTGGGGACAGGATCAGAAAAAGGATCTGATATGATTCAGTCTATTATTTGCTCTATTGGTTACAGTCTGCTGAGGATGTGTGGAAATATTTTGTTACTTATATGATGCCTAGAAGTGTTTTGATCCTAACTTGAGGATGATGATGTTTTGATGCTTATTGCTGATATATGCATGATTAGATCTAACAGATGGCACTGTTCGAGGGGGAGCATATGCCTTTAGTAATTCATTGTTGGCATTATGGTTAATAATCCTTGGTGATGATTCTTATATGGCTAAATGATATATCTTGCTATGATATGATGTTGTGAGTTGTCTATGATAAACTCTCATATGATTCTTGAAGTTACATAGTAGATGTTCAGATCAGATTTATGGTTGATCCTTTGATGATGCTTACATGATGATCTTCATAAGGATAAGAAGAAGTACAAAGCTTGAATACACATCTTCCTCACTTGATGATGAGTCACTCATATACTGCTGTTGTCATATGCATAAAGATCATACAGTTATGATGCAGGCACTCTTGTGGATAAGGATTGTTGCTATTGATGATATCAAGAAGTTTTGTCAAATGAGCTTGAGCTCAAGATACATAGTGCTGATACATGGATGACTACTCAAAGTTGCTTTGTTGGAGACATGGTGATGAGTTCTTATCTATATGATGATAGGTTGATACTTACATATGTTGATTGATGCAGATGTTCCCAAGTAATGATACTTGGATCATGTAGATCTTGTCGTTGATGTAATGGCTATGGTGGTTTCACATGAAATGTGAATGATCTCATGATGATGTTTAAAAGGAGGAGTTGACATCTATGTTCAGATATACCTTGCTGCAGGACATTTACAGGTTGCTGATATGAAAATGGTTGTACGCGAGTTTCATAAGGCCTATCCGCGTATATACGCTTGTTTATGAGGATGCAGACGCGTATATGGAGTTTTGAAGGAAATCAGCAGGGACAAATGTTGGTTACAGAAAGTCTGATATGGGTCCGACAGAGATCATCTGGCACAGGTTCAGGGGGAGCAGATAATCTTCCAATGATGCATTGTTGGCATTATCTTAAAGCTTTTGGTTCTAGTTCACATTTGTTGTTGGTTTCACGTGGAACAAAGGCGAAAGGAGAACAGAAGGATCTCTTGGTTGCTGATCTGAATGGTGATTATCAGATGCTGCTGGTAACTATCATAAGTCTTGGTCTAGTTCTATGTCATATATCTCTTTTGTGGTATCTCTTTCATGGTGTCAAGGTCATGTAACGGCCTATTTTGGTTTCCCCACTATGCCTGGGATGATTGATGCAATATGATTGGTTGTCATATGTAAACTTTTGATGTATCCCCACTTGGTTGGGTGGATGAGTCAATTTTTGTATATCCTCACTTAGTTGAGAGATGGATGTATGTATGAGTCTTTGGTGATAGGAAGATCTTTTATGATGTATAGAGTCATGTTCTTCTTGAAGAACATCTTTTGCAGATCTTGCCTACAGTCAGGAAGAGCATGAACAACACACTTCAGCAGTACAGAGACTTGGCATGTACTCAGGGGGAGCATTGACAGATTGGTACACTTTGGCATATACAAAGGGGGAGATCATTCAGAGATTTTAACAGATACTCAGGGGGGGTATGGACAGCGAAATGTTCAGCAAAGGAAGAGAACATCTTGGTCCACCCTTTGCCCTTGATGTCAAAGGGGGAGAGTGATTTGGTGTTGTTGCCATCAAGTCCAAAGGGGGAGATTGTTGGCATTATGATGCATGTGTCATACTTGATGGCAACCCTCTCATAGAAGAATATCTCACTTATGTATAACTGGATGTATCTTCAGAAGAGATGTCGGATGTGACTGATGGAGGACAGCACAAAGGTATCAGATGATAGTTCTAAGTGTAACAAGTCAGCTTTGCCATCAACTCCAAAGGGGGAGATTGTTGGCATTATGAGACAAGTGTTGTCCTTGATGGCAAACCACACTGATGACAAATCATAGTGCAGAAGGTCAGCAACAAGGAATTGATGATCAGACTATAAGAAGAAGAGAAAGTTCATACACGCAGGTTCATTAAGCCCAAGTCGCGTATACAAGCAGGTTCACTATATACCAAGTCGCATATACGCAGGTTCGCTATATACCATGTCGCGTGTACACGCAGGTTGGCTTTAGTAAAAGTGCGTGTATGTGGAAAACTTATCTTTGGTCCACGGCGGTTATTCCTTGGAAGTTGTGCCTATGGTTTTGGACCTTGGTGTCTCGACGGACGTGTTGATCCCTAGTTTTGAAGTTGATGGTATTGGATTTCTATGGTTTTGGCTCTTGGTATTGAACAAGGCCTAAGGCTATATAAGGAGAAGGAAATCATTAGGCAAGTGTATCCAAAATGTCTTGAATATCTAAAGAAGTATGAGATCCAGTATGCAGGTTATGGGATGATGATGCATTGCTTGATTTGAGCTAAGGAGGGATCTCA
This sequence comes from Pinus tabuliformis, assembly GCA_031772625.1. Taxonomy (NCBI): domain Eukaryota; kingdom Viridiplantae; phylum Streptophyta; class Pinopsida; order Pinales; family Pinaceae; genus Pinus; species Pinus tabuliformis. The sequence continues at coordinate 1,158,147,174 of CM062820.1, forward strand.
CCGGGTGATTGAGAACAAGATCTAAGGAGAGATCGGGATCAAATGGTTTGAAATGAACTATCTTTATGATGCTCATTCTAGATCTACATACTGACGCATGTATTGTTCTATAAGTGTTGTGAGTATGACTGATGTCTGGTACAGCTGCAAGTTATGAGAAATTATTTTTAGATCTGTACGCGGGTTGTCTTTGGCAAAAGCGCATATACACGCGGGTTTGATTCATCGAAGTAGCGTATACATTGTAAAGCTTGATATTTGAAGTTGTAGATGGGTCTGATGGTTATTACAGAGTTCTGTCTCTGCTCTGGGTTCTGGTGACGGTGTTGTTAACAGGGTTTCAGTGATTCAGAGTTTGATGATTGTTTTGAGCTTCAATGATAGTTATGGGTCCAGTATGAAAATTGGATGAAAAGTGGCCTTTCAGATTATATGTTGTGCTTCAGTGTATCCAGTCTGAAAATTGATGAAACGTGGTACCTGGAGGAGAGGAGATTGTGGGCAAGCACCTACGTACTAGTATCTAAGCTAGTACAAAAGCTAAGGGAGATCTTTGGAGCATTGTAGCAGGTAGCAGCCTGTGTACTAGTAAATGGATCGGCTAGTACAAGAGCAAAGGGGGTTGTAGCTCCCGTACTGGTATAAGACTGCACCAGTACAAATATTGTAAAAGGATTTTCTTATTAAGAAGAAGATTGAGATGACTTGCAGCAGGTGGTTTTCACCCACATTGGGTTTCCACCTTATATCTTTGTGTTCATGTGTGTGGCTTTTGTGTGATGATCTGTTCTGTTATACTGCACCTGTTTACTGTTAATATGGTTAATAATGTTCTGATGCATTTACTGAAGATAAGCTAACTGAATCATAAGATTTCTGGATATACGCTAGTTGCTTCAGACACAGCAGCGTGTACACGCGGGTTCACTTAACTGAAGTAGCGTATATGTTTTTGAGCATTGAAAAAGTTTTAATGATCTGATGATACTGATTCACACCCCCCTCTCAGTATTATTTCCAACAGGAGGTATGATCCATATGAATGATGAACATGTAATATGTTCAAAGGACAGCTTTGGCAAACACAACAACAATCTGCGTGAGCAAATTGTCCCAAGACTGTTGCCAATTGTGGCACCTAAAAAAAGATGCCCAAAAATTACAGATCTTTGATGATTCACAAATTGTGGTGAATTGGATTAATGGAACAAATTCATTGGATAATTATAAATTTCACCCTATATTTGAGGAGATTCAACTTGCTTGAACAGAGTATTTAACACATTATCTTTCAACATGTTTACAAAGACAGGAACATGGAAACTGATGGACTGTCAAAAGCTAGATTACACTTGGTAGCACGAGCTTGGATCATTCAAAAGAAAGTGGAAGGGCAGCTCATGGAATGTCTTGACACACTTTTCATATAATCATCGGACTGTTTAAATGTGAATATCTATATGTATATTTTTTTATGGCACTGTTTATGAACATATCTAGGAGCTAATTTTTTATGAGACAAAATTGGTTTCAAACCTGCGATATATGTCAGAATGACCATGATAGGGCTATCATATTGACATTTTTGAAAACTGTTTATGAAGCAAGATATCTTCTCAGCCATACTTTTATCACTTCCTATGCTTAAGGATATCTCTATATGTATATTTTTTTATGGGACTGTTTATGGACATATCTAGGAGCTAATTTCTTATGAGACAAAACTGGCTTCAAAGCTGTGATATATGTTAGAATGACTATGATAGGACTGTCATATTGACATTTTTGAAAACTGTTTATGAAGCAAGATATCTTCTCAGCGATACTTTTATCACTTCCTATGCTTAAGGATATCTGTGAAATGCAGAAACATATATAGTAAATGTAATTTTGTTTTCATAATAAAATTACTTTTTCTCTCTGAGGAGAATAAGGTAGTTGAACATCATATCAAAACCAATCTGGTTATAACTAGTTAACATGAGATTTTAATCTAAGGTTTAAATAGACAAAATGTCTTGATACATCATTATACGGAGCTAGTTGGATGCATTACCCAACTTCTACTTGTTGGGATCATCTCAAATAATATTATTGTTATGATTATAATAATTAATAATATTAATATTAATATTAATGTAAACACAGAATAATCACTTTTTTTTAATATTAATAATAAAAAATATAATATTGCTATTAACAAGACTTCCAGTGTAAATTGACATCTAACTTTAACATGGTCAACTGTTTGTCTAACATTGTACCTTAAAGTTAAGATATAATTTGCCAACATAAGATAGTACAAATCATTAGAATCGAGAATAATTCCTTAATTAATTATATGAAGTGCTCTGAAACTGGAAAGTTGAAACATGTGCCAATTCAAGTTGTCTGCGGCACTCATGCCAATTAACAAGATCGCAATACATCCACTTTGCCATGGATGATAAAAGTACAAAATGGTTATGCGGAATGACCCCTTCTCAACTACAGGGTCTACCCAGACTATGGCAGAAATATGTATTTTGAAATAGTAGAAGAAATACTAGGAGGAACTATTAAGAGAAAAAGATAATTAGAACACTGAAAGCATAAGGATTTTATTTACAAAATCATTTAACACTAATTTCAAGCTTCAATCTAAATACCCATGAACCTTAATTTATTTGGATCTTCATGTGCAAAAACAGTTCAAGTTACAAAAGATTGCCGCTCGATCTGTACCAAGAATCATAGTTTCACCCGAAAAGAAGAAAAAAGAAACCGTACAACCCTGTACCAATGGTTTCTTCAGCTAAAGCTTGCCAGACTTCGCTCAATTCGCATAAATTTCCACGGATCTGAATTGTTCTAAAGTTTCGAACAGCCACGGAAACGCTCTAGAAACTTCTAGATCTTTGATACTTTTCGGCTTCGAAGAAACAGGACAGCTTGTGTAAAAATCCTCACACTCCCACGCAAAAACAAGAAATGTGGAAATGACGAAATTGGTTGACTCGCATGTCGTATGGCTCGGCATTACAGAAGGAATTTCAGATATTTTTGCTTTCTGAAAAGCGCAGTAAAAATCACTTATGGAAAGCAATTTCATTCTTGCATATATGGTACGAGGCCAAATAAAAATTACTCTTCGATTTGGAAGCAAACAATGATGCTAGTTTATTAAAGGTCAAAGTGCAAACCAGAACAGGTGATGAAGCCTACATATTTTAGGAATAAACCCAATTGGGTATGGTCGGACAAAACACTTGAAAATTCAACGCCCTGAGCCTGCGATTTTCACTTAGGAAAATGAAACTCTTATGCTCGGCGATTTTTCATTTGGCTTTGGTCAAAAACCCTAAATAAAACTCTTTTGAACAACAAACTCCCATTTACTAAATTCAACGCCCTGATCCTGCCATTTTCAGTTAGGATGGCTTTGGCCAAAAACCCTAAATAAACATTTTTAGCGAACAAATACCCAAATAAGCACAACACCCATTCGCAATGGTTCCACTAATTTACATTTGTGGATTTAGCCACCAAAACTATTTGATATTCACAGTCGGCGACAGGCATATCAAAGGAAGATTTATTTCTCATTACAGGCTTTTGAAGACAGCACCCATGGCGATTCTTACCTGGACTTGAAAGCAGGTAACGCGCTTTTGCAGCAAATGCAGAGGAAACTCGCAGCTCGTTCCGCATAAGGGCTAAACAGAATGTTGTCTCGGCTTCCACTAAAATGATAAACCCTAGCCGATTCGACAACTCTTAAACAGGTCCAACCTGCAATAACAGAGGTAATTTCCGTTACCTCGATAATAAATACAACAGCCATTTGCAATGCTTCCCCTAATTTACACTTGAACATTTAACCACCAAAACTATTCGATATTCAGAGTCGTCGATTCTAACCTGGACTTGAAACCAGGTAACGTGCTTTTGCAGCAAATGCACAGGAAACTCGCAGGTCGTTCCATAGAGAGAAGGGTTAAACATAATGCTCTCCCAGTTTCCACTAAAATGATAAACCCTAACATCCGCTTTTGCAGCAAATGCAGAGGAAACTCGCAGGTCGTTCCGTAGAGGCTTTTGCAGCAAATGCACAGGAAACTCGCAGGTCGTTCCGCAGAGAGAAGTTTGCCAAACTCGCAGCTTTGGAAAACCGCAGCTTTGGCAGCTCGTTCCGCAGGGGTTAAACAGAATGCTCTCCCAGCTTCTACTAAAATGATAAACCCTAACATGCCGACACAACAGCGCCATGCTAGTCCCCAGGTGTACTGCACTAACGTCAAACATTGAGCCGAAGCATGCCATCTGGTACCAGCCACTTAATTCCTTACAGACGCATTCACCTCGAACGATGCGAAGCCCGTAATAAGACCCCAAAACCTTTCCACCCCAAAGGGACTAAAAACTTACAACAATGTATATCGCGCAAAATTAGAGATAAAACCCTACCTACATTAATACAAATAAATATTCAAATTTTATTATAATAAAAAGAATTTTAATGTTATTTCAATGAAAAATTGAAGATATACCTTCGTTGTCAGTTTTTACTTTCAAATTTGAAAAAAGAGTTTCATCATTAATAGTTATTAATTATGTAATTAATTTCATTTGTAATTATTTTCTAATAGAGACAGCCGTAACATACAAATGTATCAGTATTAAAATCTAAACAACGACGATTCCAGATTTGAATTCCAAAATAATTGAATGAGAGAAAAAATATATATGAGCCAATACGGCTTAAATATCTATATTTTTTAAAACAATCACGGAGTAACTCGACTATAAACCTAGAGTAACTGGACCATAAACCTACACAATGCAAAAATTAAAAGCCTAACAAATTGACAAAAAGCAATTAATAGAAAAATTGACAAAAAGAAATTAATAGAATAACGCCGTACCTGCAACGAAGCCGAGGGTTCGAATTCCTTCTCGTCTAGACCATATTCATGCACAACCCAGCCTGTGCGAGTACCATGAGAAACAAAAGCGTCTTCCAGTGGCCTTCCAGTAACCAGCTTCCGTCGCTGGGTTTGTTCTTAACCCATTTGGATACTTCCTGTCCCTTGGGCTGAAAAAATACCATTCCAGATCTGTTCCAGGCAAAAAGGACTTCTCTGCGTATCAGAAGAAATACCAGAGATAATTAGAACACTGAAAGCATAAGGATTTTATTTGCAAAATCATTTAACACTAATTTCAAGCTTCAATCTAAATACCCATGAACCCCAATTTATTTAGATCTTCATGTGCAAAAACAGTTCAAATTACAAAAGATTGCCGCTCAATCTGTACCAAGAATCACAGTTTGACCCGAAAAGAAGAAAAAAGAAACCCTACAACGCTGTACCAATGGTTTCTTCAGCCAAAAAAGAAGAAAAAAGAAACCCTACAACGGTGTACCAATGGTTTCTTCAGCTAAAGCTGGCCAGACTTCGCTCAGCCTTCGAAGAAACAGGACAGCTTCTGTAAAAATCCTCGCACTCCCACCCAAAAACAAAAACAAGAAATGTGCAAATGACGAAATTGGTTAACGAAGTCTCCAGAAGGCCCTGGAAAAATACTTGCAGGTCTTTATTCCTTTCTCCAAACCACAATACATTCCATTAAAAAGGCAATATGTGGCACATACATACTCCAGCTTGAATCTAAATATGCATGAACCGCAATTTATTTAGATCTTCATGTGCAAAAATAGTTCAAACTACAAAACATTGCCGCTCAATCTGTACCAAGAACCACAGTTTCACCCGAAAAGAAGAAAAAAGAAACCTTACAACGCTGTACCAATGGTTTCTACAACTAAAGCTGGCCAGACTTCGCTCAGCCTTCGAAGAAACATGACAGCTTCTGTAAAAATCCTCACACTCCCACCCAAAAACAAAAACAACAAATGTGCAAATGACGAAATTGGTTAACGAAGTCTCCAGAAGCCCCTGGAAAAATACTTGCAGGTCTTTATTCCTTTCTCCAAACCATAATACATTCCATTAATAAAAAGGCAATATGCGGCACATACATAAATACTTGCAGGTCTTTATTTGTTTCTCCAAACCACAATACATTCCATTAAAAACCCAATATGTGGCACAAACAGTTCAAACAGTTCAAAAACCCCAATTTATTTAGATCTTCATGTGCAAAAACAGTTCAAACTACAAAAGACTGCCGCTCAATCTGTACCAAGAATCACAGCTTCACCCGAAAAGAAGAAAAAAGAAACCCTACAACATTGTACCAATGGTTTCTTCAGCTAAAGCTGGCCAGACTTCGCTCAGCCTTTGAAGAAACAGGACAGCTTCTGTAAAAATCCTCACACTCTCACCCAAAAACAAAAACAAGAAATGTGCAAATGACGAAATTGGTTAACGAAGTCTCTAGAAGCCCCTGGAAAAATACTTGCAGGTCTTTATTCCTTTCCCCAAACCATAATACATTCCATTAATAATAAAAAGGCAATATGCGGCACATACATTTCCATTAAAAAGGCAATATGCGGGACAAACAGTTCAAAAACCCCAATTTATTTAGATCTTCATGTGCAAAAACAGTTCAAACTACAAAAGACTGCCGCTCAATCTGTACCAAGAATCACAGCTTCACCCGAAAAGAAGAAAAAACAAACCCTACAACGCTGTACCATTCGCTCAGCCTTCGAAGAAACAGGACAGCTTCTGTAAAAATCCTCACACTCCCACCCAAAAACAAAAACAAGAAATGTGCAAATGACGAAATTGGTTAACGAAGTCTCCAGAAGGGCCTGGAAAAATACTTGCAGGTCTTTATTCCTTTCTCCAAACCATAACACATTCCATTAATAACAATACATTCCATTAATAAAAAAGGCAATATGCGGCACATACATACTCCAGCTTACCCGCGGGAATGTACATCTGTCTGCGTTCAAGGACTCGCGTCTGTACCGCCAAGCGTGCCATTCACCTCGAACGATGCGAAGCCCGCAATAAGACCCCAAAACCTTTCCACCCCCAAAACTTTGGTTCGACTTAGGTTATATTGTTAATATGATCAAAAATCACGTCGGTCAACCAACGGTCAGCGATCGATCGATCGCATATAGTCCCCGGGAGGGACTAAAAAGGCAATATGCAGCACATACATACTCCAGCTTACCCGCGGGAATGTACATATGTCTGCGTTCAAGGACTCGCATCTGTACCGCCAAGCGTGCCATTCACCTTGAACGATGCGAAGCCCGCAATAAGACCCCAAAACCTTTCCACCCCCAAAACTTTGGTTCGACTTAGGTTATATTGTTAATATAATCAACAATCACGTCGGTCAACCAACGGTCAGCGATCGATCGATCGCTTATAGTCCCCGGCAGGGACTAATAAGGATGGTTCGTACTGTATTAATCGGAAACTCGGGTCATTAGATCTCAAAATATTTAATTAAAAAACTTTGGATATTCATAAACCCTGTGATGGCTCAACCCTTAGATACATTAAACTTTCATTAATTATTTTTACCACCCCGATATCGGAATATCGGCCATAACTTTATTATAAGAACCCCGAGGTTATAACTCCCGACATCCAGATACATTATCCTGATGAATCATTCGTTGGCCATATTGTTAAAAGACATGGTGCGTTAAAATGAATTGGTGAATACAAATAATTTTGAAATTTGAATGAATTTTATAATAATTGTTTAATATTTCTTTTAATTAATTTATTTTAATATTAATTTTTAATTAAATTTTGTTTATTCAACTTTGTAAATAATTAAATTAATTTATAAATTAACTAATTTTTAATTAATTTAAATTTTTAATTTTAAGTAAATGGTATAAAATTAATTATCAATTAATTATTATATAATTATAGAGTTAAATAGGGTTAGAGTTTTTAATTAAACTTCTTTTTAGCTTAGGCAAGAACTTTTCTAGAATTATGGCAAACTCAGCACTTCAACTTTGGAAGGTCATAAGTTGAGTTCTGTTTGACCAAATGAGGTCTATGGTGACTCATTGGATAGATAAAATAATGGAGAATATTTATGAAGTGCTTGGATGACCAGATTTAGTCATTAAATAAGTTGAAATGTTAGCAGAAAATCAAGCTCCAAAATTTGTAAACAAAATTAATTTTCCAAGTTTAATTTTATTGCATTTTCATTTGTTCATAGCCTCTATTGAGTGTAGATTCCTTCGACTATCTTCTCTTTGAACAATAAGATCATTAAAAGGATAAATGGAAAGCTCAGATTTCCTTTAATTTATATATTTAATTAAAATTTGATTGGAGGGTTTTGTTTTCCAGATTTGGTATATTTTATTTTAATTTGTATTTTAATTGAATTTTGATTGGTTTTGGAAGGAGAACAGTTGAGGAGATGAGGAAGAGAAGACTTTAATCAATGGAATTACTCTAGCAATAGAAGAAAAAGAATTTTGACTACTAAATATTTTTGAAGCAAATTTGTTCTTCACCAACTCTCCCATTTGGAATTCATTTTTGTCAAATGGAGAAAGGCCTTCTCTGCTCTGCAATTCTGGAATTCTTATAGAACTATTGTAATAAGGGTTTCATTGTTGTAGGTAGAGATGCTCAATTTGAGCTATGGGTATTATTGGGATTTGCCTCTTTTCATTTTGAACTATGTATGACAAGCATAACTTGAACTATTGCAACTTTTGCTTTTAGTAGCATAGTTTATGCTTTGGAGGAGATTATAGGAGATTAGATTTAAATGAACAGAGGAGGGGAATGGGTTCAAATTAATTTTTATTAGAAATACTATTATTTTTAATATGAATTTCATTTTTTATGGAAGAACTATGTTAATTGCATTTATATTGTGCATTATTGTCAATATGAATACTTCTCTTTTAGATTAGCTATATAATCTGTTTGTCTCATGAATCTATTGCCAATTGTATCTTTTTCTTTGATATATTAAAACCAGATTTCTGAGTAATTATTTACTAAAAAATCTCTCATCTAATTCTGATTTAATTTCCATTGGCATTATGTGAACTACTTCCTAATGTTATTGGTTCGTCATTAAATGTTAATAGATCTCTAGACATCATGTTTGGTAATTATAATATTAGTTAATTGAACTATTTCATTAGATGCATATTCATCTTAAGTCAGACATGTTAAAATCCCAATCATTTAATTAGTTTTCTCTCTGTTGGGTTAAATCTATACCTTCCTAATCAAGAGAGGCTTAGGATTTCTTTCCTTTTGCTTGCACTCTAGCATAAGTTTGCATTTATATTAATAATTACATGTCTATCCGTTGTCTTATCAAAGAGGCAAACTTTAGTAATGGCTTGGATGAGCCCCAGATCACCTTAAGGACCACTTTCTTGTAAAATTTCAACAAGAGGTTTGATCTGATGTCTCTTCTATATTGGTAAGAAAAAGGCATACTATAAACCAAAAGATACAGAGATAAGGTAACTAGAGCTAGTTTAATGAGTTGGAAACACCATTCCAAACAGAAAAGGATCTTCTTTAATTTCTTGACCGGGTAGTCCCCCTTATGATGTTTAGGTAGACATTTCGAGCCTACAATAGGTCCTTGGGCTTGTGATGATTTCCTTTGTATTTTCCCGACTCGATGCCCCTCCACACTTTGAAAAGAGTTTCTATTTTTAAGGAATTATGAAACTTCGATGGTGTGAAGTTCTAAAATGATTGACCATCTGAAATTCATGTTCTAATGTTCCTTCTACTCCGATGTTTTGATATCAGGTCTTGATGGTCGACTTTCCATTCCCATTTAGGCCTCCAAAGTTTGGCACTTCCTCTTGGTTTTCAGCCTGCGAATTTTGTCTTTGGGATTTTGGCTCTCCCATTTGAATTTCAGACTTTGACTCTTACTTTAGTCAACCAAGAATGCAACTATCCTTCTCTACATTACGGATTATGAATAGGAAGATTTGATATAAATATAATATGATACGAAAGGTGACAAAATCAACTCCAATTGGGACAGTGCCTTACTCACAAGGTGTTGATAACCTTCAGTTTAGTTCCTTCTATCCATTGGGGATGGAGTTATTTTATTCAAATACATGGAAAACCAAAACAAAAGTAGTAAGAACTGAAAACATTACTAGTATGTATAATGGCTGATCAATATATACAATGGGTTAAAATGGACCTCTTTAATTCTGGAAATAGTGTTTGAGAAGCTTCCCATTCACAGGAAGTTCAAGCACCTCACCATCCAATTTTTCTAATAAAAAGGTGTTGTTTCCATTGGATTCTCATACCTTGAAAGGTTTGAACCACAAGGGATTAAAATTCCCATGTTTTCCTTTGTCCTCTCTCCTAACATCCGATCTGAGCACCAAATATCTTAGCTATAAGGACTTGTCCCTTGCCCTTTTGTAAAAAAAATACTTCATCTTTTCTTGATATTTAATCAAATTTTGAGTTACCTCCCCCTTGGTTTCTTGAAGTTATCTTAGCTAACTGATTCTCCTAGTTAGAGAATTTGGTCTTCCTTGACATCCTGTAGAATTTTAGCCACTTGCATGGCTAGTTGGATAGGAAAAATTACAGCCTTACCATATACCAATTCAAAGGAGACTTTCAAGTTGACCTCTTGGTAGTAACCCGGTTCGCCCATAAAGCTAATTTTAGTTGTGAGTGTCAGTTTTTATCATTTTCTGATATGGTATTTTTAAGAATCCTTACTAAATTCTTATTTGAAGACTCAACCAATCCATTTCCATGTGGAAAATAGGTAGTGGAGTATCCCAGAATGATGTTTTCATTTTGGAAAAAACCTAGATTTTAAAACTTGAGAATTATCAGTGATAATTTTCAATGGACAACCAAAACTGGAAAGGATATTTGCCTCCATAGACTTAATGAACATTGCATCGGGTGCATTTCTAGCTGGGATTGCCTCCACCCATTTTGTGAAATAATCAGTGGATGTAAGCATCTAGTTGTGTTTACCAATGTATGGTGGATGTACTTGTCCTATCAAATCTAGCCCCGATTTACTGAAGGGATCCTCCACAAAAACAAGAATCAGGGGGATGGGTGCTAACTTCTGCTTCTCAGCAAAAATCTTACATTTTCCACAAGATCTAACATAAGTAAGAACCTCACCAAACAACTTGGGCTAATAGGATCTTATGGGTTGTGGCTCTCCAAATATATTGTCCTCCATATAAATAGTTATGAAATTCATCAATCACCTTATTAATATCTTATTCTATCATGCATAAAAGAAAAATCCCTACTGGGTCTCTTGAGTACAACTAGCAATTTGAAATGACAAACTTCTGGGCTTGCAGCATTAATGCCTTGTATTAAAAGTTGCAAAATTCAATGGGAATTTTAGAAAAATTAAATAATGGACCAGATACTTATACCACTATGAGACAAGGTACTTCATATACATTATCTATGTTGAAGTATTGATATTATTTTGTGCCTTTTCTCCTTTACTTTTTCTTCCATATTTACTAATAGGTTTTTTTCCAAGGCCTCGTAGTTAGATTCATACAATTTTCTCACTAATCCTTGCCCCTTGATCAACTTAGTGGGTTTAATTTCCATGTCATATTCTTGAATCTTGGTAATCAACTTGCCTCTCTTGCCTTCACTGTCTCCCTGCATGAGAATGCCTTTCATAATAGCTATAGGAACATAAGCTATTATATTTGACTGTAGGATATAAATTCAGAAGGATTTCAGAACTTTGACCAAGGCATAAGGTTGTTTCTCTAAGATATTATACCTCATCTCTTCATCTCGCAACAACCAGGTGGAAAATTCAATTGCATGCTCTTATCGCTCATTATTTTTCTACAATAGAACAACTTCCACCATGTTAGCAAAGGCAAAAGAGAAAATGAGGAATGGCCTCTGATAGTATGGGCTCACTAAGAATGGGGCCTCTACAAAAAAAAAAAATAGATTCTAGAGAATGCCTCTCCTGCTTCTGTGGTCCACCTATGATGTGGATGGTTACCAAAATTGATGTGGTAGTCTAGAATTAGACTAACGGTTCACTTAAAAACCAATCAGCTATGCATTAAAAATATTTTGTACGTGTATTCCCTCCGGAGGGTCCCCCTTACATGACCAATCATTGTCTGTCCTACTTTGACTTCTTACTCCCTGAGCGTTTCAATCTCCACCGTTGATCTCGCTTCTTCAGATCCAATGGATATTTCATCGTATCCGCTTGCCAACTAGTCTAGTGGATTTCCACCATCAATCTGTCCTGTTTGATCCAACAGTTATCGCGCAATCTCGTGTGATTACTTGCATGAACGATATCAGGTCGAGAGCACATGAGATAAGTGGTTTCTTTGTGCCATGTGTCAACACCTTAGGTAAATCACCAATTTGGAAAAATACCATTTACCATTTATTTTCCACGCGTTATACAACTCACGTCTTTCCAAATATTACCCACGTGCATAATACAGAACCTTTAAGAAATATACTTAATAAGATTTAGTGTCTAATCTCATTATTAACCCTTAACGCTATTTGGTTGTAATTATCAGTGAAACACATAAATGGAAAATAATACCTGATTAGGGTCCAGAATGCTGATACACAGATTCGAGATAGTTTCACACTAGGAATAATATGCAACACCGCACTTAATCAATTATTTCAATAGAAATTATAGTCTTGGCCCTCTTGGCTCAATTACAACAATTTTTCAGACCTCTGTTTCACTCGCAAATCCTATCTCTCTCTCAATCTTTCGCTTACTCACACTCCTATTCCATCCAATCTCAATCATTACATTTTTTTCCTTTCTTTTATGGATCAAATCCTATCCTAACAACATTGACAACTCAATCTCTATTTTTATCAGCTCAACTATTAAATCCCTATTCTCAAGCTCTGATACACACCTATCCTAACACTTATCTCCTGTTTTAAAAATAATACAATGATTTAATTGTTACAATAATTGAAGTAAAGATCAATTCAAGAGATCCAACCCTCTCTCCTAAGAATTGATTTAGACCACTCAGGTCAATAAACTCCATCTCTTGTTAGCCACAACATGTGAACATACAATCACATTGCTGGCCAAGTCTGGATGCTCCTGCATCAGACTCCCAGGGAAGAAAATAATCATTCATCAAACTGTCAGGATTGACTCCGTACTTCTATAATTCTGCTATTTTTAACCAACTAGCATCCTCCATTGGTTGTCGCTTCCATTTGACTAGATACTGAAAATAATCTCGTCCTCTGGTTCTTTTGGATACTCTTTTCTCCAAAACAGCTTCCACCTCTTTCTTGACTATCTTTGGCATTTGTTCTTCCCAATTTAAAGTCTGAACTTCATCTTTTGTAGGTTCCTTCTGTAACTCTACCTATGTCTCCTTGTATGGATATAAATCTGCAACATTGAAGATAGGTGATATTCCAATCCTTTCTAGTAGCTCAATTTCATAAGCATTGGTTGAAAACTTCCTCACAATTCTGCATGGTCCTATCTTTTTCATCTTTAGTTTATTATAAGTCCCAAGAGGAAATATTTATTTCTTCAAGTACACCATCACTAGATCTCCCACTCAGAATTCTTTTTCTTTCCTCCTCATATCAACTCTCTATTTATATTTTCCACTGCTTTCCTACAATCTATCTTTGGCATCTTCTTGTAGTCTCTGCATCTGCTCTGCAAACTCTTTGGCCTTTACACTTCTTGTTTCCTATTTGGCCAAATTTCTGAGCTTATACACACCTCTTGGATTCATTCCAAAAACAATCTGAAATGGACTCATCCGAATACTTATGTTTGTAGTGTTATTATAAGCAAACTCAGCTTGAGAAAGTGCGAAATCCCACTGCTTAGGATTTTGATACACTAAACTTCTCAATATGTTTCCCAAGCTTCTGTTTACCACTTCGTTCTGTCCATCTGTTTGAGGGCGATATGCTGAACTGAAACTAAGGTTGGCACCTAGTTTCTTCCGAAGAGTTCTCCAAAAATTTCCCAACAAACTTTGTATCCCTATCAGACACAATACTTATAGGCAATCCATGTAATGTTACAACTTTTGAAAAAACAGATTAACAATATGTGTTGCATCACTAGTCTTTTTACATGCAATGAAATGTGCCATTTTAGAAAATCTATCTACCACAACATTAATGGAATCATTTCCTCTTTTAGTTCTAGGTAATCCCAAAACAAAATCCATCCTAATTGCATCCCATGGTCAGTTTGATATTGGTAATGGCTGGTACAATCCTGTATTTTGGCTTCTCCCCTTAGCATGTTGATAGATCCTACACTTCTCAACAAATTTCTTAACATCAATTTACATCTTTGGCCAGTAGTAAAAAGAATTTACCTGAGCAAAGGTTTTGTCTTGTCCAAAGTGCCTAGATAACCCTCCACTGTGTTTCTCCTTGATTATGTTTTCCCTCATAAAACATTTGGGAATCCATAGTTTGTTACCTTTAAATAGTAAACCTCCTTGGACAAGATAATCTAACCATTGACTTCTATTATGAACTGTTGGATTTTGTACAAATGCATAAATATCTTTAAATTTTGCATCATCTTTATACATATCAACCATTTCTTCAAATCCTACAACACCAACTCTTAATTCTTGCACAATGAAATTTACCCTGCTTAGAGCATCAACAACTTTGTTCAACTTACCACTTGTATGTTTTATCACAAAAGTGAAACTCTGCAAAAATTCTACCCACTTGGCATGCTTCTGGTTTAATTTTGGTTGGTTGTTTATGAACTGTAATGCATGATTATCAGAATACAATACAAACTCTTTTGGTAGTAAATAATGTCTCCATTTTTTAAAGCTTGCACAATAGCATAAAATTATTTATCATAAGAAGAATATTTCTTCTTAGCTTCATTTAGTTTCTCACTAAAGTATGCTATTGGTCTCTATTCCTGACTTAAAACTGCTCCAATTGCAACTCCACTAGCATGAGTTTCAACTTGAAACACTTTTCCAAAATCAGGCGAAGCTAAAACTAGTTTTTCTGTAATTTTTTTCTTCAACAACTTAAAATTTCTTTCTGTTGCTTCTGTCCACTTTAATGGATGATTAGTCTCTTTGATTGTTTCAATAATTGGTGCAAAAATATGACTAAAACTTCTGATAATTTTTCTATAAAAAATTCCAAGACCATGAAAGCTTCTTACCTCAAATATGTTTCTTGGAATAGGCCAGTTCCAAATTGCTTGGACTTTCTTTGGATCCATTTTCAGACCTTCTTTAGAAACTACAAACCCCAAGTAGATTAATTCTTCTTTCATGAAGCTACATTTCTTTAGATCTATTAGTAGTTTCTCTTTCTGCAGAGTTCTTAGAACCAACTTAAGATGCTCCAGATGTTCTTCTTTGCTTCTACTGAAAACTAAAATATCATCAAGATAAACAATGACAAACTTGCGTGCATATTCCTTCAAGACTTCATTCATCAATCTCATGAATGTGCTGGGTGGATTAGTGAGTCCAAAAGGCATCACTAACCACTCATACAACCCACTGATTGTTTTAAGTGTAGTCTTCCATTCATCTCCTTCTCTAATCCTTATTTGATGGTATCCACTCTTCAGATCGATTTTAGTAAAATACTTTGACCCACTTAAACAATCCATCAAATCATCCATGTGTGGTAAAGGAAATATATACCTTATAGTAATTTTGTTTATGGCTCTGGAATCAGTACACATGCGCCATTCACCTCCTTTCTTTGCACTGAGTACTATTGGTACAACACATGGACTAAGACTCTCTCTGATTAATCCCTTATCCATCATTTCTTGCACTTGTCTCCCAAATTCTGCATTTTCTTGAGGAGTTAACCTGTATGCTGCTTTATTTGGAAAACTTGCTCCATTTATTAGATCAATGTGATGACTAATACTCCTGATTGGTGGTAATGCATTTGGTATCTCATCCACAATAATATCAACAAAATCATTCAATAGAGTTTTGATTTCTTTAGATAAATCATCTAAGTTTGTGGAAGTCAAAATTACCTTAGGTCTCCTTATGACAACAAAATGTATCTGTTCATCCTTCTTGACTTCTTGCAACAATTCTTTCCCACTTATCATCATAACACTGTTTGCAAGCGCTTCTTTGTCTGCTTCATTCTTCAATGGAAGCAGTGTATGTTTATTCCCATCGTTCTCTAGAGTATATGTCTTTCTTCTCCCATCATGTATAGATTTCTGATAAAACTGCCAAGGTCTTACCAGCAATACATGGCATACATCCTGTTGAGCCTCAAAATTACTCTTTCCCTAGTAACTCTTCTCATTCCTTTTCTTTGTTTTTCCATAAGAAAGATTCATTCTCATCACCAATAACTAGTATATAGTGTCTTGAGGAGGACATTTAGTTATTTACATATTATTCTTTTTATGTTTTGTTGTTTGAATAAATTTTTGTATGTTAGCTATGGAACGCAGCCTATTATGTAGCTAACCAGCTGTTTCACAACTAGCTTCATGCTCTAACAACTTCCAGGTGTCAGAAGGAGAAACTAGCCACGTGGGTAGCTTGGAAATCATCATGACATGGACCCTGTCCTATTCATTCATCCCAGGTCGACAAAGAAGATGGCATAAGACTACGGTCAATGCATAAGTTAAACACAAATAGACCGAAGGTAACATGACTCTATTTCATGGTTAATTAGTGTGTTTCATAGTGATGGGAAGCGTTATCTGGAGCAAATACCTGTACCTACGGACTCCAACAACCACCTGTACAAACGAATCCAACAGCCACCATGTCTTAGATTTATGTCTCCAACAGCCGAGGAAGAAATTCCACATATCTGTCTTCTACATGTTTGGTTGTAGCATGCTTTTCTCCACAAACAGTTATATGATTTTCCTTATAAATACCTGTGTAAAGGACCAAAGAAGTTAGTAGTAATAGTAATTGTTTTATTGTGAAATTGAAGTTCTAGACTGTGTAATTTATGGGCATTTTGTGTCCCTGTTTTAATATGAGAAGACCACATGTTTTTATGAACATCTAAAGGAGTTTTCTTGGAGTTGATTAAGCAAGCGTAGCCTAATCAGTTGCAGAGGGCCCCTGCACTGAAGAAGGTTTCATTTCATTTTATTTTTCTTCTTCTTGTTAACTATAAATTCATCATTTTGTTTCTAAAACAGTGTTTATAATCATTTTCTTACTAACAATGTTTATAATGAAATTTCCATCATTTTCTTATTAACAGTGTTTATAATTTAGATCAGTTTCCATTAGTTTGATCTCTTTTTAGTTTTTATCAGTAGTTTAGAAGATAGAACTCGCTGGTGTAATCTTGTTTCTTCAATTAAAAACTAACCTTGCTTCAGGATGAGAGTAGGATTGAAGAATGATAAGGATACACTATTGGATAGTTTACTTCATTCACTGTTTTGCTAGTTTAAATTATCAATTAAATTGATTAGTGTCATTTATTGTCTTTGCCATTTCAGTTTTAGTTTACTGACTCATGGTGTTAATGAATGTTTAAGGAAAACCCTTCATGTTGATGATTCATCCTTAACTAAGTGGTTGAACATTTCATCTATGCAATGAGTTATTTCTGCGTCTTTTTATTTGCTTTCTCTTAGATTAATGAAGTAAAAAATTACTCAAATGTCATCCCAAGGAGACTTTCTCCCAAAATTGAGAGGCAGAGTAACCAATTATTTCATTGAGTTTTATTTTTGTAATTAGTTAGACATTGATTGCAAATTTCACTTTCATTTTTAATTCATGATTTGGAAATAATGATAAAATAAGAATAAAAACTTTGTTTTCATTTCTTTCCTAGGTTTGCTTCCAAATCTTTCTTAGCTCTGTTTTCATTTTTAGATTTTGAGCAGTCTTTACAAATGATAATTTACATTTTAAATCATTAGGAATTAAGAGACCAAAAACCCCCCAAAACAACATAAAACATAAAAACAATGAAGTAAGAAGGGTTAGCTAGCACAAATAGTGTGCTACACTTCATCAGTTTATGATACCTGGATTGATAAATTATGTAGAGCAATTTAGGACACTAAATTGACCAAACACATACATTAGCATTACATCACATAATACCACATCCTTATAAGTACCAATCTGGATTTCTATATTCGTTTGTTCTGTCATGATAAGCTGATGTCCTTTTTGTAGCCATGATATTTTGTAAGGAGTAGGGTGTACTGTTTTCACTAATCCTAACTTGTCCACCATTTTTGTAGAAACTCGGTTATCAATGATTCCACTGCTAATTATCACTTTACAACATTTTCCTTTAGACTTTCACGTAGTTCTGAATAAACTCATTCTCTGAGCTAGTTCTCCTGTATCTTTCTCTGCTTTAAGCAATACCCTTTTCAATAACAAAGATTCTCCTACTTCGGGTGATTCTTCCTTATTTGCAATTTTATTGTTTTCTTCCTTTGCCTCAGCTACATTCACATTCCGCTGATTTGTTTCTTGATTATGAGGATAGTTCCATGATCCATGTCCCCATTCTCCACATGTATAACATAGAATTTCTCTTCCACGACCTATTTCTCTGGGTGAAAATCTTCCTCTACTAAAGTCTCCTCTCTATGGTGGTCTACTACTTGAACCTCCTGCTTCATCCTGAGGAAGCTGAAATATTGATCTAGTAGTTCCTCTACCTCTTGTTGAACTTTTCCCTGTGTTCCTCTGATTTTGTTTCCACAACATTTTCTCCTCTGCCTTTAAAGCTGCCTGATAGGCATACTCAATTTTCTTATGACTCAGCAAGCTAATTTCATCCTATATGTCATATCTCAAGCCATTGATGTATGTGGATACCTTTTCTACATCATCCTCTGGATGCCCTGCTCTAATGCTCAACCTATAAAATTCTTTTGTATATTCTTTGATAGTCATCCCCTTTTGTTTCAAATTATGTAAATGTCTGAAAATATTTAACTGATAATCTTTTGGCATGAATTTACCTTTTAAACTACTCACCATTTATCCCATTGTTTGATCTTAGGCTTCCACTTTTTTTCTATGGATGTTTATAGTTCATCCCACCAGATAGCTGCATGACCCTTCAATCTGGTAACTACAAATTCCAACTTCTTTTTGTCATCAACCTTCTCATAGTCAAAATACTTGTCCAATGAACTGATCCAATCCATGAACTCTTCTACATTGAGATTCCCAACATACAAAGGTATTTCCACCTTTGGTCTTCCACTTACTTTAGCCAACATTTTGAGAACATTGGTAGCTTCACTTTCATCATCTTCTTCTTCCTCAGAAGATTCCTCTACATCATTGGCGTCTACTTCATAAAATGCTCTCCTTTGAGCAGTTTCCATTGTCTCCATCCTTCTACGCAGGTTTCGAATATCTTCTAGCAGAATTGCATTCACTACAGGTCTCCCCCGACCTATGCCAACTCCTCTCTTAGGTGGCATATTTACTATGGGAGACTTAATCCTTGAGCTCTGATACCAAATTATGTGGATGGTTAACAAATTTGATGTGGTAGTATAGAATTAGAATAATGGTTCAATTAAAAACCAATCAACTACGCATTAAACATATTTTGTACGTGTATTCCCTCCCGAGGGTCCGGCTTACCTGACCAATCATCGTCGGTCCTACTTTGACTTCTTACTCCCTGAGCATTTCAATCTCCACTATTGATATGGCTTCTTCAGATCCAACGGATATCGCGTCGTAGCCACTTGCCAACTAGTACGATTGATTTCCACCATCGATCTGTCCCATTCGATCCAACAATTATCGCGCAATCTCATGCGATTACTTGCACAAATGATATCAGGTCGAGAGCACACGAGATAAGTGGTTTCTCCGTGCCACATGTCAACACCTTAGGTTAATCACGCAATTTGGAAAAATACCATGTACCATTTATTTTCCACGCGATATACCAATTACGGTTTTCCGAATACTACACACGTGCTTAATACAGAACCTTTAAGAAATATACGTAATAATATTTAGTGTTTAATCTCGGTATTAACCCTTAATGCTATTTGGCTTTAATTATCAATGAAACACATAAATGAAAAATAATACCCGATTAGGGTCCAGAACGCTGATACACAGATTCGAGAGAATTTCACACCAGGAATAATATGCAATGCCACACTTAATCAATTATTTCAATATAAATTACAGAGTCTTGGCCCTCTCGGCTCGATTATCACAATTTGTTTGACCTTTGTTTCACTCACAAACCCTATCTCTCTCTCAATCTTTCACTTACTCACTCTCCTATTCCATCCAATCTCTATCATTACATTTTTTTCCTTTCTTTTATGGATCAAATCCTATCCTAACAACATTGCCAACTCAATCTCTATTTTTATCAGCTCAACTATTAAATCCCTATTCTCAAGCTCTGATACACACCTATCCTAACACTTCTCTTGTTGTAAAAATAATAAAACGATTTAATTGTTACAATAATTGAAGTAAATATCAATTCGCGAGATCCAACCCTCTCTCCTAAGAATTGATTTTAACCACTCAGATCAATAAAATCCATCTCTTGTTAGCCACAACATGTGAACATACAATCACATTGCTGGCTAAGACTTTATGCTCCTACATCAACTTGACTTCCTTGTCCCTCTTCAATATTTCCATGATTTTCTGACAATTTTAGCATAGTTTGTTAAGAATCTCCTCATGAATTTTTTTCTGTCCACCCTTTTGGGATCAATCTTCACTCCTTCCTTTGCTACATGACAACCCACAATATTCCCTTAACTTAAAGAAAATTGTGATTTCTTAGGATTTAAGGACAGACCGTACCTTCAACAATTTGCAAATGTGAGATGAAAATGCTTGAGGTTCTCTTCATTTGACTCAGAGAAAACAATTATGTCATCTAGGTATATTAGTATGAATTGATCTCTCTCTATAATCTTATATACATCGCTCTCTAGAAAGTATCTCCAACGTTAACGAGGCCCAAATGCATTCTGGCATATATAAGTGTTCCCCATGGTGTAGTAAAAGTTGTTTTCTTTTGATCCTGAGGGTGTACAAAGACTTGCTTATATCCTAAGAAACCATCGATCATGGACATATGGGCAGACACTACCACTTTCTCCAGAATATAATCCATTTTAGTCTGAGGGTAGTTATCTTTTAGCAAGACCTTATTCAAATTTTTGAAATATATACACAACTTTGTTTCTCCATGCTTCTTCCAGACAGGAACCAAATTTTCTCCCCAATCGGAGTACCTTAAAGGCACAATTATCTTATCTTGTTACAATTTCTTCACCTCTTTTTGAATTGGTGGGAGCAACAAAGGATTAATCTTCTTGAGCTTCTGCTTATATGGCTTCACTCCTATTTTTAAAGGATTTTTGTGTTGTATGATGCTAGGTTCAAAAGTCCTCAAATCATCATATGACGAGGAAAACACATCCATGTACTCCTTAAAAACTCCAAATGCCTTTGTTTGTATTCACTAGCAACTCCTTTATCTAATTTTATGATTCTTGGATCTTCTTCGATGCCAATATTACAACCCTCCACCTCTTCCTCAAGCTCTTTCTTAGTTAACTTAGTAGCCACATCACTTGAGCTAAAAATCATTTCCAATGGAACACATCCTCTGGGGATGGTATTCCCCTTTACCTGTACTATATTATCACCAACAATGGTTTCCTCCCAACCAGCATGTTTTTCACATGTCATCACCTCGTCCTCCTAATCAATTACCTAGTTTGAGAATTCTCCGACGACCTCCATGAAGCACTTGATATGTTCTTCATCTTTAAACACCTTCTAGTACTTCACGTTGTCTTGTATTGATGGCATGTACCTGACCTCCACTTCATATATGAGAAATGGATTTTGGGGAGGCTTAAAATTTCTAGCCTTGATGGCAAAGGAGTCTGCCATCCGATTTCATTCTCTAGGCAAGAACTGAATATTGAAGGCTAAGAAAAGGTTTTCAACCAAATCCCATACTTAATTCCTGCCGGCCTTCAATCTTGGATGATTTGTTTGAGTCTAATTTTTTATTTTCTTTACCACTAGCTCTGAATCGCCAAACACATTTAAGCACCCGATGCTAATATTTTTAGCAGCTTATAGCCCCAACAACGAGGCTTCATATTCAGAAACATTATTTGTCGCCTCAAACTCCAACTTGAAAGAGAAAGGGGTAAAGCTACCTTCTAGAGACACCAATAGCACACCTTCCCCATTTCCTTCTCTAGAATAAGCTGCATCAAAATATACTTTCCATACCTTGTCATGCTCCAATGATTGTTTACTTTGCTGAGTTTTACATTCCACTTGGGTGTCTCCATGATTTCATTATCTTCTTCTAACAATAAACAAGGAAAACAGTTCTCCTTACCATACAGAGGAGTATGATTTGAACAATCTTCCCTTGTAACTGTCTTCACGAATCTAGATTCCTTGTACAGTCAATGCTCTTCTCCACCAAATACAAGAATGATGGGATAAGTTAAATCTTGTTTAATGGAACCCCCAAATTCCATTCCCCATGACCTGGACAAAAGAATGCCAAATCTTGCAGGGATATCTGCCACTGCAATTTCCATTACCACATCATTTTGCTAGGATTTGAGCCAATTTGACCACTATATCCTAGATCATACCTAAGAACTTTACTCTTCTAGAATCAGAGGAGTATAGGTATTTGTATGTTTTTTTTATATGCAGTCCCAACTATTCCCTCAAATATAATGGCATTAAGTTGTGAGATGCTCCTAAGCAATGCATACAATTATGTAGTAGCAGGTCATGAATTACCAAGGTGACATAGAATAGAGGACTGGAAGGGTATTTCTCCTCCCCATGGGGTTGAAACACAATCATAGGCCTCTCTTCTTAGAGGTTAAGGCTATCTTGCAAGGGGGTAGTCATGGGTGAACTCATCAACTAAGAAACTTGAGCTTTATACTAGGGTTGTTTCAATCATTCAATAAAAGGGACAACTATCTTGTCTTTCTTTAACCGATTTCGAGACTGAAGATAGAGGGATTCTTATCAGTTTTAGCATACTCAATAGACGCTTTAACCTCATTGCATGTTGGCTTCATTGGTGGGAGAATTTTCTCTATTTTAGAGGATCAAGACTCATTTGGAATGGGATGGGAGGATTCTTTCTTGGTTGGTGGGACAGGGTTGAGTGGTTTCTTCCCTTTATTTGTTGACTTTAGGGAACTTGGTTGAAGAGTTTATTCATTCAATTCTTTCCCCATGGATATATTCCTAGACAACCTGAGAGCATATTTCCTATGCAATTTTGCGTGTATGAAGTTAGCAAATTTATTACAATAACTATCAATCTCATCATCATTGAGTGGGGCCTCTAAATCATCCCATTATCCTTCATTGGCTTCTATTTCCTTTTCTTCCTTTGAGAGAGAAGAGAAGTGTTTTTCTTGAATTTCTACGATTTCTTCAATATTCTCTTCAAGATCATCTTCTAGGTACAGGGGAGGAAGAATGTGATTATGTTTATCCTTTCTGTCCATTTGCAAGAGATGCAAAGGTGGCCTCCTATTTTTAGGATTATTTTTTTTTTTAGGAGTTGGATGACTTTGTCGAGGGGGATTTTGGTTCTCCAACTCCAATTTCACTAGTATGTTAGAAAATTCCTTATGATCTTGTTCATCTCATCTAGCTTTTGTTCTTGAGTTTCCTTCACATGGTTTGAAGAACTGGTTTCCTCCTTTCCCCTCCTCTTCACACCATATTGAAACTTCCCTTTCTACTTTCTAGTCGAGGTGAAATTTCCTTCGACTTCTAGGGAATTTGTTTAAATTTGGTACAGAGTAAGAGAATTTATTTCTCTTAGGGTAAACCCAAACTCTGGTTCAAAGGATCCAACAAAACCCACTTTGGCAACAACCTATGGAGATTTAGTTTCAGTAAAAATACTATTATATGATTTATTAAATCTCCTTATAAATTCTGAAACATCTTCATTGTGTTTTCTCTTCATTGCATTAAATTTTGTAAGAATATAGCCATAGTCCCTCTTCTCCCACCATTTCTACATGAAATCATTCTCCATCTCTTTTAAGGTATTAATTGAAGCATTTGGTAGAGTCTTGAACCATTTCCTGACCTCTCCATCCAAATATTGAACAAAGAGTCTCAATAATACATCGAGATGTTTTACATTTAGATTCTCAACAAATGGGAAGAATGTCTTTGTATATTTTTGGGTTGAAATATCATCCTCTCTAGTGAACCTTGGCATATGTTTAAAGTAATCTTGTGGCAGCCCATTTAGAGGCTATGGAAACTCAAGTGGATCATATGTATTAAGTAGGAAACTAGGGACAAGCATGTTTTGGAATGGAGGGGGTATAAGATTTACCACTGGGCCTAGTTGAGGTGTGGAGGTGCGGTATGAATTATGTTTGTATAGAGATGAGATGGAGTGCTAGAAATTCTCTGAGTGGGACTATTTATGAGGATATATTTGAATTATTAAGGTTCTGGGTAGGTAGGGAATATGAGAGGAGGAAAACTAATAGAAGATTCTTAAGATTTAACTTTAGAGGCAAAAGAGCCAATGAGTTGGTAGGGTTCTTCTGAGTATTCCAGATCTTTGAAAGATGACTCAGAGAAGTTTACCTCAGCTTTCTATGTGTTGCAATTCAACACTTCAATGAAATATATTACACGATATGGAGTAACAGGGGTCATATCTTTCCAAATCCTATTGGATATGATATTTTCGAGGTCGAATACGGGAGGAGTTTTCTGATGGGGAGTATCAGAGCAAGCATAAGGCCTTTTGAAATCTATCATGGTCAAATGAGAATATAAATGGTGGATTCTCCAATGTCAGAGATCTTCAACCCACACTTCCATTGCTCAGCTGGCAGAAGGAATGTAAAAATCTCATATTGAGGGAAAATGTTTGGATTCGACATTGACGATAGCATCAAAAGATGTTGTGGTCCCTAGAGACAACTGCTCAGTTAAGGAGAGGTTAGTGTCATCGATATCTTAGTGTCTTTTGAGGATAATTCGTTGCTTCTCAAGAGATAAATGAAAAAATGATTTTAAATCTGGTCCAATTACCTTTCACTGAGGTAGATTCAAACACACACATAAACAATATAGATCATCCCAAGAATAAATGTCCAAGTCTGGTGGCCTAAAAATAGTACATGTAGCTCAATATTTCGTTGCAGTAAATATGGGAAAGAGACAAATAAGGAAGGGATTCAAAAAAGAGGGTTGTATAGACTAAAAATCCTATGCAGTAAATCTGAATAGAATCATTAAATAATATTGAAATTAGTTGCATAAATTATGGAGCGCATTGTAAGGTTTCCAACTCAAAATTTTGTCGATACTTTCTTCTACAATATAACATAGTAAATATGAAATCTCATATGTACTGTCTGTTACAATATAACATAATTAAATCTATGATTTATGAGTGAATCCAACAACCACAACTTAAACAATTTCCGATGAAGAGAAACACATATGAAGTGACATACAAAGGAAGAACACATACTAAACATTACTATGCTTGGAATCACCAGATTTTGCTCATTAATCATAAAAAATGGAGTGCATATCGCAGGATCAAAATTTTGAAATTTGTATAAAAACTACCACCTAAGGAACAAGTAATTGAACTAGAACTTGGAACTTCTCTCTCTACAAACAAAACTCAAAATCTCTAAAATGACAAAATTTGGAATCCCTGAGGAACAAATTTGGGAACCCTTATAATGAGTTTCCTCTTCCCTTATATAAGGAGAGAGCTTGAACAACAATTGCAAAATACCCAAAATGATCTAGTTGTTTGAAACATCAACTGTTTGATCGTGTGGATGTCCTAACTTCCCTAATGATTACATAACAAATTTGTTTCTTTTCTTGAAAATGGAAATTAATAAAACATGAAAAATGTGAGGTGTCCTAATCGACACAAAAAAATATCTCCAATGTTAATTCCTCTAATTGACTCTCATCAAGACGCACCTTTGCCATGTTATTCCTCCATGCTTACTGGCCAATTCACCAATCTCTTTCACCCTTTAATAGCTTGAAACTTCACCCTTTTGGAGTTGGATGTGGTCGAGTAAGATGGAGTTAGAGGATATTTGTAGCTTAGTTGTCAACCCATCCATCCTCCACACTCTCTATGTTGTAGTATTGGGCCTTAATGTATCATAAATCGTATCAAAAGAATGTTATGAAATTGCAACATTTTGATTCCTTTTGCCCCTTTTGAACTTAAACCCTTTACCATTTATCGACCATAGGACCGTGAGTTGTGACAGAAGGATTTCATACAACATTTTGTTGGAGATTTTAGAGCCCTGTATATTGTAAATTTTATTAAGAGGATGTTAAAATATTATGACGTCTTGCCTGGCCCTTAGCTCCTTGTTGCTTAGCCCCTCTTCCTATTTATCCTCTATGGGACTGGGTGTTGTGACCGAAGGCTTGGCGCTCAAGTGTTGAGCTATTCAAGATCTTGTCAGGCGCCTATATCGTAGTGTGTTTTCTCTCTCCCCTTGGTTCTTTATCCTTCCATAACAAAATTATATTCTACATTGGAAGCACCTTCCATCATAACTTTTCTTAAATGCAATGACAAATGGATTTCAAAGCTCCGACCTCTGATATTCTCCATAACACCTAGGTGCTAGACAATCTATCTGCTTTGGGTTCTTTGGAGTCCCTGTTAGGAAAATCCACTTAACATTAGAGCCCCTTCATTGAATCAGAACTTTATTGAACAATTTGACAGGAATTACAAAAACTCTAGCTTCCAAAAAGCTGACCTCCGAAGTGACGTATCACCTATGTCATCATTTCCACATGGAACCACCTGAGTGGTGACACATGTCACCCAAATTTTCCTCATTACGCCCTCAAAAATTTCGAAACCGACTTACAAGTGTCCAACATACGACCACCTCACGCTAACATCGTCTTCCTTATCGGCTTCTTAGACCTAATTATTTTCTACCATGTGTCCTTCGGAATAGAGAAAAAATATCCTTGGGGTCCTTGATCTTGTTCTCCTTTGTATTTCCTCTACTCCATGACCCTCATTGCTTTCAAAATAGTTTCAATTTTTAAGAAGTTATGAAATTTCAATTCTCCAAAGTTCCGAAATGATTGGACCTCCAAAATTAAGGTTCCAATGTGCCCTCTTCTCTGATGTTACAATTTTGGGTCACAATGTTCAACCTTCCTTTCCCATATCAGACTCCAAATTTGGCCACTTGCTCTTGAATTTCGGCTTTGGGATTTTAGCTCTCCCTTTTGAATTTCAAACGTCGAATCTTCCTTTAGTCATCCAAGAATGCACCTATCCTTCTATGTGTTAGGGACAAAGAATAAGACAATTTGACATAAATATAAGATATTATGATGGGTAAAAACACACACAAATTGTCGACATTGGTTAAGAATAGCACAAACACTGCATTGATCTACTCCGCTATGCCTATTCAATATTGGGTAAAATAATGCACTCACGAATTCATTATGGGCTAAGCATGTGTAAGCAGGTGACTTAGAAACTTAATCCAAGAAGGGATCTTGAAATATTAACAAAGAATTATCAGCCACGAAGTGACTATGGAATGACTAATCATAAGATCCATAGTATGCTCCAATATTCAAGGGTAGGAAAATTTTTGAAGGGCTTTTGTCGTAGTGACAACACACCCTAAACAATTCTTGTTCTAGCAAGTATTTTCATGAATCCTCATATGCAGCAAGCTAGTTACTGGGGTGGCACTATAGGAGCATCCACTTCTCATTGTCGACAGTTATTTGGTTGGCACTCAATGGCTTACCACTTCGACTTTGTCCCCCATGAAGTGAGGAATGAGATCCTTCACTAGGAAGCCAAGGAATTTGGCAACATGACATATTTTTTTGATACCAAAATCAGTGCCAACACCTTCAAATGGACTCCATATCCTGGTAAATGTTGTAAAATAAGACTTCGCTTTCTCCGCTTGGTGGCTCTGCACCATCAACTAGAAACCCTTCTTCACAAGGTCATTAGAGACAAGCAATTTTATCACTAC
This sequence comes from Pinus tabuliformis, assembly GCA_031772625.1. Lineage (NCBI taxonomy): Eukaryota > Viridiplantae > Streptophyta > Pinopsida > Pinales > Pinaceae > Pinus > Pinus tabuliformis. The sequence goes on from CM062820.1 coordinate 1,158,175,239, forward strand.
TAGTTATTTATGGGTCAAGAGGAAATCAAATGGATCCTTCAGGACATTAGATAAAATATGGATGATATTGTCACCAAGTTAGCAATTACAAAATATCCTAATATGCTCCAATTGTCTGAAACACCAAATGTCTGAGCGTTCGAATATCCAAACTTCCCTAATGATTGCATAAAAAATTTGATTCTTTTCTTGAAAACAGAAAATCAACAAAACATGAAAAATGTGAGGTGTCCTCATCGACAAGGAAAAATATCTCCAATGCCAATTCCTTTGACTGAAGCTAATCAAGCCATGTGTATGCCACGATATTCCTCCACAGTTATTGGTCAATTCACCTATCGCTTTCTCCCTTTAGTAGCTTGAAACTTCCTCTTTTTGGAGTTGGAAATGATCGAGTGCAGTGGCATTAGAGGCACTTTGTAGCTTAGCTTCCAACCCATCCATATTCCACACTCTTTGTGTTGCAGTATCAACCCTTAATGTATCGTAGCTCTTATCAAAAGAATGTTACGAAATCGCAACATTTTTATGACTTTAGTCCCTTTTTAACTTAACCACTTTATCATTTATCTACCATAGGACAATGAGTTGTGACCAGGGGCTTTCATACAACACTATGTTGTAGATTTCAGAGCCCCATATATCATAACTTTTATTAAGAGGACGATACGATATTATAATGTCCTGATTGGTCATTAGCTCCTCGTTTCTTAGGCCCTTTTCCAATTTCTCCTCCATGGGACTAGGTGTTGTGACTGGAGGCTTAGCTCTCATGTGCTAGAGTATTTAATATCCTACAAGGGGCCTATCTGGTATTGTATTTTCTCTCCCCCCTTGGTTTTTTGGGATTCCATAACCAAATTCTATTCAACATTGGAAGCACCTTCCATCATCACTTTTCTCAAATGTGATTACAAAGGGATTCCAAAGCTCCGACCTCCAATATTCTCTATAAAACCTAGGTGCTAGACCCCCTCTCTACTTTGGGTTCTTTTCAAGCCCTGTGACCAAAATCCATTTAACATTGGAGCCCCTTCATCGGATTGAAACTTTATGAAACAATTTGACAGAAATTATGAAAACTCCAGCTTCTAAAAAAATAACCTTCGAAGTGATGTCACACCAACTTCATAATTTCCACGTGGCACCACTTGAGTGGTAACACTTTTTATCCAAACTCTCCCCATTAGGCCCTCAAAAATGACAAAACTTACTTACACATGTCCACCGTATGGCCACATCATGCTGACATCATCTACCTCTTCAAATTCTCAGAGGTAATTATTTGCCACCATGTGTCCTCTAGAATATAGAAAAAATGTTCTTGGAGTCCTTGGTCTTGTGATTATTTCCTTTTTATTTCCCCTACTCCACAACCCTCGGTGCTTAAAAAATATTTTTTGTTTTTAAGGAGTTATGAAATTTCGATGCTCCAAACTTCTAAAATGATTTACCTCCAAAATTCATGTTCCAATGTGCCCTCTTCTCCGATGTTCCAATATTGGTTCCCAATGGTTGACCTTACTTTCCCATATTGGCCTCTCAATATCGACACTTCCTCTTGACTTTCGCCCCCCAAATTTTTGTTTTGGGATTTCGGCTCTCCCTTTTTGAATTTCGGACTTCGAATCTTCCTTTAATCAACCAAGAATGCACTTTTCATTCTCTGCATCAGGGATTAAGAATAGGACCATTTGACATAAATATAAGATATTATGATAGGTTACAATGCACACTAACTGTTGACATGGGTTGAGCATAGAACAAACAATATCTTGATGTACTATGCTAGGCCTCTTCAATCTTGTGTGAAATAATGTGCTTATGAATTCATTACAAACTGATCAGGTGTAAGTAGGTGAATAAGACACTTCAAATCCAAGAAGGGAGCCCAACATATTAAAAAAAATTATCAACCAAGAAGTGACTATGGAACTACCAAATACAAGATCGTTATTAGGCTCCAAAATTCGAGTATAGGGAAATTTTTGAAGGGTGTTCGTTGCAGTGACAACACACCCCAAACGGATCTGGTTCTAACATGTGTTCTTATTAATCCTTAGATTCTCCAACTTAATTGGTGTAGTGGCTCTAGAGGAGCATCCACTTCTCACTATCGACAGTTATTTGGTTGGCACTTAATGGCTTACCACTTCAACTTTGTCCACCATGAAGTGAGGAATGAGATCCTTCACTAGGAAGCCAAGGAATTTGGTTAAAGGACATTATTTTTTGATACCAAAATCAATGCTAGCAACTTCAAGTGGAATCCATATCATGGTAAATTTTGTAAAGAAGGACTTTACTTTCTCCACTCGGTGGGTCTTCACCATCCTCTAGAAACCATTCTTCAGATGGTCATTAGAGACAAGAAATTTTATCACTACTGGTTATTTATGGGTGAAGAGGAAATAAAATGGATCCTTCATGACATTAGATAAAACATGGATGATATTGTCACCATATTAGCAATTACAAAATATCCTAAAATGATCCAATTGTCTGAAATACCAAATTTTTGAACGTGCAAATATCCAAACTTCCCTAATGATTACATAACAAATTTGATTCTTTTCTTGAAAATGAAAAATTAACAAAACATGAAAAATGTGAGGTGTCCTAATCGAAATGACAAAACATCTCCAATGCGAATTCCTCTAATTTACTTTGATTCGGCCATGCCTATCCCATGGTATTCCTCCATGGATACTGACCAATTCACCTATCATTTTTTCCCTTTAATAGCTCGAAACTTCCCCTTTTTGAAGCTGGACATGGTTGAGTCTAGTTGTGTTAGAGGTGCTTTTTAGCTTAGCTACCGACCCATCCAACTTCCACACTCTTTGTGCTGTAGCATCGGGCCTTAATCTATCGTAGCTATTATCAAAAGAATGTTATGAAATCAAAACATTCTGATGCGTTTATCCCCTTTTTAACTTAACCCCTTTATCATTTATCAACCATAGGAACATGAGCTATGACTGTAGGATTTCCTACAACACTGCATTAGAGATTTCATAGGCACGTATATCATAACCAGGACGTTACAATATTATGATGTATTGATTGGCCCTTAGCTCATTGTTGATTAGCCCCTCTTCCTGCTTCTCATCCATGGGATCGACTGCAGTGACCGAAGGCTTGGTGCTCATGTGCTAAGGTATTTAAGATCTTGCTAGGGGCCTATCTTGTATTCTATTTTCTCTCGCCCCTTGGTTCTTTGGACTTCCATAACCAAATTATATTCAACATTGGAAGCACCTCCCATCATAACTTTTCTCAAATCCAATTATAGAGGAATTCTGAAGCTCTGACCTTTATGGTATTCTCCATAACACCTAGGTGCTAGAATATCTCTCCACTTTAGGTTCTTTGGAGTCCCTGTGAAAAAAATCCACTTAAAAAATTGGAGTCCCTTCATTGGATCGAAACTTTATGAAACAATTTGACAGGAATTATGAGACCTCCATCTTCATAAAAATTAACCTTCAAAGTTACGTCACATCAACTTCATCATTTTCACGCGGAACCATCTAAATTGTGACACCTGTCACCCCAATTTTCCCCATTAGGCCCTCAAAAATTTGGAAACTGACATACACATGTCCACCATATGACCATGTCAAGTTGACATCATCTACCTCATCAGCTTCCCAGACCTAATTATTTGTTACCATGTGTCCTCTGGAATAGAGAGAAAAGGACCTTGGGGTCCTTGGTATTGTGCTTATTTTCTTTGTATTTCCCCTACTCCATGACCCTTGACACTTTCAAAAGAGTTTCAATTTTTAAGGAGTTACAAAATTTCGATGCTCCAAAGTTCCAAAATGATTGTCCCTCCAAAATTCAAGTTCCAGTGTGCCCTTTTCTCTAATGATCCAATATAGGGTCCCAATGGTTGGCCTTACTTTCCCATATCGGCCTTTGAATTTCAAGACATCCTCTTGACTTCCGGCATCCAAATTGTTTCTTTGGGATTTTGGCTCTCCCTTTTAAATTTTAGACTTCGACTTTTTGTTTAGTCAACCAAGAATGCACTTGTCCTTCTTTGCATTAGGGATGAAGAATAAGACCATTTGGCATAAATAAAAGATATTATGACATGTTACAACACACACTAACTTTCAACATGGGTTTGGCATAACACATATGCTATCTTGATGTACTACGATAGTCCTGTTAAATCTTGCATGAAATAATGTGCTCATGAATTTATTACAGATTAAGCATGTGTAAGTAGGTGACTTCGATACTTGAAACCCAAGAAGGGAGCTCGAAATATTAAAAAATCGTTATCATCCAAGATGTGACTATAGAACAACCAATAACAAGATCCATAGTAGCCTCCAAAATTCGAGTTTAGAAAAAATTTTGAAGGGTGTTTGTTGTAGTGAGAACACACCCCAAACAGTTTTGGTTCTAACAAGTGTTTTCATGAATCCTCAAATGCACCAAGCTAGCTTTTGGGGTGTCGCAATAGGAGCATCTAATTTTCACTGTCAGCGGCTATTTGATTGGCACTCAATGTCTTACCACTTCGACTTTGTCCCCCATGAAGTGAGGAATGAGATCCTTCACTAGGAAGCCAAGGAATTTGGCTAGAGGACATATTGTTTTGATAGCAAAATAAGTTAAAATACCTTTTGGTGTACTCCATATCCTTGTAATTTTTTTAAAATAAGACATCACTTTCTCCGCTCAGTCGCTCTGCACTGTCGCCTAGAAACCCTGCTTCACGTGGTCATCACGGACAAGCAACTTTACCACTACTGGTTATTTGTGAGACAAGAGGAAATCAAATATATCCGTAAGGAAATTAGATATAATTTGGATGATATTGTCACCAAATTAACAATTACAAAATATCCTTAAATGCTCTAGTTGTCTGAACAACAAAATCTCCGTGTGCGAATGTCCTAACTTCCCTAATTATTGCATAACAAATTTTATTATTTTCTTAAAAATGGAAAATTAACATAACATGAAAAATGTGAGTGTCTTGATGGACATGAAAAAATATCTCCAATGTGAATTCCTTTGATTGACTTTGATCAAGCCACACCTATGCCATGGTTTCATCCACAATTACCAGCAAATTCGCCTATCCCTTTCAACGTTTAAAATCTTGAAACTTCCCCTTTTTGGAGTTGGACATGGTCAAGTGTGGTGGTGTTAGAGGTGCTTTGTAGCTTATCTTCTGACCCATCCATCTTCCACACTCTTTGTGCTACAGTATCAGGTCTTAATGTATCGTAGCTCCTATCAAAAGAATGTTATCAAATTGCAACATTTTGATCCCTTTAGCCCCTTCTGAACTTAGACACTTTATTATTTATGAACCATATGACCATGAGTTGTGACAGAAGGCTTTTATACAACACAGAGTTGGAGATTTCAGAGCCTCGTATATCGTAACATTTATTAAGAGGACGTTACAATATTGCGACATCCTCATTGCTTAGCACCTCTTCTTATTTCTCTTCCATGTGACTGGGTGCTATGACCAGAGGCTTGGCGCTCAGGTGCTATCATATTTAAGTTCTTGTCTAGGGCCTCTCTCGTAGTGTATTTTCTCTCACCCCTTGGTTCTTTGGGCTTCCATAACCAAATTATATTCAACATTGGGAGCACCTCCCATCGTAAATTTTCTCAAATGTAATTACAGATGGATTCTAAAGCTCTGACCTTTGATATTCTCCATAACACCTAGGTGCTAGACCATCTCTCCGCTTTGGGTTCTTTGGATTCCCTGTTACCAAAATCCACTTAAAATTGGAGCCCCTTCATCAGATTGAAATTTATGAAACAATTTGACATAAATTACGAAAACTTCAGCTTCCCAAAAAATGACCTCCAAGGCAACATCACATTAACATCAACATTTCCACGTAGCACCACATGAGTGGTGACACTTGTCACCCAAATTTTCCCCACTAGGCCATAAAAAATTCCGAAACTCACTTACACATGTCGACCGTAGTTTCACATCATCTAGCTCATCAGCTTCTCGGAGCCAGTTATATTCTACCATGAATCCTCTGGGATAGAGAGAAAAGTTCCTTGGAGTCCTTGGTCTTGTGATGATTTCCTTTGTATTTCCCCTACTCCATGACCCATAGTACTTTGAAAAGAGTTTCAAATTTTAACGAGTTATGAAATTTCGATGCTCTAAAGTTCCAAAATGATTGACCCTCCAAAATTTAGGTTCCAATGTTCCCTCTTCTCTGATGTTCCAATATCGGGTCCCATTGGTCAATCTTCATTTCCCTTATTGAGCTATGAATATTAGCACATCCTCTTGACTTTCGACCACTGAATTTTAGTTTTGGGATTTTAGCTCTCCCTTTTGAATTTCAGACTTCGTCTCTTCCTTTAGTAAACCAAGAATGCACCTATCCTTCTCTGCATCCAGGATGAAGAATAGGGTCATTTGAAATAAATATAAGATATTATGACAGGTTCCAACACACACCAACTGTCGACATGGGTTGAGCATAGCACAAACATTGTCCTGATGTATTACACTAGGCCTGCTCAATCTTGCGTGAAAGAAAGTGCTCATGAATTCATTACGGGCTGAGCCTGTGTAAGCAGGTGACTTTGACACTTGATGTCCAAGAATGGAGCTCAAAATATCAACAAACCATTATTAGCGAAGAAATGACTATGGAACAACTGATCCCAAGATCCATATTAGGCTCCAAAATTCGAGCATAGGAAATTTTTTTAAGGATGTTTGTCACAGTGACAACACACCCCAAACATGTCTAATTCTAATGAGTGTTTTCACGAATCCTCAGATGTGCCAAGCTAGTTACTAGGGTACTGCTATTGTAGCATCTACTTCTCACTATTGGTGGCTATTTTTTTTGCACTCAATGGCTTACCACTTCGACTTTGTCCCCCATGAAGTGAGGAATGCGATCCTTCACTAGGAAGCCAAGGAATTTGGCGACAAGAAATATTTTTTCGATACCAAAGTTAGTGGAAGCACCTTTTGGTGGACTCCATATCCTGGTAAGTTTTGTAAAATAAGACTTCAGTTGCTATGGTTAGTTTCTCTGCACTGTCAACTAGAAACCTTGCTTCACATGGTCATCAAGGACAAGCAAGTTTATCACTACTATTTATCTAGAGGACAAGAGGAAATCAAATGGATCCTTCAGGACATTAGATATAATCTGGATGATATTGTCACCAAATTAACATACGTGGAATGCTATGTGGTCACTTATTATGGCTCTAGCTCAAACTCATAGCCTCACACTCTAGCTATTATCAATGCACCAATAGAGGATTCACCCCAAGGAAAATCTAATTATCTCTCTAGTCATTATATTAGACTAATAGTTTTTTATGATTTTCTAGCACTTGGTTCCTCATTTTTGTATAATCTATGCTTATTTCTCCTACGTTACTATGGATCTTCTTATGTTCTTGCAATGCTATATGTGAATATTTTTATTATGTGAAAATTATTTTGTATAAATTCCCACGACACATCAATGCAAGTAATTATCAGTGGGCTAGTTAGTTTGACTGTCGATTTGTATTTTTTGTTGTTTTTTTTGGCTAACGTTGGGATCATGGGAAGAATGGTTATTTAGTATACTTATCTATCGAATCCCATAGAGTTTTTGGGACACAAAAATTATCAATGTAACAACAGTTTCTTAGTAATATAAATATCTTTATCTAGCTTATAACAAAAAAATAGAAGGAAGGTGATGTTTCCACCTCACTATGAAATCAATAAACTAGATGTGCCATGTTGTCCGTGCACCACTCAACAGTACAACAACATAACATGAAATAAATCTACATAATGTGTTCCATTACCCTCTCAAACTCATCCTTCATGTGTGATTGAAGCCATATCGTTACCCTATCATGTATCATTATGTGTCTTGGTACTTCACTAGTTCTTCTTTTAATGAATTTGTGTATATAAATAATTTTGAAGTTTGAATGAATTTTAAAATAATTGTTTAATATGTTTTTAAATTAATTTATTTTAATATTATTTTTTAATTAAATTTTGTTTATTCAGCTTTGTATATAATTTAATTAATATCTAAATTAACTAATTTCTAATCAGTTAAAATTTGTAATTGCAATTAAATTGTATATAATTGTCTGCCTGGGGTAGCTCAAGTGGCGATGGTCATGGAATGAAGTCTCACCGAACCAGAGATCTTGGGTTCGAATCTTGTGCTACCCTCCCCCCGTAGCGGGGTGAATAATGGACATGTAAACTCGAAAATTAGAGAGTCCTACCAAGCTTACAATTTTTTTTTTTATATAATTAATTTAACAAATATAATTAATTAGAAATTAATTAATTTTAAGTATACAGTTAAATAGGATTAGAGTTCTTAATTAAAACTTCCTACTTTTAGCCTATGCAGCAATGTTTCGAGAATTCTGGAAAACTCAACACTTCAACTTTGGAAGCTCATAAGTTGAGTTCTGTTTGACCAAATGAGGCCCAGAGTGGCTCGTTGGATATATACAATATTTGAGAATATTTATGATGTGGTTCCATGACTAGATTTAGTCATTAAATTAGTCTAAAATTTAGCATAAAATCAAGTTCCGAATTTGTAAACAAAATTAATTTTCCGATTTTAATTTTTAGCATTTTCATTTGCTCATAGCCTCTGTTGAGTGTGGATTCCTTCAACTATGTTCTCATTGAAAAATAATATATTTACAATGATCAATAGAAAGCAAAGATTTACTTTTATTTTTTTTACTTAATTATATTTTGATTGGATGATTTTGTTTTCCAGATTTGGTATTTTTTATTTTAATTTGCATTTTAATTGAGTTTTGATTGGTTTTGGCAGGAGAACAGTTGAGGAGAAGAGGAAGAGAATATTTTAATCAATGGAATTTCTTCATCAATAGAAGAAAAATAATTTTGAGGAATGAAAATTGTTGAAGAAGATTTATTCTTCAACAACTCTCCTCTTTGGAATTCATTTTTGTAATTATAAATAGTGGTTTGTAGAATGGATAAAGGGCTTCTCTGCTATACAATTCCAGAATTCTTAAATAAATACTGTAATAGGGGTTTCATTGCTACAGGTAGAGAGGATCATTCTCAAATATGGGTATTATTGGGATTTCACTCATTTTATTCTGAACTATGTATGAAAAGCAGAGACTACACTATTGCAACTCTTACTTTTAGCAGCAGAGTTTATGCTTTGGAGGGGATTGTAGGAGATCAGATTTAAAGGAGTAGAGTAGGAGAAGATGTTCAAATTAATTTGTACTAGAAATACTATTATTTTCAATTTATGAATTTCATTCTTGATGGAAGAATTATGTTAATTTCATTTATATTGTGTATTATTTTCAATATGAATAATTCTCTTACAAATTAGCTATCTAATATGTTTGTCTCATGAATTTGTTGTCAAATGTATCTTTTTCTCTAATATATTAAAACCATATTTATGAGTAACTATTTACTCAATAATATTCATCTAATTCTCATTTAATTTCCATTGGCATTATGTGAACTATTTCCTAATGTTATTGCTTCATCATTCTCTATTAATAGATCATTGAACACCATGTTTGGTAATTATAATATTAGTTAATTGAACTATTTCCTTAGCTTCATATTCATCTTAAGTTAGACATGTTAAAATCCCAATCATTTAATTACTTTTCTCTTAGTTGGGTTAAATCTATATCTTCCTAATCGAGATAGGCCTAGGATTTCTTTCCTTTTTCTTGAATTCTATCATAAGTTTGCAATTATATTAATCATTACACTTCAATAAGTCCTCTTATCAAAGAGAGAAAATTTAGTTGTGGCTTGTTTGAGCACCAGATCAATTTAAGGATAACTTTCTTGCAAAAATTAGCAAGAGGGCTGATTCGATGTCTCTTTTCTATTGGTAAGAAAAAGGGATACTTTTAACTAGAAGAGATAGAGAGAAGGTATCTGGACGTATTTTAACGAGTTGGAACCACGATTCCAAATGGAAAAGGAGTTGTTTTAAGTTATCGACTGGGTAGTCTCCCTTATAATGTTGAGGCAGACATTTTGAGCCTACAATAGGACTTTGGTATTGTGATGATTTCCTTTGTATTTCCCCTACCCCATGACCCTTATCACTTTGAAAATAGTTTCTTTTTTAAGTAGTTACGAAACTTTGATGCTGCGAAGTTCCGAAATTATTAACCCTCCCAAATTCAAGTTCTGATAATCCCTCTACTTCAATGTTCCAATACCAAGTCTCGATGATCTGCCTTCCTTTCCCATTTAGCCTCCGAATTTTGGCATTTCGTCTTGGATTTTGGTTCTCCCATTTGTATTTTGGACTTTGACTCTTCCTTTAGTCAACCGAGAATTCACCTTTCATTCTCTACATCAGGGATGAAGAATATGACCATTTGACATAAATATAAGATGGTATGAGAGGGGACAATATCAGCTGTAATTGGGCACAATGCATTGCTGGCAAGGTGCTGAGAACCTGTAGTTTATTGCATTTTATACATTGGGCATGTAGTCATTTTATTCAAGTACATCGAAAACAAAAACATAAGCAGTAAGAACTTAAAACATTATTTTCATGTATAATGGCTCATCAATATATAAATTTGGTGAAAATGGACCTATTAAATGCTAGAAATAAAGTTTGAGAAACTTCCCATTCACAGGAAGTTCAAGATCCTCACCATCCATATTTTCCAGCAAAAAGGTGTTGCTTCTTTTGGCTTCTTATATCTTGAAAGGTCCAAACCACAAGGGATCAAACTTCTCATCTTTTCCTTTCACCTCTCCCCTAACATCCCATCTAAGCAAAAAATCTCATTGCTATAAGGATTTATCCCTTGCCTTTTTTTCAAAAAGAGGCATCATCTTTTCCTGATATTTAATCAGATTCCGAGTTACCTCCCCCTTAGTTTCTTGAAATTCTACTAGTTGATTGATTCTCTTGGTTAGATAATTTGGGTTTTCCTCAACATCCTACAAAATTTTAGCCAATCACATGGCTAGTTGGACAGGGAAAATTGCAGCCTTACCATATACCAATTCAAAAGGAGATTTCCAATTTGATGTCTTGGTAGTAACTTGATTCACCCATAAAGCAAATTTCAGTTGTGAGTCCCATTTTTTTATGATTTTCTGATATGGTCTTTCTCTAAATCCTTACTAAAGTCTTATTTGAAGACTCAGCCAACCCATTTCCCTATGGATAGTAGGTAGTGGAGTGTCTCATGATGATGTTGTATTTATGGCAAAAACATAGAAAATTGGTATATTTGAAGACTTGTGCATTAACAGTGATAATTTTCATTGGACAACTGAATCTGGAAAGGATATTTTCTTGCATAAACATAATGACCACTTCATCGGTTGTGTTTCTAGCTGGGATGGCCTCCACCCACTTAGTGAAATAATAAGTGGTTGTAAGCATCGAGTTGTCTTTACCGGTGGATGGTGGATGTATTTCTCCTATGAATTCTAGACCCTATTTCTTGAAGGGATCCTCCACAAAAACAAGAATAATAGGGAGGGGTGCTAACTTATGCTTCTAAGAAAAAGTATTGCATTTTCCACGAGATGCGACATAAGCATGAACCTCACCCAAAGGATCTTATGGGTTGTGGCTCTCCAACTATATTTTCCTCCACGCAAACAATTATGAAATTCATCAATCACCTTATGAATCTCTTCTTCTACGAGACATAAAATCAAAATTCCCAATAGGTCTTTTGAAATGACAAACTTCTCATCAAATAACATTAATGCACTATATTAAAATTTGTCAAAATTCAATGTGAATTTCAGAAAAAGTAAATAATGGACCAGATACTTATACCACTATGAGACAATGAACTTCATATGAATTCTATGTTTTGAATTCTTGATATTATTCTTCTCCTTTTCTCCTTTACTTATTAATTTCATATTTACCAATAGGTTTATTCCGAAGGCATCCCAGTTAGTTTCATACAATATTCTCACTAATGCCTTCCCCTTGATCAACTTAGTGGGTTTAATTTCCATGTCATATTCTTAAATCTTGGAAATTCACTTTCCTCTCTTTCCTTAACTATCTCCCTGCATGGGAATGTCTTTCACAATAGTCATAGGAAAATAAGCTATTATATTTGGCTGCAGGACATAATTTTGGAAGGATTTCAGAGCTTTGACCAAGGCATAAAATTGTTTCTCTAAGTTATTATACGTTATCTCAGCATTTGGCAACACCTGGCTGAAAAATGCAGTCAAATTCTCCTATCCGTCATTATTTTTCTGGAATAGAACAACCACCACCATGTAAGCAAAGGCAAAAGAGAAAATGAGGAATGGGATCTGATAGTCTGTGCTAGCTAAGACTGCAGTTTATTCAAATTTTTTTATAATTCTAGAGAATGAATCTCATGCTTCTGTGTTCCACTTGACTTTCTTGTCCTTCTTCAACATTTCTATGGTTTCTTTGACAATTTCAACATATTTTGTTATGAATCTCCTCAGGAATATATATATATATACATATATATATATATATATATATATATATATATATGTATATATTATATATATATATATATATATATATATATATATATATATGTATATATATATATATATATGTATATATACATATATATATATATATATACATATATATATATATATATATATATATATATATATATATATATATATATATATATATATATATACATATATATATATATATATATATATATATATATATATAAATCCCAGTAAAACCTGAATCTCCTTCATATTTCTTGGTAAATGAATATTATTGATAGCTTACATACTTTTGGGATCAATCTTCGCTCCTTCCTTTGCTACAATATGACCTAAAATCTCCCCTTCACTTAAAGTAAGTTCTAATTTCCTAGGATTTAAGGACAGACCATACGTTCTACATTTTGCAAATGTGATATGCAAATGCTTAAGGTTTTCTTCATCTATGTTAGAGAAAACAGATATGCCATCCAGGTATATTACTACACATCTATCCCTCTCTTTAACAAATTCTATATCCATCGCTCTCTGGAAAGTATCTCGAGCATCAATGAGGCCCAAAGGCATTATGGAATGCATAAATGTTCCCCATGGTGTAGTAAAGTTGTTTTCGTCCGATCCTTAGGGTGTACATCAATTTACTTATATCCAGAGAAAGCATCGACCATGGAAATCTGGGCAGACCCTACAACTTTCTACAGAATATAATCCATTTCAGGTAGAGGATAGGTATCTTTTAGCGAGACCTTTTCTAGATTACTAAAATCTATACACAACCTTATTTCTCCATTTTTCTTCCTGACACGAACTAAATTTTCTACCCAATCTGAGTACCTTAAAGGCACAATTATCTTATCATGTAACAGTTTCTTCACCTATTTTTCAATTGATGGGAGTAGCAAATCATTAATCTTCCTGAGCTTCTGCTTATATGGCTTCACCATTGCTTTTAAAGGAATTTTGTGTTATATGAGGCAAGGATCAAAAGTCTTCAAACTGACATATGATTAGGAAATCACATCCATGTACTCCTTAAAAAGGTCCAAATACCTTTGTTTGTATTCCCTAGGAATTCCTTTATCTAATTTTATGATTCTCGAATCTTCTTCGGTGCCAATATTACAACCCTCCACATCTTTCTCAATCTATTTCATAGTTGGCTTAGTAGTCACAACAATTGAGTTAAAAATCCTTTCCAATGGAACCAATCCTCTCGGGATGGTATTCCACTTTAGCTGCAACATCTTGTGACCAACAATGATTTCCTCCCAACCGGCTTATTGTTCACATGTCATCTCCTCATCCTCCTAATCAATTACCTAGTTCGAGAATTCTCTAATGACCTCCATGAAGCGCTTGATCTGTTCTTCATCTTCAAACACGTGTTAGTACTTCAGGTTGTCTGGTACTGATATGATGTACCGAACCTTGACTTCATATATGAGAAAGGGATTTTGGGGAGGTTTAAAATTGCTAGCCGTAATGGCCAAGGAGTCTGCCATTCGATTTTGTTCTTTGGGCAAGAACTAAATATTGAAGGCTAAGAAAAAAATTTCAACCAAATCCCATACATCACTCCTGTAGGCCTCTAATCTTGGATGTTTGTTTAGAGTCATTTTTTTCTTTACCACCAACCATGAATCCCCAAACACATTTAAGAACTCGATGTTAATATTTTTAGTATCTTGTAGCCCAAATACTAATGCTTCATATTCAACAACATTATTTGTGGCCTCAATCTCTAAATTGAAAGAGAAAGGGGTCAATCTCCCTTCTAGAGACACGGATAACACACCTTCACCATTTCCTTCTCTAGAATAAGCACCAACAAAATATAATCTCCATACCTTTTCATGCTCAAATGATTGTTTACTTTTCTGATTTATACATTCCACCTTGGTGTCAACCGTGATTTGATCATCTTCTTCTAATAATAGACAAGAAAAATAGTTATCCTTACTATACATATGAGCATTATTGAACAACCTACCCTTGTAACTATCTTCACGAAACTAGATTCCTTGTATAGTCAGTGCTCTTCTCCACCAAACATAGGAATGGTAGCATAAGTTAAATCCAGTTTAATGGAACCCCCAAATTTCATTCCCCATGATGTGGGTGAAATAATACAAAATATTGCAGGGATATCTCCCACTAAAATATGAATTACCACATTTTCTACTGGGATTTGAGCAAAATTGACCACTAGATCTTAGATCAGACCCAAGAACTTTACTCTTTTGGAATCAAAGGAGTATATATATTTGAATGGTTTCATTATATGAAGCCCCAATTGTTCCATCATAGATAATGGGATTAAGTTGTGAGACGTCCTAAGTCAAGCTTACAATTATTTAGTAGCAGGTCATGGATTACCAAGCTAACATATAATGGAGGAGTGGAAGGGTCTTCCTCCTCCACATGGAATCAAAACACAACCATAGGGATCTCTTCTTGAAGGTTAAGGCTATTTTGCAAGGGGTTAGTGGTGGGTGAACTCATAAATTGAAACACTTGAGCTTTCTACTCGGGTTGTTTCAATCATTCAATCAAAGGGACAACTATCTTACCTTTCTATAACTCTTTTTGGAGATTGATGGTAGAGGGATTATTATCAGTTTTAGTAGACTCAACAGGTGGTTTATCCTCATTGCATATTGGATTGATTGGTGGGGGGAATTTCTCTATTTTAGAGGATGGAGACTCATTTGGAATGGAATAGGAGGATTCTTTATTCGTTGGTGAGACAAGGTTGAGTGGTTTCTTCCGTTTATCTATTGGCTTAGGGGAAATTGGATGAAAAGTTTCTTCATTTCGATATTCCCTAATGGATATTTTCCTAGACAACCTGAGATCATATTTCCTATGTAATTTGGCTTGCATGAAGTCAGCAAACTCCTTACAATAACTATCTATCTCATCATCATCTAGTGGGGCTCTAAATCTCCGCATTCCACTTCATTGGCTTCTATTTCCTTTTCTCCCTCAAGAGAAAAGAGAATTGATTTTCTTGAACTTCTATGGTTTCTTAAACATTCTCTTTAGGATCATATTCTAGGTACAAGGGAGGATGGATGTGATCATGTTGATCCTTTATATCCCTTTGCAAGAGATGCAATGGTGGCCTCCTGTTTTGAGGATTAAAATTTTTGTTAGGAGTTGGATGACTTTGTTGAGTAGGATTTTTGTCCTCGAATTGAAATTTCACCAGCTCGTTAGACAAATTCCTTATGAACTCGTTCATATCATCGAGCTTATGTTCTTGAGTTTCCTTTAAATGTCTGGAAGAATTGGGTTCCTCTTTTCCCCTCCTCTTCTCACCATATTCAAACTTCACTTTATACTTTCTAGTAGAGGTGAAATTTTCTTAAACTTCTAGGGCATCTGTTTGAATTTGGTCTAAATTACGAGAGTTATTTATTTGATGGTAAACACAAACTCTACTTCAAAGGATCCAGTGAAAACCACTTTGGCACCAACCTATGGATGTTTAATTTTGGCAGGAATATTATTAATAATTTATTAAATCTCCTTATAAATTTTGAAATGTATTCATTGTGTTTTTTCTTCATTTCATTAAATTTTGTAAGAATATAGAAATTGTCCCTTTTCTCCCCCATTTATACATGAAATAACTCTCCATCTCTTCCAAGGTATCAATTTAATAATTTTGTAGAGTCTTGAACCATTTCCCGACCTCTCCATTCAAAGATTGAACAAATTGTCTCAGTTCTACATCAAGATTTTTTACATTTGGATTCTCAACAAATGGGAAGATAGTATTTATATGTTTCTAGGCTGAAATATCATCCTCTCGAGTGAACCTTGGTAGACTTTTAAGGTAATATTGTGGCATCCCATTTAGATGCTATGTAGAGTTGAGTGGATCATATCTATTAAGTAGGAAATCGAGAAAACCAAGTTTTGGAATGGAGGGGGTAGAAGATTTAGCACATGGCCTGGTTCAGGTGAGATATGGATTATGGTTGTATGGAGCTGAGATTGAGTGATAGCAATGCTTTGAGTGGGACTATTTATGAGGATATCTTTGACTTATTCAGGTTTTGTGTAGGTAGAGAATATGAGAGGAGGAAAACTTAGAGAAGCTTCTTCATATTTAACTTTAGAGTGGTTTATCCCATCTTTCTGAGAGCTATAAGTCAATACTTCAGGGAAAGATATTGTAGGATATGGAGTAACAGGGTTCTTCTCTTTCCAAATCCTCCTGGATATCATCTTTTCAGGGTCGAATATGGGAGGATTTTTATGCTAGGAGGTATCAGAGCAAGTATGAGGCCTTTTGATATCCAACATGGTCAAATAAACATATAAACAATGTATTCTCCAAAGTGAGAGATCTTTAACCCACAATTCCTTTAATCACACAACAAAAGGAATGTAAAAAATTTCGTACCCAGGGAAAATGTTTTGATTCGTCCTCGACAACGACACCAGAAGATGTTGTGACTCCTAGAGACAACCAATGGGTTAAGGAGAGGTCAGTGCCAAGGCAACATTAGTGCCTCTTCAGGATAATTAGTTGTTGTTCAAGAGATAAATGAAAAAATGATTTTAAATCTGGTTCAATTAGCTTTCATAGAGGTATATTCAAACACACACATAAAAAATATAGATCATCCCAAGAATAAATATCCAAGTTTGGTGGCCTACAAAAAGTAAACGTAGCTCAATATTGTGTTGCAGTAAAGATGGGAAGGAGAAAAATAAGGAAGGTATTCAACACAGAGGTTGGATAAACCAAAAATCCTAAGTAGCAAATCCCAATAGAATAATAAAATAATAAGGAACTTAAGTGCATAAACTATGGAGTGAATTTTAAGGTTTCGAACTCAATATTTCATAGGTAATTTCTATTGTAGTATAACATAGTAAATATGCAATCTCACAAGTATTGACTATTACAATATAGCATAAGTAAATATATTATTTATGAGTGAATCTAGTAGCTACAACATGTACAATTTATGATGAAGAGAAACAAATATGAAGTGACATACAAAGGAAAAACACATAATAAACATTACTATGTTTGGAATCACTAGATCGTGTTCATTAATCTTCAAAACTTGAGTCCATATTGTAGGCTCCAACTGTTGAAATTTCTATAACACTGCCACCTCAGGAACAAGTAAATGAACCATAACTTTGAATCTCTCTCTCTACAAACAAAATTCAAAATCTCTAAAAAAATAGAATTCAGAACTCTTGATAACAGAATTTGGTAAACCTTCTAATGGGTTTCGTCTTCCCTTATATAGGGAGACTAAGCTTGAACAACAATTATAAAATATCCTAAACTGCTCTAATTTTATGAACTACAAACTCTCTGAGCATGTGAATGTTCTAACTGGCCTAATCATTGCATAACAAATTTGTTTATTTCTTGAAAATGGAAAATTTACAAAACATAAAAAACGTGAGGTGTCTTGATCAACACAGAAAAATATCTCCAATGTAAATTCCTTTGATTGACTCTGATTAAGCCATGCCTCACCCATGGTATTCCTCCATGGTTACTAACCAATTCACCTATCGATTTGTCCCTTTAATAGCTTAAAGCTTCCCCTTTTTGGAGTTGGACGTGGTCGAGTGCGGTGGCGTTAGAGGTGCTTTTTTGCTTAGCTGCGAACCCATCATTCTTCCACAATCTTTGTTGCAGTATCGATCCTTAATGTATCATAGCTCTTAATAAAAGAATTTTATGAAATCATAACATTCTGATTCCTTTAGCCCCTTTTGAACTTAACCCCTTTATCATATATCAACCATAGGATCGTGAGTTGTGACTGGAGGCTTTCATATAATGTCTCATTGGAGATTTTAGAGCCCCGTATATTGTAACTTTTACTAAGAGGATGTTACGATATTATGACGTTCTGATTGGCCCTTAGCTCCTTGTTGCTTATCCCCTCTTCCTATTTCTCCGCCATGGGACAAAGTGTTGTGACCAGAGGCTTGGGGCTTAAGTGGTAATGAATTTAAGATCATGTCGGGGGCCCATCTCGTAGTGTGTTTTCTCTCTCCCCTTGGTTCTTTGGGCTTCCAAAACAAAATTATATTCAACATTGGAAGCACCTCCCATTGTAACTTTTCTCAAATGTAATTACAGATGGATTCCAAAGCTTCGACCTCTGATATTCTCCATAACACCTAGGTTCTAGACACTCTCTCCATTTTTGGTTGTTTGGTGTCCCTGTGACTAGAATCCAATTAACGTTGGAGTCCCTTCATCGAATCAAGACTTTATGAAAAATTTACCTTTCAAAAAGCTGACCTCTGAAGTGACATCATGTCGATGTCATCATTTTCGTGTGGCACCACTTGAGTGGTGACACTTGTCACCCAAATTTGAACTATTAGGCCCTCAAAAATACTGAAATTGACTTACATATGTCCACCATACGGCCATGTCACACTAACGTCATCTGCCTCATCAGCTTATCGGTGCCAATTATTTTCTATCATAAGTCCTCCAGAATAGAGAGAAAACGTTTGTGGGGTCCTTGGTCTTGCGATGATTTCCTTTCTATTTCCCCTACTTAAGGCCCTCGACACTTTCAAGAGAGTTTTTATTTTTAATAAGTTATGAAATTTTGAAGCTCGAAAGTTCTGAAATGATTAACCCTTAAAAATTCAAGTTCTAATGTGCCCTCTTCTTTGATGTTCCAATATCAGGTTGTGATGGTCGGTCTTCCTTTCCCATATCGACGTCAAAATTTCAACACTTACTCTTGACTTTCATCCTCTGAATATCAGTTTTACAATTTCAACTCTCACTTTTGAATTTTAGACTTTGACTCTTCCTTTAGTCAACAAAGAATGCACTTATATTTCTCTACATAAAGGATGAAGAATAGGACCATTTGAAATAAATATAAGATAATACGGCAGGTGAGAACACATACTAATTGTCAACATGGGTTGATCATAGAAAAAGCACCACCTTGATGTACTGTGCTAGGCCTATTCAATCTTGTGTGAAATAATGTACTCATGAGTTCATTACGGGATAAGCATGTGTAAGTAGGTGACTTCGACACTTAAAAACCCAGAAGGGAGCTTGAAATGTTAACACAGTATTATCAGTGAAGAAGTGACCATGGAACAACCAATAGCAAGATACATAGTAGGCTCCAAAATTCGAGTGTAGGAATATTTTTTAAGGGTATTTGTCGCAGTGATAACACACCCCAAATAGTTATAGTTCTAACAAGCGTTTTCATGAATCCTCAGATGTGCCAAACTAGTTACTGGGGTGGCACTACAAGAACATCAACTTCTAACTATCGATGATTATTGGGTTGACACTCAATCACTTACCACTTCGACTTTGTCCCCCGTGAAGGGAGGAATGAGATCTGTCACTAGGAAGCCAAGGAATTTGGCGACAAGAAATATTTTTTTGATATCGAAATCAGTGGAAGCACCTTTAGATGGACTCCATATCTTGGTAAATTAAAAAAAAAAAATTCACTTTCTCCACTCAGTGGCTCTGCACCATCAAGTAGAAACCCTTCTTCACATGGTCATTAGGGACAAGCAATTATATGACTACTGGTTATTTGCACGACAAGAGGAAATAAAATGAATCTTTTAGGACATTAGATACAATCTGGATGATATTGTCACCAAACTAACAGTTAAAAAATATCATGAAATGCTCTAGTTATTTGAAATACCAAATGTATGAGCGTGGAAATTTGATAACTTCCCTAATGATTGCATAACAAATTTGATTATTTTCTTGAAAATAAAGAATTAACAAAACATGAAAAACTTGAGGTGTCTTGATCGACATGGAAAAATATCTCCAATGCCAATTCCATTTATCGACTCTGATCAAGCCACACTTATTCCACAATATTCCTCCACAGTTACCGACCAATTATCTTATCTCTTTCTCCCTTTACTAGCATGAAGCTTCACCTTTTTCAAGCTAGACATGGTCGAATACGGTGGCATTAGAGGTGCTTTGTAGCTTACTTGTTGACCCATCCATCTTCCACATTCTCTTTGTTGTGGTATCATGCCTTAATGTATCGTAGCTCTTATCAAAATAATGGTATGAAATCACATTTTGATGCCTTTAGCCCCTTTTGAACTTAATCCATTTATCATTTATTGACCATACGAACCTGAACTTTGACCGGAGGCTTTCATACAACACTGTGTTGGAGATTTTAGAGACTTGTATATCGTAACTTTTCTTAAGAGGACATTATGATATTACGACATCCTGATTGGCCCTTATCTCTGCGCTGCTTACCACCTCTTCCTATTCAACCTCCATTTGATGGGGTGCTGTGGCCAAAGGCTTGGAATTTAGGTGCTAAGGTATTTAAGATCCTGCTGGGGACCTATCTTATAGTGCATTATCTATCACCCCTTGGTTCTTTGGGATTCCATAACCAAATTCTATTCAACATTGGAATCCCTTGCCATCATAACTTTTCTCAAATGTAATTACAGAGGGATTCCAAAGCTCCAAACTCTCATATTCTCCATAAAACCTAGGTGCTAGACCATCTCTTGGATTTGGGTTTTTTGGAGTCCCTGTGACCAAAATCCACTTAACGTCGTTGCCTACGCTTCATTAGATGGAAATTATCATTTTCACACGGCACCACCTGATTGCTGACACTTGTTACCCAAAATTTCCCCATTAGGTTCTCAAAAATGTCGAAACTGACTTACACATGTCCACTGTACAGCTACGTCACACTCATGTCATCTACCTCGTTAGCTTCTCGAAGCCAATTATTTTCTACCATGTGTCCTACAGAATAGAGTGAAAAGGTCCTTAGGGTGCTTACTCTTGTGATGATTTCCTTTGTAATTCCTCTACACCACAACCCTTGATGCTTCCAAAGGAGTTTCGATTTTTAAGGAGTTATGAAATTTTGATTTTTCAAAGTTTTGAAATGATTTCCCCTCCAAAATTCAAGTTCCAATGTGCCCTCTTCTCCGATGTTCCAATATTGGGTCCCAATGGTTGACCTTCCTGTCCCCTATCGGCCTTTGAATTTCGACACTTCCTCTTGAATTTCGGCCTCCGAATTTCGGCTTTGGGATTTTGGCTCTTCCTTTTGAATTTCAGACTTTGACTCTTCCTTTAGTCAACCAAGAATGCACCTAT
The DNA here is from genome assembly GCA_031772625.1 of Pinus tabuliformis. NCBI lineage: Eukaryota > Viridiplantae > Streptophyta > Pinopsida > Pinales > Pinaceae > Pinus > Pinus tabuliformis. The sequence continues at coordinate 1,158,196,931 of CM062820.1, forward strand.
CCTTCTCTACATCAGGGATGAAGAATATGACCATTTGACATAAATATAAGATATTATGATAGGTTAAAAGTTACACTAATTTCCGACATGGTTTGATCATAGGACAAACATTATCTTGATGTACTACAATAGGTCTGTTCAATCTTGCATGAAAGAATTTGCTCATGAATTCATTACGGACTGAGCATGTGTAAGAAGGTGACTTCAACACTTGAAATCCAAAAAGGGAGCTTGAAATATTAGCAAATCATTATCAACCTAGAAGTGACTATGGAATGACCGATCATAGGATCCATAGTAGGCTCCAAAATTTGATTATAGGAAAAATGTTGAAGCATCTTTGTCGTAGTGACAACACATCCCAAAGTGGTCTAATTTTAATGTGTTTACATGAATCCTCGGATGTGCCAAGATAGTTTTTGGGATGGCGATATAGGAGCATCCAGTTCTCACTATGGGTGGTTATTTGTTTGGCACTCAATGGCTTACCACTTCGACTTTGTCCCCCATGAATTAAGGAATGAGATCCTTCACTAGGAAACCAAGGAATTTGGTGACATGACATATTTTTTTTGATATCAAAATTAGTGGAAACACCTTTTGGTGGACTCCGTATCCTGGTAAATTTTGTAAAATAAGACTTCACTTTCTCCACTAGGTGGCTCTACACCATCAACTAGAAACCCTGCTTCACATGGTCATCAGGGGCAAGCAAGTTTTTTAATACTAGTTATCTGCGTGACAAGAGGAAATGAAATGGATCCTTTAGGAGATTAGATATAATCTGGATGATATTGTCAACAAATTAACATAGGTGCAATGCTATGTGGTCTCTGATTCTGGCTCTAGCTCAAACTGATAGCCTCACACTCTAGCCATTATCGATGCACCAACATAGGATTCACCCCAAGGAAAATCCAATTACCTTTCTCTAGTCATTATATTAGATTAATAGTTTTTTATGATTGTCTAGCACCTGGCTTCTCATTTTTGTATAAGCTATGCTTATTTATCCTATGTTACTATGGATATCCTTATGTTCTTGCAATGGTATATGTGAACATTTTTATTATGTGAAAATTGTTTTGTATAAATGCCCACCACACATCAATGCAATTAAATATAAGTGGGCTAGTTATTTTGATTGTCAGTACATACTTTTTGTTTTATTTTTTCACTAAATTTGGGATCATGGGAACAATGATTATTTAGTCTACTTATCTATGGAATCCCATAGAGTTTTGGGACACAAGAATTATCAATTTAACAATATTTTCTCCAAAATATAAATATCTTTATATAGATTACAAGAAAAAGAGAAGGAAGGTGATGTTTCCACCTCACTAGGAAATGAATAAATTGGATGTGCCATGTTGTCCCTCCACTACTAGACAATGCAACCACATACCATGAAATAAATCTATATAATGTGTTCCATTAACCTCCCAACCTTCTCCTTCATTTGGGATTGAATCCATATCATTACCCTATCCTGTATCACTATGCATCTCGGTACATCACTGGTTCTTATTTTAATGTGATTTTCCTTATCTTGCTTCTTCATGAGAGAGAGGATTATTCCAATTCTTATTTTCACCCATCGATTTTGTACACTTGAATTTAGAATTTTCTTTTTCCCTATAGTTAACCAAGTGTATATATCATCCTTCGAGCACCTTCCTCGAAATAGCTAGTGAGAATCACATGACTTCATTTTGAAGGATCTTTTCCCTGCCCTCCTCTTACACATGTTTTTTTACCTTCCTTTTTTCCTCTTCCCAATTGATTTTCATCTCCTTGCCACTATTAGGATGTATTTTCCTCGTAATATGTGTCAAAATAATTGTATCGATGGAGGGCTTGGAGCCTCATGCACTATTTTCTAATAGAAATTTTCATCTTGGCTCTTTCTCAACAATCTTCTCAAGGAATCCAAGTAGAAGATTCAGGAAGCTAAAACAGAAGTGGCTCAAGAGTGAGAATAACATTTCAATTTAGGACATTTAGCTAAATTTGTAGCAAGGATTCCTAATGTAGGGTGTATATATAGGTTTCCAATCTCAATATCTTGATACCATTAACCTTTATTGGTAGATGAAAATGGTAATTAGAAATGTTCTCTTGTAAAGGAATGATCTTTACGGGGCAATTTTCATAAAATTGGATGAACAAGAACATTGGGATGGAGTGCTTGAGAGCCTAGATCACAAATATTTTGGTTATAGAAACAAGTAACAACTTTCTCATAAATCCAATAGAGATGGATCCCTCTACTATTTATTATTCTTCATGCTTTCTCTTAAACATATAGGTTTTTTGGTTTTATAGTTAGCAGAGATATTCTATTTTTTGTCAATATTCCTATCTCAGGATTCTAGTTTATTTTAGGTTTTGGTTGAAAAGCACAGCAATGGAGGGTATTATTTTTCTCTTTAAAACTTTTATAATCAAAATCATTATGCATTCTTTCATAATATACTAATGACTCGACGTGAAATTTCTACCATTTAATCTATATTTAATAGGATAAAATTAACTTAAAATAAAAATTAAATTTAAAATTAGAAGACATAAAGAAAGATCAAGGGAAAATATGCTACTTGCTCTTCTTTAAAAAAACATTACGAAGAAAAGAAAAAATGAATCGATATCATTTTATTTGGTGTAAAATCTAACTGCACCAAGAGGGATCAAATCTCTTGAGATCCAAACCTCTTTTAGATTGAAAAGTGATTTAATTTATCTCGACACTTGGTAGATCTAGAGTTAAAATGAATCTAAACTGGTGTTACATGCAAAAGTAAGGAACATATTAAGAAATATCATTATAGAATTGAAAATAAAATTTAAGTGATCTATTAAATATTGAAGTTATAAAGATAATTTATCTATTAAAATTTAGTTGAATATTTTAATATTTTAAATAATAATTATTGTATATTTATTTAATAAAAAATAAAATTATAATAATATTTATAAAAAAATAAATAATATCATATTATATTATATTATATTATATATATATAATTTTAAACTATATTAATCGCAAATAAATTAGTTAAATTTAAATTAATTATTAATATGTCCCATATAAAGGTAAAATATATTAAAATTGCAATTAATTATCTTTTATTTATTTTAAATATATTTTTATATATTAAATATAAAATTAAACTATAAATTTAATTTATTTAAAATATTTGAATTGTCATTAAACTAACTTTCTTATTTATTTTTCTTTTTTCAATCTTTACATTATAATAATTAACACAAACATATTAGTAAATGTGGTTGATATATGCCAAAGGCATATTTTCCATCATTTATATTCCAATCAGATTTTATAAATAAAACTAATTAACATAATTTAATATACACTATTACTATTAGTATTAACATTAATATTAATATTATTTATGTTAAAAAATATTAATTTCATTAATAATATTAATACTAAATTTGATGTTTGTTAGCTAATAATAATAACAATAATATTGTTATAAATTTAGAAAAATAAAAAATTAATATTATGGTTATAAATTTAGAAAAATAAAAAATTAATATAATTAAAAGCGTTGATGCATCCCGCTTTTAAATAGCTACACTAAATGAACTTATGGACACCAAATGGCAATGCCATATTTCATAAATAATCTATTTAATAAATTACAAGGATAAGCATGTTTCAAAAATGATTTTTTAATAGATTAAAGAGGGAACAAACTTAAGAAAATAAAAAACTATTGGTAGACATTTTATATTTTGCATTGTGTCATGTACTAGACCAAAAATATTCATTTAGATTTCTATTTCAATCATTCATCTTACGAAAAATATAAATTCCTCAAACCCAATTCCAATATAAACCAAACCTCTACATAATTATAAATTACACAAAAATAATCCAAAAAAAAACATTTGCATCCTAATACTTAATTACTAAACTAAATAATGTTCCCTTCCTTCGAATGCTTTGTCGTATAGGAATCTATTATACATCAATATAGCTACTTTAGAAAGATAGTCTATTTTTTTTTTATTGAAGTGTATAAATATGTGTACGATAAAACTAATCAAAACCACTATTTATATTTAGGACTAACTTTATTCATTATTGGGAGCTATTTTTAATTCGTAGGTTTTTCTCTCACAATGCATCAACCCTTTGCAATATCTATATGATTATATTATATTTAAACATTTTTCTAAGATTATAATATATACGACTCAATTTTATTAATTATACTTTGAGGAACAACTTATTTGAATCAAACAAAATTCCTTAATTCACACATATTTAGGGGTTACTGCATGTCGTAGTCTAATTAGTCCAAGGAATTTCTTGAAAAGTTATGGAAATTCTGGTTATATTTAGAGAAAATCCAGCAAAGATTTTTGTAAATCCAAGTTATAGTTGTTAAACTTCAAAATTTTAGGTGTTCTAGACATTTTTGATGGTGTTGAATCCATTTCCACCATCAAAAACACGATTCAAACACTGCCTCTACAAGATTTTTTGAAAATTTTTTGCCCACATTCTGGCCAATTTTGGTCATTCGGGCAATTCCTCCGCCTCGGTAGACAACTCCTTACTAGATACTCTACATTGAATATGCCTTAAGCGTTTTCGTTGTCAAAATTTGGTGTTTTCAAATTTATTTATTTTATTTTTTAAAGTGGATGAATTTATGGTGAGAATATGATACAACTAAATGGCTTGTATGTTTGCATTCACTGCACTTTTGTATTCTACCTTGGTAGTTGAAAAAGTGATGAATAACTACTCTTTACTTAGTAAACAAATAGGACTAATCCAAAATTTAATATATAAGTAAAGGTGGATGTTATACATTCCATCACTAGCCCAATTAAAATTTATGTACCGAACTAGATGAAGAGTGTTGTTTGTTGCATAATGTATCCCAAAACTATGATTACTTTTAAGATAAAAAAAATATTCTCTTTCTTTTAAATGTAACTCATGAGGCTCTTTCATCTATCTGTAAACTAGAACAAGAGCATAAGTGATATTGGTATAGTGTGGGTTAGATAGAAAAAAATCCCAATGAAATTCTATAACAGTAAACTATCCACCAAACGTGTACCACCATCTTTAAGATTCACACTTAAAGAAATTGTGTTGTGGTAGATTTTTAGTGAGTCATCTAAGAGCTAGTGAGTAGATCTAGCACATATTTAGATTATGCCATCTTTATCCTTGGATTGTAAACGGTGTTTTCGAGACTAAAAATGTAATGGAATGGTCCCAAATCACTCATAGAAAACTTGTCATGCATAGTAGATTTAACGACAACAATAGATGATGTTGAACTCCATATTTTTATTCATTCATTTACATAAATAAATATGAATAAGAGAAACTCAACCTATCAGAGTATGTGAACATTAGGATCTAAGGTGCAATGGGAAAAAGTTTCATATTGCAATAAGGAATCCATGCTTGCGTACTAATCTTGTGGTGCGTACTAAAGTTCATACAAATATTTCCATGATTTACAGATAAGTTATCCTAGAGATAATTATATGGTTTTTCCATGTGTATCTCTATCACATAACTCCTTGACTCGATATCAACAACCATCCACAATGTTCCAATCACTACATCTAACTTTGATTTCTTGTATATATATAGTAGTTGTCACATGCATATGTATTCAATCATTTTACACACAAAGGTATAACATGCAATGATCCTCATATGCTTAAAGATTTGACAACATAACATAAAAAGTAAAGAGCCAACATACAATACATTCAATGCACTTAAATCAACTCGGATTAACCGAAAGAATATCAATTGGAAAATCAAGCACCACCACCCAACCTAGAACTCATTTCATCCAGTTCACCCTTGAGCCGACAATTCTTTCCATGGATCAACTCCCTCTTGTTGATATCATCAATGGATATTTAATGCCCTATTTCATCATATGGTTTGATTTAGTGGTGTCCCACTTTTATGCATCTTTTTATCCATTTCTCTATGTCTTTCCCAGAAAAGCTCGCCTTTCTCTCCCGCGAGAAATTTCCTCACAAAAGGTTTCCCTTCTCTTCTACAAGGCTTTTATGTTTTTCTCAAACTTAACATCTTTCTCCAGCTAAGTAACTTAATGGATATTTATCTCCCAATCCATTAAGCTTATATAGATTTGCATCTAGAAGTCTTATCAAGAAAAATTTATCCATTGCCATTCAACAATGGTATTTTGTTTGGCAAGAATCTCATCTCTTGATGTCTTGTTTTCAAAATGACTACATTATCTTTCTTATTTATTTAATAATAAGTATTTACTTTCATTGTTATACCTCAGACCTAGTGTTTCTTAGCTTAGGTCAACAGAGTGTTATAGACAAGGGAGGGGTGTTACATGCTCCCCCCATTAAATTTACATCATTCTCGGTGTATTACTTCATCTTACTATTTATTTTATCGTTCACAGGTAGTTGTTTCTGAATTTTTAGGTTCCCATGGCCTTGCCACCCGAAAAAGATCTTTAGATATATAGGTTAGAAAGGAGTTCTACCGCAATTCTCCTTCAATTGCTACCTGTAACAATTGTTCAATCAATTCTATGAGAGACTTGACATGCCATAAAAGCTGTTATCACCAACATAAGGGTTTACATTGTTCCTAGTCATGGTCTTAAATAAGTGTCAAGTCACCCTATGTTTTAATGGGTAGGTGATAGGTTAGGATTCTCAAAGGTTTCATTTTCCATATCCAAATAAAGTCCAACAACCTTATTTCATGTTTCATGAGTCTTAAATTTTTTTTAGAAACTCATAGCTTAAAGCATTTTGAAAATTTTTGGAATTAGCCCCGAAATAATGTTTTCGTAGCGCAGAAAGTGTAAAATGTCTATTTTGTGCTACGAAAACATTACTCTTTTTGTAGCGCTTTTTCCTGTGTGCTACGAAAGCGCGGATTCGTAGAACAGTCTTGTCAAATATCAATCCATTAATATTCCATTTAAATTTTCATTATTAGCTGTCAGTTAGGAGTCAGTCCTTAAGCATGCCGCCATCCAAACTCATCATTTCAAATTTAGGGCTCACTATGAAATATAATTTCAAATTCGAAAGGGCTGGCTAGTCTCATCATTTTATTTAGCATGTAAACCCTCAAACATAATTGTTTTCGAACAGTAAGCTTTGGTAGTTTTTCACCAAGGTTTTCCTTATCCATAATTCAGGCGAGGCTGACGACCATTGGCAAGTGAGGCTGATCAACAGAATTTCAGGCGAGGCTAGTTTTGTTACAGGAATTTAGAAGGAAAGATAACAGAGGAGAATAAACGTCACATGTATGGTCATTGTTTAAGAACAGAGCCTGAAAGCACTAAAGTCTTAGTCAGAGATAAATCAGTTGTATAAGCCTTCAAGAAAGCAGGATGCTGGAAGTTTTGTAAGAAATTGTAGGGAGGACATACTTAGGTGACAAAGGAGTTTGCACTACATTTCACTGGCTCAAGCAAAAAGGTCAAAATCCTAAACTTGCAAATTTCTCCAGAGGTCATAGCTTTGGTGACAGAGATCCCTAGGGGGCAAGATATATGGTTCAAAAACTTTAGATTCGAAATGGAACCATGTAAGGTGTGTCTAAAGCTAGAGTTTATAGAAACAGACTTAACCAAGGTAGTTCCTAGATACTACATCAAGAATAGCTATGCTAACTTGCTCTTTAACATTCAACGATATTTCACCTATGAAGGCAGATATCAAAAGGTTTATTCATATCATTTTAAACACCCGTTGCATTTTACTAGTATGATTTCTTTAGATTTGCCTTACTTCTTATATAGAAGTGTAGCTAAGATGGCAGATAAAGTACAACTGAAATCTCAAGGATGTGAAACTTCCCTGTTTCATCATGGTTTAATTAAACTGATAGTTCTACATGAACTCAAAAGGATAAACAAATATTGGTCTTCATTTTTTTTCTATGTGACTTTGGAACAAAAAAACAAGGTGTAGACATTATCCCTAGGGTTAAAGGAACTCCATGAGAAGAAACCAGCAAGTCTGTAATGTCTAGGGCAAAAAGATATGTTAAGTTGAAACCTAGGAAGCAAGTGAAAGAGCAAGTAAGCAAAACACCAGTAGTTATTCTCGAAACTCCTAAACCTACAAAGGAAAATATATATGAGGTTAAAAGAATGACACAAGAATAGTCAACCAACAAACTAGCTCAAAAGAGATTGACTAGAAGTCAAATTGCAAAGGAGAAAGGTAAAACAATGATCTCAGGAGAAGGTTCAAGCTTGCAGGGTGATTTAAATGATATTTTAAAAGCCATTCATATTGCAAAATCCGCTTTGGTGTAGGCATATGTAATAAAATTTGATCAGGGAAAGTCAAAGAAAATGAAATCCTCTAAGAAACTGGAATTTGAGGATGATGTTACAGCATTTGTTTTCAAACCCAGAAAGCCCTTAACCAGGCAATCCAAGAAGATGCAAGAATCTAATATTGAGTTGGGAAGAATAGAAGAAGCCTCCGCTGTTCAAGAAGAGTTGATAGACTTTCCATCTCCAAGACCTGAAGGTGACAAAAACACAGTTCTTTCCACTCAAACAGAAAAAGGCAGTTACGAAGAAATGGAAGAAAGGTTAAAAGTTGCTAATAATGAAATTTCTAGACTGAGAGTGAGAGAAAGAAGGCATGCAGCTGAAAAGACAGATTTCAAAAGGATAAAGGCTCTATGGGAAGATGAAAATGTTTCCAAACCAGAAATAATGACATTGAAACTTAGTACTTTACCTGGACTGTTCCTGCAATCAAAGAAGCCAGATTTGTAAGGAGGATTAATGCTCAGCTGAGAGCTACTAACAGGAGATTGAAGAGACAAATTGAAGACCCAGAAATACAGTTAAACAAATTTGGAAAAGGGTCTACAACAATAATGAAAGAGGTTGATGAAAAGGGGCAGTGAAGGATATATCTTAAAACAGTTTTGGCACATAAAAAGAGTTTTGGCATAAAAAAGGAAGGACAAATGTAAAGAAGAAAATCTTATAAGGGTAAGTGGTTTTGATTTTTGGTTGATCATATCAATCTTCATGGAATTTTGAAAAACTCCCAAACTATAGATTTTTGAAGGTCGTGTTGAAAAAGAGCGTACACAGTAGTTTCGTAGCGCACTATGAAACTGTTGAAGATGATCATTTAGCACTTATGGATGCTTTCCAGAGGTAAGGTCTGATTAGTTCCAAATTTTGAAGTTGTTGGTAGACATGGGATCATATATGAAGTTTCAGATGGCAGTGGTGTAGAAAGAAAACTTCCAGTAATTATTTCATAAGTGATGTAAAGGCTATGCTACAAAAACATAGTATTTTCGTAGCACAGTCATGTTTCATCCTTTCCTCCACATTTTCGAGTTTCCTTCTTTGCATAGGTGGAAAATGAGATTTTAATGGATTATTAATGGATGCCACATGTACACCAACAAAACTGCTCGAAGATAAGCATAAAGGATTAAGGGCCTTAAAAGGAGGAACTCTGTCTCCTAGTTTTAAGGACAGTTAGGTCATGACTCAACAGGTTTTGCAACAGCATTGTGGACATCATCAAGCTCGAAGACATGGGTTGGCATCTGATTAAAGAATGTATTGAATTCATAGATAAGGTTGTTGAAAGCATGTTTTAGGAGTTTCACTCCTATTTTTATTAGGACTCTTAAAGACAGCTAGTTGTCAAGTTGTAATTAAGTAGTTTGTTTTATGAATAGATAGGTGTCAAAGTTAGGAATTCGAATTCCCCTAAAGATGGATCATAGTATCCAAGGTTGTAAAACTCTATATAAAGCTTGAGAATCGAATTCCTCAGGGTTGGTAATTTCATTAGCAAAATAAAGTTGTGTTATTGTAAGAAACTGTGGTTTTTCAAACTTAATACAGAGATCAGTTTGACTACTCAAGATTCACAAGGAGTTTATGTGTTTGATGTTCTTATGGCCTTTTACAATTACTTATTTGTAGTAGTATGAGCTTGTGATACTTAGAATTCATTGGAAAATGCTCTAACTTCCTTCACATGCTTGTAGACTGTGTTGATTCACTGTGTTACTGTTTTATTTACAAACCTAAACTCTAAGTGCCTTGACTTCCATGTTTTGTTGATCATGTTGTTTTGTTGAAGACTATCTTGACTCCATAGCCCAATAGATGTTTTCTAATATTTGATTCAACGAGTCAACTAGTTATACATTTGTCCATTTCTATTCCTAGAGTTAGCCATCTAATCATTAATTCAAAATCTTAAACCTATTGAGAGAGCCCTCTCAGGTTGAGGATGCTAAGCCTCAACCAAAAGATTGGTTTGAAAGATTTACTCAAAGTCTACTTGATCAACAGCCTATCAGGGTTAGATTTTGTGATAACAAAAACAAAACTCAATTTTTCTTACCACAGTTAATGTCATAACTTGATATAATAGTACTACTATTTGAGTAAATACGACATAATGTTGCCCTCCATTTATTTATGCTTCCTCATTTACATTTAATTATAATAGGAAGAAATGCATGATCTTCCAATGAATTTTTGTTCTTGTCGAACACTTGCAATCTCCTTGCATTAGTCACAACAAGTCAAACTAGCACAATTGACTAATCAACATGTATAAAAATATCACATCCGGTTAGCTCAAACAATAAATAACATGTAACCATCAATCATATATCACAGGTAATCATCATAGAACAAAATCATAAATCTCATGCATATTAAAAATGAAATAAAATATTGATACTTATCCTTTAATCAATCCTTAACTTCCACTAATGTCTTTATTTTGCAGGCACCATGGATTGGTTGCCACAACAGAAAATGACCTGGTGCCTTCTCCTCAACCATGTGCACATACAGAGTGTGTACCTCACACAAATAAAACTATACACTTCATCCAACCTCATGCAATACCTACATCCACACCAGTACCATATGTACCACATGTTTACAGTACCAAACATCCATAGCATTACATGCATGACATGTACCTTGTTCACATGTTTTCAAACAATGTTAGTATAATTAACATAACATCAACTATAGGCTATAATTTCCTTTATTTATTCTTGCTACCTTTAGGCAAGTCCAATCAAACCATGATCACTTTGTTGATTGGAGAATAACGAATTCATGGACTTGTTCAGCTTCTGCAACCAGAGCATAACATAATACTTTTATGTCAAACTATTCAAGTGATTTTATTTAGCTAATCCTTTTCATGTATCTTGTGGTTGTGGGAAAATTTAAGCAAAATGATAACATAGGGGTAATCATGCATAGTACCACTTTACAATACCAATAACTTTAAGTTTTTTTATTGAATCTATCACTTAGACAAGGTTTTAATAACAACGGAATACGATCCCCGCCCAATCATACAACATGCTATTGACTATGATAGTTAGTCTAGTATGGACTTCAATGTTATATTTGAAGTTTAATGATAGTCTTAACCTTTTCTTTAGCCAAGAAATAATTGTTTGGTACTCAAAAGTACTCCACACATAATCTAGTTATGCCTTTTGATTTCCTGTTTTCTCTTTTCACCACTACTCCCAACACCTTATTGGGCATGAATAATTCAATGTGTATTCAAAATGAATCGAACAAACAGTGTAAGTACATACACCTGCTATACATGACTAATAAGTGAAGGTTACCATGTTATCAATTCCACACCCACTAAATTTTTACACACTATGTGTACCAAGGTGTGAACCTAGGTCAACAGCATGTTGATACCCCACTTTACACTAGATCATGACTTCGTAGAATATCATCCATCAATTGTTAAATTCCTTAAAATAATTTTTTTATGCAATAATTGATTAGTTTCATATTCAAAACTAGACAACACTATCCATGAATCTAACAGGCAGACTTCCCCAGATTGCTTGATAGGAAATAGTGGTACAAAATATGCATCTTTGAATGTACATTTGTCAATTGATTTGAATAGATTGCTAGAAATCGTTTTATCGAAACCAATTATCTTTGTACACAACAATCTCACTTACCAGTACCACTTACCCATCTAATATGGTTAAAGCATCTTATTGATTTAACAACGATTTTTTGCATGGTTTATTATTCTCTCTCTTCTAGAACCTTTTATATGTCACACCTTACTTGGTGTATGTATTATTTTACTACTTGCATAATATCCTTAGATCATCATAAGTTGTATTAATACGAAACCTTTTTGGTTTACCAAGAATTTGTTTATTAATTCGGACAATCATGTTTCAAATCTATTGTACAATTCATGTTATTCATTAGGCTACTCTAAATTGCTTTACCATATCTAATGTGTTTGTCATTTATGTTTTTCATAAATCATGTATATATATTTTTTTATATAGTAGAAGCATACAGATTATTTCAATCTTATCAGTTTCCCCAGAAAGTACATTCTTAAGATCTACCATCATTCTACTGGAAGCATCCTTTCCTTGTTATAGATTTGAAAGGTTGTTATTTGTGAGATATTATAAATGGAACCCATCTATGCACATGAAGGTTGTGGAGTTTGAGGTTGCATACTATGAATTATAATAATTGACGCATGAGAATTGTAGTGAATTTGAGGATGTTCCCTTGAGCTTGCCTTTAACACTATCTTACTACTATTAATCAAGAAGCACTAGGAATTGCTTTCACACTCCCATCATGTATTTACTCTAAATGTACTTTTGGGTGCCAGTCTCATTGACCTACTTATGAAGGTCATAAAATTATTAATGTATGATTTCTTCTTCCACATGTATATAAATTGTATTACATGTGTATCACAATTCTTACCATAGTTCACTCTATATTGGAAATATAACTTATTTCTCTTGCATATATCAGTTACAATTATTAGAATATTTCTTTATTGAAATAGAAACTTTTAGGTTCCAAACTATGCATATCTAATTACATATACATGTTACTACTGAATATTAGAATAATGACTTGGTAAAGTTTAGTTTTCTTCAATGGTGTATATTTGTAGTATCTTCGTCATAAGGATGAATTAAATGGTTCAATTAGTGGAAAAGCCACATCTAAAAATGAATTGCATCCTTACATGTAGATGCACCAAATAACAAAAAAGTATTAAATTGAAAGAAAATTTTAAAAATACATAGTTTCTTACCACATACAGAGACCTGCCTTTTGCGAGCTTAACGATGTTGAATAGATACAATTTAAAGAAAACCTTCAGAATCTGTTCTAGTATGGAAACCAATTAATTAACCATCAATTTCTTCTAATATTGATAGAATGTCATGAACTTCTTTCGTATGATCTATATAGATTCCATCTATATACTTTTATTTTTCCTCATGTTGTTCATGATCTATGGAAAGAACACTTGTAATTTTATTTCTTTATTTTTTCAAATTACCTCATAAGAGTTCAACATTTCTTCCCTTTATGTTTCATCCTTTCCTAAGATCTTTATAAGTATAACGTGCATTCCCTTAATCTATGTCCTTGGATGGACTATCTTTACCACCATTAGTTTTCATTTTATTCAACTATGTCCTTTCATCGCAATCATACAATTAATAATTTAATTCTAATATGAGCAAAGTAATTTTATGACAATATGGAAGGAGAGATCTATTAGCATGCATCAAACATAGAATTCAAACTTTCCTTGTCCACCATTACAAAATAAGTAGGCACAATGAAAAAGTAACTAATTGATGGTTAACCATATCTACTTATTAAAAAATGATCAACATGTTAATTGTTTTTTATTTCCTTTCATTACTCTCTACTCCACCCAACACGACAAGGTTTTATGTTATTTAACCACATTGCATAATTATTTGCTCCCATATACCTTTCCCAGCTTTCTCCTCCCCACAATACTACTATAGCTATCCACCATGGTGTATGAAATATCATACTTAGACTTGAGAAATTCAAGTTAAAGTGCAAGGATTAAATCCAACTTGTTCATTCACCAACCTTGACTATAACCATCAAGCTCGAGTATCTTAAATTAATTTTTAAATCATGGTAATATGCATGTAAGCATACAAATGCAGCTCATTATAACCACACAAATGAGCCATACATGCGAGCCATGTAAACACATGCATGTAATCACATCATGAGCTTGGGACCGTATCCACTCATCGTATGCAACATGAAGGATAACATACATCCTTCAAGCATAATGTAAATTATTAACTCCAAGGAGAAAGTATTCATATACTTATGAGATGCTTTATGCATAAAAAAAAATCTCATATAAAATTGTACACACACTTCTATGTAGTTCATTTATACACAAAGTGCCCACACGTCATTTAATATTGTTTTTACGCAATTACTGTTGAAAAGAACTTTGCAAAATAATTTGAAAACAAGATCATGGCAATCAAAGAAATTGCAATTAAGTATTGCAACAAATTGTGGCATATATGTCAACTAGGTTATACATGTTTTTATGTTTCCCACACATTGATGTGTACAAAATAAATTATGTGCAGTGCAGTTCTCATCAATAATTGAATAACAATGCACCTAATCTACCAATAGGTATTTTCCATTAATTGTGATATATATATATATATGTATATGTATATGTATATACATATACATATACATACACACACACACACACACACATATATATATATATACATATATATATATATATATATATATATATATAGATATATATATATACATATATATATACATATATATATATATCTATATATATATATATATATATATATATATATATATATATATATATATCATAATGTTTATAATGCAACAAAATAATCATGAACCTGGACATGAATAACCTCTGAGAGAGTCTTACCAAAAAAAAATTACCACATATGTCAGAGTCGAACAAATTCATCCTTCTGACATTCTAGCGTACTGATGCAACACTTGGCGTATTATTTGCAGTAAAAATTGGGATTGGTAATATTCTTACCTGTGCATATACGAATAGGAAGCTTGGGAGTGCAGAACTATGGGAATTCAAAACCAATGGCTCCCATTACTTCCACGCCATCTTACTCAGAATCCATGGCACATTTTTGTTGTAAATAAACAAAACTATCCCTCTTTTTGACACTGGGCTGTGCAAAAAAGCATTTGGCCAATTTTAACCAAAAAAATTGAACTATACAATTGTGCTTCAACCATCTCAAAATGAAGTAGAAACATATTTTTGTTAGAAGGAAACTTCTGGACACCATAAGACTCTTCTGATTTCAGGCTAACGGACTGGGCGGGCCTTTCTCGTCAACTGAGGTCTCTCCAAATCTCACTAATGGTTGATCAACCTAGGTTATGAGTTATGCTGGCCTTACATGATCATGGTGGATCGTTTTATCTATGAGGAAGCTATGCTCAACATCATCCTCATTCCAAGAAGTAACTAATCCCAAACCACGCAGCCACCATTTTCCCAATTTACAACGCAGCGTAAGGGCTACGAAACAATGGGTTGGTCTGCTGAGGTTACAACATAGGGTAGTTTTCACTCTTGAGCAGACTCCAATTGTAGTAAGTGCTCATCAACATTCCAGAGAGGCTGATGTGCCATGATGGGTATTTTTTTTTTTTTGTAACAAGATGGCTTGGAGTATGTATACCGAGAACTATCAATCGATAAGGATAAGTGATAAGGATAAGCATTATCCACGTGCATGTAAGGATAAGAGTTATCCAACTGAATGCAGCCCTAGAAGATTCTGCAACCATTTAGTTGTTTATGGAATGGGTATGGTCATTATTTGCAACTTGATCAACAATCGAATGCCTCCAGATCAACAGATAAGTAGAAATATCGACACTGTGGATCGAAAAGGAAACCAACGGTACTCCACGAGATTTTCTCCATCAATGAAAATGGGAAAGGTGTTGTTTCTTTAAATCTATAAAACATGCTTCTACAACTGCCATAATTGGGTGTGCCTTAAAGCTAAGAGGTGCAAGATTTTTATAGAACTCGTGAGTTGCAATAGAAATAATCCAATTCCAAGGCAATTAAGAAAGTGTCACTCTCTCAACCAGCACATGAAGTGTCATGACTTCCCAAGCCTAATTTAAAATATTAACCACACTTTATACCTCATTCCATCGATGGTCAAACCCATCTATTTCTTCAACGCCAACACAACAAGAGACAAGTGAAGGGAGGAGCCCACGAGGGCACTGCCTATGTATTTCATGTTTAATACAAAAAACTGTAGGGGGTTGCACACCTAGGTTGTTGTTGCGGTTCTAGAAAACTACATAGAATGTGTTACCCAATGGAACTATTGGGATTAAAATGAAAACTAAGTTGAACAGTGTTGGGTAAGGTACCTACCCAGGGAAAGTTCAATGTTCATTACATTTATTGATATGAGCAGATAAATATATTAACTTCCATCGATAAATAAACATTAATGTACGTTGGCAATTTTGTGGCCAGAAGCTTGCATGCATTTTATCAGGAGCTGTATATTTCACATGGAAATATTCTATGAAGGTTCCACCACTTAGCTAACCACTATGCGCGAGATATTAACTTACACTTTATTCATAAGGTATATTTGTCCAAAGAAAACACCATATGGTCTCTCCAACGCTAGATTGGATTTGTTTAGTTCTTTCAATAATGAATTACTGTCAATGATAGTATCTTTAGCATTCTTCTTTACTTACACCAAACGACATTAAATATGATTTGAGTGAAGGCATTCTTAGAATTTACTATTTATTCAAAGTGAATACAATTGCACCAATGACATGATCTTGTGTACATCATTAAAATAAGCCATAAGCCTTCTTTACAACTACCAACATATTTAGCAATTATAAGAATAAAATTTTCATCAGAATATATATAAATATTTCTTGAAAACCTCCATATAGGCGTGTAAACTTAAAAATTGATTCTACCCTTATTTCTTCAATATCTAGTGATTCGAATCAGGGTTTCGAACTACTTCTATTTTTTTAAGTGATCCCTTTAAGAAAATGGGAAACACAATTAGTTACATGATTGCCAAGAAATATAGGGGACCTCACTCTTCATTCAAATATCACTTTAGCTATTTCAAAATCCATCATTTTAAACAACCCGAGTTCAAAATTACCTTTGATTTCAAGTAATCAATATATATATATATATATATATATATATATATATATATATATATATATATATATATATATATATATATATATATATATATATATATATGCTATTTCTTCAAAGTAATCCTCCAATAAATCATTTTAATATTTAATTTCAGCCTTTAGGGATTCTGGAATATTTTTCTTATAGCAATTTATCACTCAACCCTTCATTGAAACTTCTTATTTGTGTAAGAGCTAGTTTAGGGCCTACAACTCATTCATATCTTACAGAGGTGGATTGGCCCATAGGCCACAATGTTTGAACTTAGAGCTCTGATACCATTTTTCACATACCTCCTTGACCCAATATCAACAACCACCTACAATGCTCCAATCACTACATCTAACTTTGATTTTTTTTATATATACAATAGTTGTCACATGCATAAGTATTCAATCATTTTACACACAAAGATATCACATGAAATTATACTCATATGCTTAAATATTTTACAACATAACATAAAGAGTAAAGAGCCAACATACAAAACATCTCATGCACTTAAATCAAGTCGAATTAATGAAAATAATGTCACATGGAAAACCGAGCACCGCCACGCAACCTAGAACTGAATTCCTCTAGTTCACCCCCAATCTAAGAGTTATTGCCATGGATCAAGTGCCTCTTGTTGACCTCATCAATGTATATTTAATTCCCTCTTTTATGATATGTTCTCCTTTAGCGGCATCCTGCTTTTATGGATCTTTTTATCCATTTGCCTAGGATTTTCCCAAAAAAGCTTGCCTTTCTCTCCCGCAAGCCTTTTATGTTTTTTCTTAAACTTAACATCTTTCTCTAACTAAGTACCTTAATGGAAATTTATCTCCCAATCCATTAAGCTTATCTAGATTTGGATATAGAAGTCTTATCATGAAAACGTTATCCATTCCCATTCATTAACGGGATTTCATTTGGAAAGAATCTCATCTCTTGGTGTCTAATTTTCCAAGTGATTAAATTATCATTAGCATTTATTTAATAATAAAGTATTTACTTTGATTGTTATACCTCATACCTATATTTTCTTAGCTTAGGTCAACAGAGTGTTACATACAACAGAGGGGTGTTACAATATCCACAATATACTCATGAAAAAATGCACTAATCACATCCTTGTGATGAATTTATCAATGTTGAGTTTCTATAATGTTGAGTGGAATTTCAAAGGAATCCATGTTTACAATAGGTGCGAAGGTCTCATTGTACTCTAGATGTTATACCTACAAGAAGCCTTTTTCTACAAGCCATGATTTTCACTGTCTCACTAGTCCATCTACTCTAATTTTGTTTTGTAAATCCATTTGCATAAAATAATCTTCCTACGTATAGGTATGGGAACATACTCGCAAGTTTGGTTCCTCATTACAAAATTATACCCCTCATCCATGGTGATTTCCCAATGTGGATTACCTACAACTTCTACATTAGACAATGAATGTATAGTAATGACCATGTAGAAATGGATGGCCATCAAAGTCACTATAATAGTGAGTGCTTGTGGAGAAGTTTGGAACTATCACTATGTATTTGATCCATAAACCACCATGGATATTCCATTGGAATTTTCATAATTCTCAAATCTACACAATGAGAGTTTATTTCTCCATAGATTTATACATATCTAAATTATTGTTAACTGCATATGCATGCAAATTATAATTGTGAAAAAAATAGAGAAGAATGAAATGAAAATTCATGAACATTATATGATGCAAGATGTAGGCTAGGAAACCCTTTCGAGAGAAAACACAACTCGAAGGTGAGGTTGATGTACTCTCTTTATTTAAAAATAAAATGAATGCGAGTACAAAGAAGTATGTCCTATGGCACATGGGCTACTACAACACAAAAATTATCTTTGTCTTCTCTCTACCTATCCCTCTCTACTACTTTTCTTATATATGGAACAAAATGTATTCGAAGAGAATGGAACCCCTTTTCTTCCTAGTAGTGGAGTTATAACACAACATGATAGCATACTAGGGGTTACGTTTGACTCCCATAACTCTTAACTAGAGTTACAATAAGGACTCTTCTAGAGTATTATTCTTCAAAATTACGTGGTTAACCCCTTTTCCTTTAGTAATGGGTGTTGACATGGAATCCTCTCATGCTACAATGGAAAAAACTAAAAGGTCAAGGTTTGAGTGGCATAATTTTTGCATACGAACTTTGATTGAGGTGATTCTTGAGCCATTGGAAATGCGTCTATGTTTAAAAAATGAAAAACAGGGCTGGATCCAAAGAAAAAATGCCTTACCCCAAAAAACTGTAGAATTTGCCACTGTAGATCAATAGATTATGCAATATACTAAAACACAATACAAGATCTACTTCTACAACACTTTGCAGAAGTTTAATCGAATTGAGCAAGATCAAGAGAACAAATATAACTAAGAATGAGAAATCAATCACACATAACATAGAAGAAATAACCCGGGGAAAGCCTTAGCCTAAAACGCCGATCTTTGTATTATCATACAAGTGGAAATATGTCCAAATTACACAAAGCATTAGCTCACATGCTATCCTGCTCTCAGTACAATCCCTCTGCTGCTCATAGACAGTCAAAGGCTTCTCACAAACCTTCTCCTCTACCCTCCAAGCCTCCTATTTCATTGTGAAGTTTCTCCTGGGTCCTCAAGCTACCACCTGTGTGTAATAATCCTTCACACACTACTCTGAGCTCTGAAATAACTGCAGAAACCTGAAGGAGATAAATCCTTCTCCATGGATGAGTTTGCTTTATAGGAAAAATTCATCCAACTGATAGTACACTGTCCCTCCTTTGATCTCAACTGGGTCTCTATCTAAACTGACATGCATGATTTATTCATGAGAGAATATTCAGTTATCTGAAGTGCAAAAATTATATGCAAGAATGCATTAACTAACTAAACTCTCATTAATTTAAACAAACTGTTTAAATCAATCGAACTGGACTTGGCTTAGTTAACTAAGCCAACTAATTACAACTCAATTTAGAACTCATCCTTATCTCTTTAACTAATGGATAAATTCCTCAATTAATGGAGAAACTATTGCATGTCCCCACATAGACTTCATGTTTGATTTTCTTTAACTAATTAACTCAAGATGAATTAATTAATTATTTTACAAACAACTACTAAGATCAAATTTGAATTTTACTTCACTATTTTAGTTTAGGGACTGACTAAAATAGGAATCCATCCCGAACTGCTAAAAATAGCAATGCTATTTTTAGAACTTCCATTTTTCATTCCCTGTTTCTCAATCCAACAATGGTACCCAAACTGCTATTTATAGCAATGCTATTTTTAGCATTTCTTGTTGCTATTTTAAACAATCCCTCTCAACAAGAAAGGCATTGAACTCAAACCTGATCCTGTACCTTTGGAATGTTCTGCATGTAACATATCTACCAAGTGTGGTTGCCCCAACAACTCTAGAAACAAAAAAACTCCCCATTGACCTCTCAGTTGGGCTAGAAGCATACTCTGATGCTGAAGCTCTACCTACTACTGACAAGTGTTCCCTCTTTGACCTTTGAGTTACTGCAACACTCCATGCATCTCACACCATTGCACACCTCTATGTGTTATCCTGCACTGGTGCAACACTCCTGTGCCTCTCGCATTGTTGCAGCCTACTAGCTCTACACAGTCCTGGGACTCCTGCACTATAGCTCTCTCTGCCACTCCCATCCACATCTATCTCTACCCACTCAGCCAGTCTTGCTACTCCTCATCGGGGCTCCTGTAGCAAAGTCGAATCAAAGAGGTTGGGTACCTTAAGGATCTTGCCCCTATTCCAGCCTTCTTGGGATGATCACTCCACATCGCCTCACCTCCTACCTAGTGGTATGGATGCATGTGATCCCTCTACCCACCTGGCTTGAAATTTCCCCCTATTGGAGGTCTCTACATGAGTAGATGGCTCGACTCGATCTCCTCTCAACTTCTCTAGTTGTGGTTGCTCCACAACCTCCTGACGCTGCTTCACCGATCGTGGCTCCTCCAAAACCGTCTGAGACTTCTTCTGGCACTGCATGTTGAGATGTAATGTACTCTCCCTCTCAACCACCAAGTCTCCATCAGTTGCCTTGCTCCTAAAGGCTTTGCATGCATCTTGAACCTCAAGAGCATACAGGTTCTTGAACCATGAACCAATCTGCTTCACCTGTTTAGTGATGATGTGTCTAAGGAAATCCTTTCCCTTACTGAAGACTACATCATTGCCTCTGTCTTTCGGCATCGTGATCGATACCAAATTTCTCTTCAATCCTGGTACATACTTGACATCGGTCAAGGTAATGTGATCTCCATGTTCCCTTTGAAAAAAAACCATGCCTACGCCTGAGACACTATACTTTTCATCATTATCCATCACTATGAGTATCTAGAGATCTTTCTCCTCCAAAGTACTAAACAAACTCTTGTCACCGGTCATGTGGAAAGAAGCTCTACTGTCAAGAAACCAACCACTTCCCACCATGGATGAAACCATGCATGCGAACAGTGTGAGATCCAACTCGAAATGTGAGGCCAGTGCCTCACCTTTTGATCCTTCCATAGATCCCTTCTTGGATTTCCTCAATGAAAAATTGTAGCAAAATGGCCCACCTCATGACAACGAAAGTATCGCACTTTCGATTTTTCAAACTTCTTCCCACCTTGGGAAGAGCTGGATTCGGAAAGAGAATCCTTCTCCTCCCCCTTCTTCGCCTTACTTGCCAAGGCGTAGTTTTCTTCATCCTCTATGGATGAAGAACCATATCTGGTGCTTCTTCTTATCTCCTCCTGCATCAGATCCGACCAAAGTCGTTCCCAATATGGTAGTTTCTCTCTTCCATTAACCAAGTCCTGGTAGCTTTTCCATCTCTTAGGAAGACCAAGGAGTGCAAGACTCACCATGTCATCATCAACTGTGGCAATCCCTAGACTTCCAAGCTCATCCCTACATGTGGTGAGCTTGTTTAGATATGTAGAGATCGTGTCACCCTTTTCACATTTGATCTTCCGAAGCTCATCCTTCAGCGCCAGCTTCCTCTGATCGCTCCTATTTTGAATTAGATCTTCATTGTTTTCCACATTGAAAATGGTGTCTCCTTCCCATGGAGGCTCAAGACAATGTGATCTCGAACTCCCTCAGGAGGATTCTCCTTGCTCTAGCCACACATTTCTAAAATTCCTCCAGTTGAGTAGCATCATTCGGCTTGGGGACTTCTTGATCAATGAAGTCCTTTAGACCATTATCCTCTAACACTACCTCCATGTGATCCTTACAAGCTATATAATTCGAGCTGCTATCGAGGGCATACTCGAGTCTTAAACCACTGGACGCCATAGGTGAAATAGAGATGTGATAAGAACTTGATTTCTATATTCAGGAACCAAACTTCAAACTTCTTCTTCTTATATACTGTTCTTCACCTTGATCACCTTTTCTACCATACCATGTACAATTTTTCTACAAAACATCCCTCTGATACCATGTATAATTTCCCACTGTAGATCAACAGATTATGTAATATACTAAAATACAATACAAGATCTACTTCTACAACACTTTGCGGAAGCTTAATCAAATTGAGCAAGATCAAGAGAACAAATATAACTGAGAATGAGAAATCAATCGCACATAACACAGAAGAAATAACTTGAGGAAAGCCTCAGCCTAAAACCCCGATCTATGTGTTATCGTACAAGTGGAAATATATCCGGATTACACAAAGCATTAGCTCACAAGCTATCCCACTCTCAGTACAATCCCTCTACTGCTCATAGACAGTTAAAAGTTTCTCACAAACCTTCTCCTCTACCCTCCAAGCCTCCTATTTCCTTGTGCAATTTCTCATGGGTCCTTAAGTTGCCATATGTGTGTAATAATCCCTCACACACTACTCTGACCTCTAAAATAATTGCATAAACTTGAAGGAGATAAATCCTTCTCCATGGATGAGTTTCCTTTATAGGAAAAATTCATCCAACTAATAGTACATTGTCCCTCCTCTGATCTCAACTAGGTCTCTGTCTGAACTGACATGCATGAGTTATTCATGAAAGAATATTCAGTTATCTGAAGTGTAGCAGTTATATGCGAGCATGCATTAACTAACTAAACTCAAATTAATTTAAACAAACTGTTTAAATCAATCTAACTGGACTTGACTTAGTTAACTAAGGCAACTAATTACAACTCAATTTAGAACTCATCCTTATCTCTTTAACTGATGGATAAATTCCGCAATTAATGGAGAAACTATTACATGTCCCCACATAGACTTCATGTTTGATTTTCTTTAACTAATTAACTCAAGATGAATTAATTAATTATTTTACAAACAACTGCTAAGATCAAATTCGAATTTTGCTTCACTATTTTAGTTTAGGGACTGATTAAAATATGAATCCATCCCGAACTGCTAAAAATATCAATGCTATTTTTAGCACTTCCATTTTTCATTCCCTGTTGCTCAATCCAGCACTGGGACCCAAACTTCTATTTATAGCAGTGCTATTTTTAGCACTTCTATTTTTAGCATTTCTTATTGCTATTTTCAACAAAACCCATTGCTTGATGTCTAAAATTCTCTTCGAATATTTTAGACACAAATTTTCCAAATTGGGTATTGCTAATAAAAATGGTCCTTTAAGTTGATTCCTCCACTTTTTCCACTCTAAAGGCATCGAGGTGGATGAAAAAAATTACCATCATCCAATCTAAATCACACATCCCCATTTTCAAATGCTTTTGGTCCCCAAAAGTTCTACTTAATTAGGTGAGGAATTTTTGTCTCCACCTTTCCTTTGGTAGTCTTTCCTGGAAATTGTCCTTTCAATACAATCTGTCAAATATTATGCTTCCCCTGTCTTGTAGCTATGAAAATCCTCTACAAAATTGTTGCTTCTGTCAACATTCCCTAAGCACCTAGTGGCAAATCCTCCATAATACATAAGACCTACTCCTCTTCCTAATCTATCATTGAAGCCTTATACAATTTCAAATTTTCTACATTCATAGTAAAGTAAATGTGCATGTACAGGGGTAGGATTTAACATTAGATTAAATGTGCATGTATGGTGGTAGACTTAGTGAGTAGGTATGTTCTTCCACTCTTTTCAGTGTCTCAATGGACCATCTAACATCTCCTTGGTCAATTGTAACCATAATTTTTCTCCCACCTTGAACAAATTCTTTTTTTGTCTGTTGATCATGCTTAGCCTTGTATTTTTCCTATCACTTGTAAAATGTCTCTTATACCTATATATGGATTTTCCTAAAATTTTCTGCAATTTTTTCACCCATTAAGGAATCCCCTAAAATATCCCCCCTTACTCCTCCATGCTTCCCATATGTTTTATTTAAAGGTGAGGGTCGAAAATATCCAAAACATGTTTCAAGTGGGGACTTACTCATAGAAGTGTCAACTAATTTATTATAAAAATGTTGCATATCTACTAGATTTCCTCATAGGTCTTCAAAAAGTTCTGATTGTAATCCGTAAAAAGTTGCACCAAAGTATTGTTGACTACTTACCTCTACCCATCTGTATCTAGATAAAACATTGTAGACCTATTCAACATGGTGTCCATCATCTCCCATAATGAAGTCCAAAATGCACTAAGAAATCATGTGTCCCTATTAGAATTAATGCTCCTCAATATCCCAAAGTGCACCTAGAACTATCCAAGAATGAATTTGTTTCTTCTTTCCTATTAATGGTCTTTTTATAAGGGATCAAAACACACATCTTACTGATATTATCAAATACCATGAACAAGTAGTCATGTAACTTCCTGGTTATTGATAAAACCCCCACAACATCCATGGACATTCTTTCCTTGGGATGAGTTGGTATAGGAAAGGGATAATATAAGCCTTGTTTCATGTTACTAGGCTTGCTAGTACAACATAACAAGCATCCTCTTATGAACCTAGCAAATTGTTCTTTCATATTGGGTGAATACAAATACCTTTGTAACTTGTCCATTGTCTTCCCTACACAAGAATTCCTTGCACGCCTGTAGGTGTGAACCTCTCAAAGTAGCTCTAATTGCTCACCTTTATGAGCACATAACTTTTCTATCCTATAGAGTAACATGTCCTAGAGATTGAAATAAACGATTTTATCGCCATCATGCACCATTAGGATAATTTTTAGGTCTAAAATGGGCATCCTAAGGATAATGACAAAATAATCCTTATGATTTTTTATTTTTATTTTTAAATAAAGGAAACTAATTTTATTGTATTTTTAACTTAACTCCTTGTAGGTAGAACACAACTTTTTCATGTATTTTCAATTATTTTTTATGTGGAACTACTCACGTGTATTAAGAGTTGGTAATTATAGGATGTGGAATTTAATTCAACATCCAACAAGTATCTACTCTTCAAATTTCATTGAGCTGACAAGGATATAACTTGAAAATACAATAAAAAAAAAGTTGTTTTCTTCTTTTCCCTCCAAATTATTTTCACTTGGGGACGATATCACCATAACAAATTCTATTAGTTCTTTTAAATTCAATTTTGTTAGTAAAGTTTTGTTAGTAAATTTTTGTTTTGAGACCCATTTTTAACCTAAAAATTCCCATAATGGACGACTGTGGCTCTGCAACTTCAGAAACACCTCCTTCAAGTCCTCATCTTCTGAATATGTAAAAAATACATGATTATTGATTTGGGTGCTCTTGAACGCATTTCAGCAAGTTTGTTTGTGCTCCCCTTGTTATACTTGATCATGAAATGAAACTCTTGGATAAACCCCATCAACTTCTAATTCCTAGTTGGTTGTAGCTTACTTTGGGCATGGAGGTACTATAGTGGTTTGTGATATGCTCATATTATATTCTCCTTTCCTAATAGATAGTCCAACAGCGACTTCATATCTTGCATGAAGGCATAAAGCTCCTTTTCGTTTGTAGGATAGTTAAGAACTAGCCCATGAAATACTTCAAAATGGTAGCACGCAAGCTTTCCTCCCTAGATCAAGAATAATCCCATAACATACCCACTCACATATGTATCCACTTTGATGGGTTTCTACAAGTTTGGTAATGCGAAAACTAGTCCTTCACTGATCTTCTTTAGCTCCTTAAAGGCCCTCTATTGACTATTTTCCCGCTAGAAACTCTCGCCACTTGTTGTTATGGCGTGGAGTGGTGTTGCTACCACTAAAAACAGGACTATGTGTTTCCTGGGGTATTATGTTTCCCTTTAAAAACTCCTAACCTTAGAAACATTAGTAGGAAATGGCCATTTCATGTTAGCCTCCATCTTGAAGGGGTCCATTTTCAACTCTCCTCCACCCATCACATACCCTAGATACACCATATGCTATTTTTCAAACTCACACTTCCAGTGATTTTCTATCATATGATGCTTCTTTACTTTCTCCAACACCTATGTCAAATGTGAGATGTGCTCCTCCCTGGTAGCATTATTATTAGTATATCTTGAAAATAAGCAATAACAAATGAATCTATGAAAGGACATAGTATGTCATTGATTGTTATGTAACCATCTCACAAAATAGAAGAAGAGATAGATCAACGACTTCAAAATAGGCCTCTTCAAGGGGGAAACCTCCTTTAAATTACACAAATTAATAATTCTTGGATGATACAAATGAAAAAAAACTCCTTTCTATATATAGTAGTCTAACAGGTCACAATATAGTCAAAGATGACATAACAATAATAATGTAAGGGCATGACAATAACAATAGTGGGCTTCTATGGGGCACAATAATAACAATATGGGGACAACATTGGCACAACAATAAAAATAAGGGGATACAATGACAATAATAATGGGGGAATACACTAGTATTATAGGGACCTAACATGATCCTCTCCTTCAAAAAAGTGTTGTCCTCAATGCTTAAGTAGTTTTGGATGCTTCTGTATAAAATTCTCATCATCCCATGCGGAATATTCAAAGAGTAAGTTCTTCCACTTGATGAGGTACTATAAAATTGATCGATTTCATAGTTGTCGAGTTGTTTTTTTTGTGACTGCTTCAGGTACTAATATGATTTTTACTTCCTTGTCAAGTTCTGGCTATATTGTTTGAACTGGGAGTGTGTCACCTATAACCTTCTTAAGCATGAAACATGGAAAACTAGGTGCACTCAGGAAGGTGAAGAGAGCTCCAATTTGTATTCCATAGTACCAACCTTTTGAAACACCTTGTACAAACCATTACACTTTGGTGATAATTTATTATACTTCATAGATTTCTTGAGGGACATTTTTTTGTATGGTTCTATTCGTAGAAATACCCATTCACCTACATCAAAACTTCTTTCGCTATGATTTTGATATGCTTGATGTTTCATTCTATTATGTGCCAAAGTGAGGTTATCCTTTAGAGTTGGAGAACTTATTGTTGATGCTCGATGTGATCTTCCACTGCTTGAACCTTATAATTTTCTCTTAAATATGATGTGATAGACGGATGATATCCATAAAGTGCCATAAATGGGGACATTTTTGCTAGAGTATGGAAGGAAGTGTTATACCACCATTCAACCAAAGACAACCACTTGATCCATCGTGTCTGTTTATCAGATACAAAGCAACAAATATATCCTTCCAAAAATTTGTTCACTATCTCAGTTTGCCCATTAGATTGAGGATGATAAGATGAGTTAAGAGCTAACTGAGTACCCAGAAAAGAAAATAATTCCATCCAAACATTTCCAGTGAAAATGGGATCTCTGTCACTTCTAATAATCTTTGGGTTTCGGTGTAGCTTTTGAATTGTTTCCATAAATGCAGTAGAAATTGCATTGGCTTTAAATGGATGAGATAATGCATAAACGTGCACATGCTTGGTAACTCTATCAACTACCACCATGGTGACACTCTTTCCTTTGGACTTAGGTAAACTTGTGATAAAATTCATTGAAACCTCCTCCCAACATTGAATTCGAATGAATAAATCTTGTAACATACCTAGGGTTTTAATTGTTTCAACCTTCTTTTGTTAGCAAACCAAACATTCCCCCACAAACTTTTAAATATCACATTTAAGGCCATCCCAAAAAAAATCTTCTTAACCTTGTGGTAAGTTTTTAAAAATCCTGAGTGACCTCCTAAGGGAGAGGTGTGCAATTCCAGAAGAATATTTTGTTTGATCAGGGAATTATTACAAAGGTATAAGTGATCTTTGTACCATAACACATCATTTTTCCAGCTAAACGTATTAGATGTGCTAGGATCTTGCTGCAAATTTTGACCTATGGTGTATTTTCTATCACAACTATAACAAATCCATTTTCCCCTTTTTTCTTCCAATTGTTGTGGTGTCAACCTCGTAGGTTGTGGAAGGTTAGGGGTAACAACACTTCCATCTTTATAGTGGTGAGTGGTAGGCTTCCTTGTTGCCATAATTTTTCTTTCAACTTTTCTTGCCAACCTGAATGCCTTCTCCAATGAATTAGGTTCCCAAAGGTGAATCTCATGTTGGATGTTATCCTTGAAAATTGCTATGAATATATCAATCCTATGCTTTTATGGAATATCTTTTACCCTTATATTCAATTTTTGGAAGTCCTCAATGTGCTCCACCATTAAACCTTTTTGTTTGAGATTTATCAATTGAATAAAGAATGTGTTTCTCTTTGTATCCTCGTAATGTGTCATCATTTCCTCCACAAAAATTGACCAGGTGACAATTTTTTTACAAGAGAAAAGTCATCGATACCATACAAACTAATTGGGTTCCAAATATAAAGTTGCAATGCATACCTTTTGTGTGTTTTATACATTATGGAGATCAAAATATTGTTCCATCTATAGTATCCAAGTTATGAGATTCTTTCCATCAAAATTCTTCATATAGATATTTGGAACGTGGTAGGTCTTCAATCCAACTTTAGAGTCTATGAAATCATGATTAACATTTATTTTGTTCTTATCATGAGTTTCCTTTATAACCCTTTCACCATTAGTAAGCATTTCTTGTACAAACGTTATCAAATATATCTTCAAGTATTCCATGTTTTCTTTAAGTTTTGCTTCTATACCACCGATATTAGCTTCCATTCCATTCTCTAAACCATCCATCTTAGCTTCAGTTACTTTTCGTGAGAGGGAAAATTGTTGCACTTGGTCTCATAATTTTGATATATCATGTTGCATTTCTTCCTCTTCTTCATGTGTCATAGTAGTGATTTTGAGTTTCTTACCAAGTGTTGCCATTTTATTTCTTCGGGGCAACAACTAATGATAATTTTCTTCACTGTGTACTTTTAATCACTTCAAACTAAAAGACTACACACATTTTTTCACTTTGTAGGCGCTTGATATTGAATCAGTTGCATTTCTATAATTTCAGATCTCCAAGGTGTAAACTTGTGTCCTGTGGTATCCCTCTAAGTACTCTTTAAAACCCCACCAGTCTTAGAAATATCGGTTTTTCCAAGAAAGAGTTATGCCCAATCTCCCACAATGACCTGATTATAGACTGGTTCGGTGGAGTGAACTTGTACGAAGTGCCTTGTGTCACTATTTTGACCTTCAACCCTGAGACCAATACCAAACAAACTAAAGTCTGGCCTCTTTCTATCAATTTTTATGAAATTTGAGTATGATGCTCAAAGAGAAAGTTATGACAGTTTTCCCAAGATAACCTATTTGAAATGGAATTCAGGAGCCTGCAAAAACCCTAATTTACTCGGTTCATATCTCCGAAAATATAGCAAGAAACTATCTGAAATTCAAATATGATGTTCATCATGATTCGTCTCAAATGGGTTTTTCTTTCATCTTCTGAAGCTTCGTAGAAAAAATATTACCGCGACAATTCCATGATGGCTTGTTTGAAGCAGCAAAACCATATAATCTAAAGCTTTGATAAGCAATTCTATGAAACCACCTCACAAAATAGAAGAAGAGATAGATAAACTACTTTAAAATAAGCCTCTTTGAGGGGGAAACCTCCTTTACATTACAAAAATGAATTCTTGGATGATCCAAATGAAAAAACCTCCTTTCTATATATAGGAGTCTAAGGGGTCACAATATTGTGAGAGCCAAATTAACGATAATAATGTAAGGGCACAACAATAACAATAATGGGCTTCTATGGGGCATAATAATAACAATATGTGGACAACATTAGCACAACAATAACAATAAGTATCTACAATGACAATAATAATGGGGTAGTACACTAGTATTATAGGGACCTAACATTCATTATCCTCACAAATGTAGCTAGTGCATTGCATAAACCAAATGTCTTGACTAACCACTCATAGAAACATGGCTTGGTTTTGAAGGAAATTTTCTAGGTATCTTCTTCTATGATCCAAACCTAGTGATATTAATACTTTAATTCCAATTTGGTTAAGTATTTTTCTTTCTACAGTGAATCGAGGACATCATATATCCTACATAGGCGGTACCTATTCTTAAGTGTGATTTTTTTCAAAGACCTATAATATATACACATTCATCGAGCCTCATCCTTCTTTGACATAGTGATCGCGGGTGACCCACATGGTGATGTACTTGGTCGAATGACACCCTGTTCTAATAGCCACTAAAATTGTTTTGTAACACCCCACCCCAAATTTACCCATTTTTATAAGCTCACCAAGTAAACATGAGATGTTAGTTACTATGCTTGACCCAACCTCTAAGACCCAGTTATGGAAATGGGGTCTACTTGTCTAAAACTCACTACAAACTCTTAGAGATGCATAGTTACCTTGATATCAACTCGAATAACCCATGCGATCATCTTCCATGAGCCAATACCTACTTCTTCACCTAACATATTTCTCAACCGCACGGATGAAGTTTTGTTAGTGTGGTGACACGCTTTCAGTCACATGGATGACCCATCCTCACTGTGACTATAGCCGCATGTATGACCCAACTTCAGTGTGGTTGTGACAGATGATTCTTAGTTTTGGGACTGGCTCCAGAAAATTAAGCCAATAATAATCCAACTACCTAGATCATTCTATAACTCTTTCAATAACCTTTAGAAGTCTTCATGCACTATTCTTAGTTTTTTCTATGGCTCATACTTTCCAAACACATGTTATTAATTTATTCACACACTTGATGAATATGGTACCTGTAAGTCATGAATTCATAATTGTTAATTGTTTCCTTAGTTTCATTAGGTGTTAATCAAGAAGACTTACTACCGTTTCTTACTAGCTGCATCAAATTCATATTAGCTCATGCATTCATATAAAATAACTACGAACCTGTCAAACCATGGAATAGAACCATAACAAGAGCACACCATATGATAAGAAATATACCATGCATATAAGAAACATTTAACTAGAATGAAGTGATGACAAACTAATCATAAAATCACACTTTAAACCAGAACATGTTCTTATTGATCTCAATAGGAAATAAGACATAATAACATGTGCATAGTACTAACCAAGTCTGGGACTTCCATGTACCACCCCATCATAGATTTGGACTAAAGCATCTATTTATTCTAGCCCAATCACCCTTGTGACATATTCCAAGCATGAATGTGAAATTACATGTGATAAACCAAACATAATCAAATAGGGAATCCAAAACACCTTTACCCTCGAGCCATAATCATTTCACCTAAACCAGTCCAGAAATCATCAAAACCAATACAAGCTTGGATGCCTCAAGATTTATTCATCATACCCAGAGGATTTTTTTATCTCCACACACCTTTTAAGAGCTTCCTGGAGGAAACCATATCCACTCTCAACCCCTAGGATTTTCTTGAGACCAACTAAACTGGATCCAAATCCATTGACAATTCAAATCTCCTACAAAATGAAAGCCCACTACACCATGGCTATACATGAAATGGATAAGGCAAGGTTGTACATCACTATAAATCCAGGAAAATATCATTCCAATGATAGAAAACATGACCAATAAACTGATGCATAAACCATGTATTCACATCCCAATAAGATAATCAAACATGAATTGTGTTACTTGCAAAATCCTCTTGTTGGGTTCCCTTTCTTTGATGGATTTATGCCCTTTCTTACTGTTGTCCAATCTTCTTCTTGCATTCCCTTGCTTTCCTTTCTTACTTTCTTGTGTCTTCCTTGTGTCCAAGTCGTCTCTATATTGCTTCTCCTTGTCCAAGTGAGTATGCTAGAATTTTTTTTCTCATTTTTCTTTTGTTTTCATTTTTCTTCAACTTCCCTTCCTTGAGTATTCTTGTCTCTTCCTCTTACTTTTCTCTTATTTTCCTTTATTTCTCATAATAAATTTTTATTTTTTGTCTTTTGCCTCTCACGAATGCCAATGCCAATTTACATATATAATAAATAAATAATTAACCACAATTGGATTCCAATATAATGGTGTTCCCCTCATTCAGCATAGAATACGTCTCCCATGACCTTGGTTTTATTTTACCTTTATAATGCCCATTTATTACATAGAAATATAACCCTCAAATAGACTCATATTGAAGGATTCCAGATATCCATTATTATAAGAAAAATCCACTTTTGGAAGATATTCCTTCCACTACCTTTGTTGATTCATGCCATATGTCCTCAACATATACTCTAGGATCATGTTAATCCTCTCTGTTTTCCCATCTTTCTACGGATGATAACTTGTAATGAAGGCTAGCTTTGTTCCTAAGCTTGTAAACAACTCCTTCCAAAACCAAAAAGTGAACTTGGCATCTCTTCTAATATAATCCTCTTGGGAACTCTATGCAATCCCACTATCACTTTAATGAATACCTGAGGTACTTGCTCAACCTGTCAACCACCACCATGATCGAGTCATGCTATCTTGATGTACTTGGAATCATGTAATGAAATCCATGTAAATGACCTCCCATTTCCATTTCAGAATTGGATGGGATGTAATAAACAAGCTTGATGCTCGCATTAAGCTTTCACCTATTGATAGACCAAGCACTTAGCAATGAACTCAGACACCGCTTTCTTTATATTAGGCCAATATTAGAACTTCTTGATAGTTGTCAAAGTCTTCTAGTATCTTGGGGGGCCTGAATATGGATTAACATGAAACTCTCTCAAAATAATATTTTTTCAATTCACCATTGTCACACACATAGTTCTTGCTCATAAATCTAAAAAAGCCATATACTTTAAGATGATATTGCTCATCCTTATTACCTTTGCCTTCTTGCTGCAAAATCTACTTCAGCTACTCATACCACTCATGATGGTTTCATGCATGTAAGATATGCTCCCTCCAATCTGTCCCATAAGAACTCATAGATGAAATATGATTTGCCTACACTGTCCTACTGAGAACATCTGTGACCCAGTTCTCTTTTCCTTTGATGTACTTGATCTCAAAATCAATCTCGTTAAGAATAGCCAACCATCTTGCTTGTCTTGCATTCAAATTGGGTTGCTCAAACAAGCAGCTCAGTCCATTATGATCACTCATGAAAATGAACCTCCTACAAAAGAGATAATGTCTCCGCATCATTAATCCAAGAATAATAGCTTTGAACTCAATATCATGAGTCACATAATTCTCTTCATGCTCATTTACCTTCTGTAATTCATAGAAAATCGCCTAACCTTCTTGTATCACGACTTTTAACCACCCTTCCCACATTTACCCAATTTCATTGATCTGCAAGGGTAAATATGAGACGAAGAGTTACAATAACATGACCCGACCTCCAAGCTTCAGTTATGGAAGTGGCGCTGATAGACTGACTACGAACTAAAAATCGACAATCCTCACATAGGGTTTGCACAAGGAAATAAAAGCTTTGGTGAGAAAATAATTAGCCAAGTATTGGCTAGAGTTTCTTATTGAGTAGAGAGAATAGTTATTTTTTTGCAGGTTGAGCTCAGACCTGGAGCTAGCAATTATAATAGTTTATCTATTACACAGATTGATGCAAAGAGGCCTGAGGGGTTTCTCTCAATTGGGTTCCCCTATAAATCACTATGTATTTGAGGTTTTGCTTATTGCATATATATGCATGTTGTACTAAATTGTGATTTCCATTCCACATATTAGTAGAGTAGATTTGCAGCTTTTTTTTTAGTTTAAAATCTTAAACCCCTAAAATTTCTATCAAATTTTTACAACTTCAACAAATTCAAAACATACGACAAAGAAATCATAAAATTTCGTACTTAAGGAGTTTAACGGAAGAGCATCAACCCCTATGTCTATCATTTTTCCTAGACATTAGGGTTCATGAAACTTTCCCGGGGGAGAAGATTTCTTTAAAAAAAAAACATATGAATAAAATCTAGAAATAGTAGAGTTTTGATGTAAAGACACGTGTCTTAGTTCTAACAGTAATATATTGTTAAAAAAACATTGGTGAACTAGCACTCTTGTCCATCTTTCATATTCTAAGAATTGCAAAGTGTGATGAAGCCTTCGAGAGACAAAAGTGTAACGACTCCCAATTGTAATTAGATATCTTCTTTACCGCGTAGAAATGTACATAGCAAGAATTCGAGCAAGCTAAACAAATAGAGGAGAAGGTCTCACAGATGAGTCAAGAAATAAAAAACTTCTCAGCCTACAGGCAAGTGAGAAGGCGGAGTATGCTCTTGATTTATAGTTAATCAATGTCTCTGTGTAAAGTTGATTAATGAAATATATGTTCACTTGCTTCCATGGACAACCTTGCGACAAATTATATGGAGGGAGGGTCGAGAAGCAGTCCGGTCAGTTTGGCTGCATCGAGACCGAAGATTGTTTCGAGGGAGGACATAGAAGCAGTCGGTCAGGCTGGTTGCGTCAACTATCTTTTCAATTGTGGGATATGCTGAAAGCCAATGAACACGATTTTCACTGTCAACTCCTCCACCATGTTTTCCATTAATAACGTGACATGATAAAATCCCACAATTACACCTCATAGGTCAAAGGTTATGATAATTAATAAGGAGTTGTCTATAATGCGACTTTTTGGAGATTCTGGTGACGGAATCCGGCCGAAAAAATTGAGGTTAAATATTGATTTGTTGCAGTTAAAATGGTTTTTTAACTGCATATTTGGATTCAGCACCCTCAAAAACCCTTGGGACGCTTTCATTGTGTAGAAACTAGCTATCAAACTTGTGATTCCAATAAATTCCTGCAGGATTCCAACCGGAAAAACCCGCTAGAAAGACTTTCAAAAAGTCGCGTTATAGACTATTTCAATTAATAATATACAGAGATATTGAAAACTTAAAAATATTGACTGAGTGCAAATCCCTACGAAATCATTGACCGACTGAGAATCCTTGTGAAATCAGATAGGATAAATCTTTCTCGATATACACACCTCGATTATCCTTTTGTAACGTAATTCATTTCATCGTTCTTTGCCACCGTAAAGTCAAGTAGACTCCCGGGTTTCATTGGATAATAAGTTTTCTGTATCCCAAAAATCCATCAGCAGCGGATATCGCGCTACACGAGAACATTTAAAGGATCCCGACATTTATAATGCGGCATCTCCATCACCCTCACCACCCAAAGCAGCCAATCCCGCATTATACATTTGGGCAGTATGTTCGCGTTGTGGGATCGGAAATTGTATGCTTTAAGGGTGGGCCACATTCACCTTGTAGAGTCGCCATCTTTTCCAGAACTGCCCAGAGCATGAAATAGAGTCTAAAATTCTTTTTTTTAAACAAAAGAAAATAATAGCAGTTGGAAAAATTTCATAATACAGAGGGCCCAACAACTCTGAACTGACGCAATAAACCCGGAACTCCAATCCAACATTCCTACATACAATATGTTTTATATAAAATGAGTAATAATATTGTCGACTCTCCCACGATAGGGACGCTCGGAGTTTTAGGTCACATGATCAATCCGAAAGGAGCATTGGCTACTGGTTGTGCATGAAAAATATTTTGTTAAAAAACTGCATCTGAGTATGCATTCCTCGTATACATATCACTTCAACATTATCCCCGCATTCACTTTTAACATTATTTATATAGTGTTCCCAACACACTCGCCAGCACAAGATCGTTGTGAAAAAAAATTTAGTGGAATATTTATTATCATTGTGCCTTTCTGTAAGGTCCTTGGATACGGGTGCATTCGGGCGCCGGGCGAAGTCACCGTGCACGGGCGCATAGGCAGGCGCAGGCGCACAGGCGAGCGCGGGCTGCACGACCGGCGGGCGGGTCTGCACGACAGGCGGGCGAGGCTGCACGGCGGGCGGGTCTGCACGACAGGCGGGCGGGTCTGCACGACGGGCGGGTGAGCGCACACGGGCGGGTGAGCGCACACGGAAATGCGACGAAACCGTGAACAGAAAAGCGACGAAACCAGCAACACTTATGAATGCGACTAAGTGTTGGGAGTTTTTTATAGCGACTTGGAAGGAGGCTTGCGTGAGGGCAAGGCCGACTTGAAGAGAAGCGTTTATGGGTGTGTGGATGCCAATTTGGGGGTCGGCCAAGGGGCTAACGCCCACATGAGGGACCACACATAAAACCATGTAAGATGCATATATATAAAGGAGCTTGAGAGCTCATTTGTTCACCATCGAATCACATTCTCTCATACGCATAAGAGGGGTAAAACTGCGCAGGGGTAAAAGAGACTACGCATATCTCATGCGTAGGTCTTATAAGGTGCAGTTTTGGAATTTTATGTCGGTTGGAGGGTGGCAAGCGTGCCGGGGTTCGAGATATGTGTGCAGGACTTGGTGAGAAGGTCGAGTGGCTCGGGTGAGCACTTCTTCTTGTGCAAGGGTGCACACGGTTGTAAAGCAGGTTGCTTGTATTGTAAAATTGGTTAAGTGTGAGACTTGGTTCGGCCAAGACACACTGTTGTATTGTAATCTGATATTCTTGATATAATATATTGTTGGGCAGACTTTTCGGGAGTTGCCCCTCCCTTTATACTTGTTTGCAATTGTTGATGTTCTCGGTTAATTGCATATGGATAATGAATGAGTATGGGCTTCATTAAAGTATAAAGGATAATGCTTTTATTCAGTTACAAAAACACAGACTAAGTATGTTAATGTTGGAGTAGGCGTAGTCCACGAATGTTAGTATTGTTAAAAAGAAAGCGTTCGGTGGTGCCGCACCTCGCTACAAGTGGTTGGAAAACTACCGCAAGTGTAGGGGCGTGACAGTTGGTATCAGATCTCGGTTGGAGCTAGTGAGCAAAGGTTGCTCGTGACAGTGACAAGGGTACTTGCAGATGAAGATGTCTATCTTGCAAAAATTGGGTTATGCATCCTTCAAAGAATTCGAAGGGAGTCTACTTGAAGAGTCTGAAAGAGTAAAACAAGGATTTGTAGAATGTGGCAAAAGGTTGTTTGAAACAAAGGATGCTCTCCGTGCTTTGGTTAAGGAAGGGATTCCTGATAAAGGGGAAGCTCTTTGACTTGCAAAGGAAGTAGACTTGATTGAAGCAGAATTCAAGGAGCTCGAGATAAGACAAAAGGAAGTGAGGCATCTCCTAGCCTTGAAGAGGAAGGATGAAGCTGAGGAAGAACTTCTTCAACTTGGTTGGACAATAGAGCAAGATGAAGCTGCAGATTGTGCTAACAAGGAAGAGGAAGCCGTGGTAGATGAAGATGTTGCAGACATGACTACGATGAAGGATGAACTTGAGGCTGATCAAGTTGAACCAGGATCGTGCAGTTTGTCAACATGTATGGATGAGGTCACTCACATGGAGGAGCCTCATGATGATGAAGTAAGTGATGATACTTGTGTTTCATTTGGGCATTTGGGAGATGGACCATGTGCAGGAAAGGGCAAAGCCAGTTTGCCAATGCTAGGGAGGATCTTACCATGGATGACTATGATGGAACCTTGTATGGAGAAGCAAGGATTGTCGATTGTTGCAGGGCTTGTTGGGGTTACTTGTGACCTTATGATGAAAGGTGCAAGGACCCGTGACAAGGGTGGAACGTGATGATCGTTGTGGAAGATTGGGTCATGCTTTAGCCACATGGAGAATTGGCTAAGTTCATGGCATGACTCATGGACAAGTTAAGGAGGGCACACACTTGTGATGTTTTG
Organism: Pinus tabuliformis; assembly: GCA_031772625.1. Lineage (NCBI taxonomy): Eukaryota > Viridiplantae > Streptophyta > Pinopsida > Pinales > Pinaceae > Pinus > Pinus tabuliformis. The sequence goes on from CM062820.1 coordinate 1,158,235,101, forward strand.
AGTGGACTTCTCATGGCCAAGACCAAGAGGTAGTCTTGGTGGACACTTTGGTTGAGGAGCTATGGTGGAGGGACTCATGACATGATGATGCAATGATGAGATGGTTGGGTGACCGAGTTCACTAAACCAAAGATCAAAGACTTGGATGAGATGGCCAGATGTTGAGATGTGTCTACTTGGTTGGACTACATGGGTAGCTTAGTCATGGACATCAGGTTGGAGACTTGAAGACATGGAGCATGGGAGACGTATGCAAGGACATTGTGTGGAAGCACTTGTAGAGATGTCAAGGGACATCCAAAGAGGAGTGCTAGGGCAGGAATGTTATGTAGGAGGACTTTCTAGTGTGACATGGGGACTTGAGGATGGCACATTGCAGATGATGAAGAGGACTTCATGGACCTGAATGGGGCACATCAAGAGTTGATAAGATTGGAGACTTGAGGATGGCACATTGCAGATGATGGAGAGAGCTTCATGGACCTGAATGGGGCACATCGAGAGTCGGTTTGATGAGATGGTCTCTTCACATGGAGGAGGCACACATATGGACAACATGTTGCAGATGAGATGGATGGAGTTTCCATGGACCTGAGCATGGATTATGGAGATACATACCTTGGTATGGTGAGCTTGGTGGCAGTGGTCATTAAGCCGAGACATAGTGGAGAAGAGTCTCTACATATGTTGCAGGGATGTTTTCCTTGTGTGGAAAGGTCGACATCGTGGATGATGATGATCTTGGTGGATGGCTACCGGGATGGCATGTTGTCGAGGACGACAACGATTTCAGGTGGAGGAGGATGTAAGGTCCTTGGATACGGGCGCGTTCGGGCGCCGGGCGAAGTCACTGTGCACGGGCGCACGGGCGGGCGTAGGCGCACGGGCGGGCACGGGCTGCACGACCGGCGGGCGGGTCTACACAACAGACGGGCGGGTCTGTACGACAGGCGGGCGAGGCTGCACGGCAGGCGGGTCTGTACGACAGGCGGGCGGGTCTGCACGACGGACGGGTGAGCGCACATGGGCGGGTGAGCGCACACGGAAATGCGACGAAACCGTGAACAGAAAAGCGACGAAACCAGCAAAACTTATGAATGCGACTAAGTGTTAGGAGTTTTTTATAGCGACTTGGAAGGAAGCTTGCATGAGGGCAAGGCCGACTTGAAGAGGAGCGTTTATGGGCGTGTGGATGCCAATTTGGGGGTCGGCCAAGGGGCTAACGCCCACATGAGGGACCACACATAAAACCATGTAAGATGCATATATATAAAGGAGCTTGAGCGCTCATTTGTTCACCATCGAATCACATTCTCTCATACGCATAAGAGGGGTAAAACTGCGCAGCGGTAAAAGAGACTACGCATATCTCATGCGTAGGTCTTATAAGGTGCAGTTTTGGAGTTTTATGCCGGTTGGAGGGTGACAAGCGTGCTGGGGTTTGAGATATGTGTGTAGGACTTGGTGAGAAGGTCGAGTGGCTTGGGTGAGCACTTCTTCTTGTGCAAGGGTGCACACGGTTGTAAAGCAGGTTGCTTGTATTGTAAAATTGGTTAAGTGTGAGACTTGGTTCGGCCAAGACACACTGTTGTACTGTAATCTGATATTCTTGATATAATATATTGTTGGGCAGACTTTTCGGGAGTTGCCCCTCCCTTTATACTTGTTTGCAATTGTTGATGTTCTTGGTTAATTGCATATGGATAATGAATGAGTATGGGCTTCATTAAAGTATAAAGGATAATGCTTTTATTCAGTTGCAAAAACACAGACTAAGTATGTTAATGTTGGAGTAGGCGTAGTCCACGAATGTTAGTATTGTTAAAAAGAAAGCGTTCGGTGGTGCCGCACCTCGCTACAAGTGGTTGGAAAACTACCGCAGGTGTAGGGGCGTGACACTTTCTGTCAACTAGTTTAAATAAATATAGCTTAGTTAAATTATTTTAAAATGTTATCATTTTAAATTTTAAAATGTTATAGTTATAGTTAGATTAATTTTAAATTGTAGTTAAATGTATTATTAAATTTTGTAAATTAACATTATTTGTATTGCAAAATAAGAATAATTATAATTTATATTTAGTTTTTTATAATTTGAGAATATAGTCTTATGAAAATATTTTTAATTTATATATGTAATTTTAAATAATTGTTTTAAATTGTATATGTAATTTTAAATAATATATTTTTATTAAATGATATTAATCATTAACTATTTTTATAAATAATAATATAAAATGATTATACTCATTAGCATTAAGTTTATTACTTTCTTAAAACAAATTGTATCATAAATGCCCATCTTACACCTTGATGTGATCTATGTACTTCTAGTTAATTAATAGAGGTAATGGATACATTAATAGAGGCAAAAGGCAATAATATGTTCAATTTGATGGCCAATGAAATTGAACATAAATAAATTAAATTATTTTAAGAAAATTATATATTTCAATGTGCAAGGTTATACAATAAAAATTTTTGCAATTTTTTTTGTCAAACCCAAACTAATATGAGTTTGACCAAAAACTCATTGAGATATCTACTGCCTTATAACAAAAATAAAAAGTAATAATAAACTAATAAAATTTTATAAATAAAATTTTTCTCTATTAATTTATTCCATATTTATAAATGAACCTTTGTTCTATTAATTTTATTCGTATTTACTTTAATGAAATAATAATATAATACCTTAATTGAATTGGATTCAATGAATCATAACATAGAGTGCTAAACTCTCTATGTAAATTCTATCTTCAAAATATGTTTCTGGTGCGGCATCTAAATCTATATTGAAATTAGAAATTACTAACAGACATTTATTTTGATACATGCTTTTGATTGTAAGTGTTTGTCTAAGTTAGCTTTTAATTGATTGATGTTGAGGGAAACTCATGAGAATCAATTGACTAATTTATTAATATGGGTAAGATTATATATTTATTTATTATTATTGATAATATATATGTTTGAAATTTAGTTAATTATTTATTTATATTATTATTTGAAGTATTTTATTTTATTTTTTTAATATTTTAGAAAAAATATAGTACTTATTATATATATCTTTTTATAATAAGGATAGTAATAGTGTGGAATTTTTTAAAGAGGATCTTATTATATTTTTGACCCAAAATAAATTTTATCAATTTAAAGTAAAAATTATTAATATTTTGGAAAAAATTTAGGACTTTGTTACTTTGGTGATGTTTAATGAATTTTATCTTTTTTAAAAAAAAAATTTAGATGAAATATGATATCCATTGCCAATCATCATAATATTAAGAGTGAGGAAGCTAGTTCCTTTCATCTCTCTTTGGATTTCTACTAGATGGAGTACCATGTTATATTAGTTCTAATATTCTTCTATTTACTAGAGAGAGTACTATGTTATATTAGTTCTAACATTGTTCTATTTACTACATGGAGTATCATGTTATATTATTTCTAATATTATTAATGTGAGCAAAGTGATACTTTAGTAGTGCCTAAGGAATTTCCCACTTCTTATACATTTTTGTTAAATAGAAGATGTCACTAGAAATAGAATTTGGAATTGTTCTTAGTGCGACGTTTTGGAAGATTTTATGATGGGTTTTTCTGGTCAAATTTCTTTGAAATCGGGTAGGAATTTATTGAAATCACAAGCTTGATAGGTAATCGTGTGCAATCGAAGTGCCCTAGGGGTTTTCTAGGGTGCTAAATCCATATATATAGTCAAGAAACTAGTTTAAATAACAAAAATCAATATTTCACCTCAAAATTTTTCACCAGATTTCGGTAACAAAAAGTCCAAAAAATCGCACTAAAGACAACTCCATAGAATTTAGAGTAAAACGTGAATTGACTAATACAATATAAATTTTCTAATCCTTCTCCAATTGTTCCAAAATTATATTGTAATTATAAAATTATATGTCTCATTAAAAATGATTTCATAATTGACTTAAACCAAATGATCAAATTAATTAATCGAAAAATATCCCTTGACAGACAAAATCTTAATATAAATAATAAATTAAATGGTATGCAAAATAATTATATAAATAAATTTAATAATCTTAAAGTTGAAAGCCATATACACTATATTGTTCTTTTCATTAAAGATAATATATTTTTCTTTTCATTAAAAATAATATTTGAAGGTATGATTATAAGTAATGATGCTACAATTTATAATATATGAGGTTTTACTCTATGATTTTTATCGTACCAATGAATCTTTGTTGCTAATATTCTTGAGCCATTTGGATTAATGTGGAGGATTCATTTTTCATTGTATTGGATTACTTCATAGAAAAATTTGACTGGGGACCATACTTCTCCTTGATTGGATAGTAAATTATGGTAATAATCTCATATGTACTTGCATTATTGATTACCCCTTAATTGTGCATTTGATGGATATACATTATACTATCTCATTAAAGTGGTTGGTGTATCTTACACTATGATGATGGCTACGATATATATGTTTTATGATTATGATTGTTCAATTTTCTTAATGGCATTTACATGATTATGTGGTATTATCTATTGAAATAGGAGGGATATTTTAAATGGTTCTTAAATACTGGATACGTGATGGGAGATACACTTCACGATTGTATGAGTTATCCTTTTTTATTTCATGATTATGTTGTGGATTCCTAACTCATGGTCCATTTGTGGAATTCTTCAAGCTAACTTAAATTTATAATATCACAATTGCTAGACATCAGCTAGTGGGGATATTGTGACCGAAGATTGTGACGAGGGTGGACAGGCTGCGTCAACTATATTGTGATTGAGCTGGAAGCCCATTGAATGATTACGATTTTCACCGTCAACCCCTTCACCGAGATTTCCATCAATAACATGACACAATAAAATCCCACAATTACACGTCATAGGTTAGAGGTTTATGATAATAAATAATATATTAAGATATTGAAAATTGGAGTTGTTTAGTGTAATATTTTGGAAGTTTTTCGGTAGACTTTTCTGGTTTAATTTCTTTAAAATTTGGTAGGAATTCATTGAAATCACAAAATTGATGGGTAAATCCTGCACAATAAAAATGTCCTAGAAATTTTTCATAGTGCTGAATCCATATATACAATAAAAAAATTAATTCAAATAACACAAATCAAAATTTTCACCAGATTTTAGCACCAGAAATCCAAAAAATCACACTATAAAAACTATCACTGCAAAATCATTAACTCACTGAAATCATTAACTCACTGAAAATCCCTGTAAAATCAGATAGCATAAATCTTTCTCGATATACCTGTGAAATCAGATAGCATAAATCTTTCTCGATATATCTCAATTATCCTTTTGTAAAGTAATTCACTTCGTCCCTTTTTGCAACGGGAAAGTCATGGAGACTGGCGGGTTTCAATGGGTAATAAATTTGTTGTATCCCAAAATCCATCAGCAGCGCATATCGCGCTAGACAAGAACATTTAAACGCCCCCGACAATTATAATGCAGCAACCCCATCACCAACACCGCCCAAAGCAGCCAATCCCGCGATATATTTTCGGGCGGTATATTCGTGTTGTGGGAGCGGACTGTCCAAATAACACTGTAGAAGAGGAAAGTGTATGGTTTATGGGCTGGCCACATGCACCATCTTTTGCAGAACTGCCGGGAGCTTGAATCAGAGTACAAGATTGTTATTTTTAAACAAAAGAAAATAATAGCGGATGGCGAAATTTCAGAATACAGAGGGCCCAACAACTCTGAACCGACGCATAAACCCGGTGCTCCAATCCAACATTCCTACCTACAATATGTCTTATATAAAATGAGTAATAATATTGTCGACTCTCCCATGATAGGGGACGCTCGCAGTTTTATATCACATGATCAATCCGAACAGGAGCATTGGCCACTGGTCGTGAATGAAAAATATTTTGTTAAAAACCAGCATCTGCGTATGCATGCCTCGTATACATATCACTTCAACATTATCCCCATATTTACTTGTATTCGTTGCTTTTATAACATTGTTTATATTGTGTTCCCAACACACTCGCCAGCACAAGATCATTGTGAAAAATAACTTAGTGGAATATATTTAATCTTTGTGTGTTTCTCAGCGAAAAAATCATTGCTTACTAATCTATGCCGACATGAGATAAAATCTTATTTAAACATAACCTTACATAATATAATAATAAACTGATACAGATTTATAAATGAACCTTTGGTGCGTTAATTTTATTCAGATTAACTTTAATGAAATAATAATATAATGCGTTAATTGACATGGAGTGCTAAACACTTTATGTACATTCTATCTTCAAAATATGTTGCTTTAAGAATAATTAATAAATTATTTGCTACCACACCTATACCTATATTCAAATTCCTAAACAAACATTTATTTTGATACATGCTTTGGATTGTAAGTGTAAGTTAACTTTAATCGCTTGAGGTTGATTGATGTTTAGGGAATTTGAGAAGAATCAATCGAAAAATTTATTAATAATGGTAAGATTATATATATATTTATGGGATATTATTTATTTATTATTAATAATAATATATAGGTTTGAAAACTTGTGAATTCTTTATTTTTATTTTTATTTTTAAAGGATATTTCTTCGGTATCTTTTATAAGAAATATATTAATAATATGGAAAAAGATTTAAAGAAGATTTTGTTATTTTGTTAATGTTTAATGAATTTTATCATTTTTTTTAAATGAAACTTATTAATAATTTGGAAAAATTTTAAAGATGATTTTTTTAGATACGAGTCTTTCGGACTAATCACATCTACATGATTTGGTTGACATTTCGAATCAACTAATGTGGTCCATCCTCAAAACCACATTGTATGGATGCATCATTGTCTAGAATTAAATGCAGAAAAATTAGTTAAATTAGTAAACCAAATATGTAAAATAATATTTATCACTTAAATTAATTAATCAAATAAATAAAATAATATTAATTATTAGAGGAGAAAATTTTATTTGGTTAATATTTAATGCATTTTATCACTTTTTCTCTAAATTTTTTTTATATAAAATATAATATCTACTTTCAACCCTAATAATATTTAGAGCGAAAAAATTAATTCATTGTCATCCCTCCATAGATTTCTCATTTGATTATTCTATTTATTTACCATTTGAAGTACCATATTATAATAGTTTTAATATCATTAATGTGAGGAAAGTGATACCTTAGTGGTGCCTAAGTTATTTGCCCACTTCTTACATAGACTTAAATGGAAGATGGCACGATATTAAATACAAAATAGAATTTAGAGTGAGGTGTGAATGGACTAATAAGAAAATAGAATTTAGAGTGAGGTGTGAATGGACTAATACACTTGAAAATTTCTAATCCTTTTCTAATTGTTCCAAAGTTATATTGCAGTTATAAAATTATATGTCTCATTAAAAAAGGTATTTCATGATTGGGTTAAACTATATAGAATTTAACAAAAAGGATTAAATTAATTCACTTAAAATTATTTTTGAGACAAAAAAATATTAATATAAATAATGAATTAAATACTATATAAAATAATTATTTAACTAGATTTAATAATCTTAATGTTGAAAGTAATTTACACTGTATTGTTATTTCATCAAAGATATTATTTTCTTTGTTGAATGTATGGCTATAACAAATGATGATACAACATATAATCTATGAGGTTTTAATTTAGGAGAATAATGAATGAAACAAATATAGAACTGATGTGCGTAACCTTTTGAATAATATCAATATCTCAGCAGAGGGCTGCTATAAATATTTACACAGTGAAATAGCTTTTATGATGACGATGAGAAGAAATAGAAAAGTAATATGATTGCCATAGTTTTCAAATATAAAGCTATATAATCATAAGTATGAAAACCTTTAAACTACATTTACAAGTTTGAGAAAATACACATGAACTTACAAAAGATGATGATGATTTATTAATTTTGAGGGAACTAATTAAACAAACAGTCCATTAATTCATTCTCTTTATAGATTATTAATTCAGAAAGCTTATAGCAATAGCTTGAAATACAATTACTCCTACCTAGTTATCTCTGCAAGACACAAGTATATGAAGAAAAACATAATGAATGACACTAGAAACACTTACAGGAAACACCAACTGTGCAAAACAGAATCCAAAATCCTTTGCTTTGTATTAATGATCCAGAAAGATTAATTACATGAGATATCTAGAAATGCTTCTTCAAGGGTGCAAACCATGATAACTCGTGAGGAGAGTTATTTATACAACAGTAGGACGAAAAATATCCTAAACTGCTTTTAAAAAAATAGATTATTTACACAATCAAAAATAAAATTATCTAATGATTTGGCACTGCATTAGTGTTCCGCTATTTAATGACTATCACTGAAAAAGTTGAAAAGTGGTTGAAGTTGGATGACTGTTCCCTCAAAAGATGAATGTTATTCAATAATCCTTAATCGAGTAAATATGTTAATTCTTCCCAGCGTTTCTTATTTAGGATAGGAATATTTGTTACCTTGCTATAGATTTCATCCATCTCGGTGTACTTAGTAAAAGTGGGCTTTGCCAGAAATATATGCTTGATTTCATCCAAGATGAAGAAAGAATCCTCGAGTGTTTTTGCTATGAGAGCTAATGTTGTTGATCCTTTGATATTGGCGACTGAAGCTGCATCGGTGCCCACCTCTGATAACTTCTTGACATAATCCTCGATTTCTTTGGCCATTGGTTCCTCAGATGCTAGTAGTTTCAGTTGTTTCTTTAATGTTGTATACTCTATTTTGACAGTGAATTTCTCCTTCTTCTTAATATAGGCTTTTGAATAGGTTTTCTTTCGAGTCTTGGAGTAAACAAGTTTTGTGACTAGTATCATAACTGTTTATCCAAGCTCTGGTCTTCGGCTGATTACCTGTAAAATTCTACAATAATTAAGAAAACACCGGTTCACGAGGAAGGCGATTAATGACTTTGTTTGCAGAGGGATGCCTGAGGAAGGAGTTGTGGCATCATTTTGAATGTAAATGGAGGTGAAACTACGTTGCAGAGGTTCAGGGTGGTGCTAAGGGGTTTAATGGGTTTTATCTTTGAAACAGATGAAAGACATGAAAACGAAGGTTTTCAGGGTTTTAAGGTGTAATGGGTAACTTCTTTGAATATGGTGTGAAAACTCATGTTTGGATAATCGATGATTTACCGGGTTGGCGAGGAGGCGGTATTAAGGGATCGTCACATTGCATATGAGGTGAAGGCGGTTTTAAGGAGGGATCACCCGATATAGTCCATTCATTGACACGTAGCAGTAAGGAGGCCAAGGAAAATTGCTTTATCAAGTGGGTATTGTCTAGCCATCGGGCGTGGCCAATATGGATGTAGAACGTTGGAATAGGCAGAAGTTGATCTAATGGTAGTTGGGTATAGGAAGCACGTGGGCGATAAAGCATGGGCTTATGATGTGGCCCAACACTTTAAACCTTGGCGGTATGGGTTTATTTAAGGTTAATGTTAGGTTTAATTTCTCTGACAGAAGATATGAATTGAACGTGACGTGGAGTGGCGGTAAATGACTATGAAGGATACTGCATTCTAGGGTAAGACATAGTGGTTTGTGATTTTGGGATTTCTAGTCCCGAAAGACTAAAAGGTAACTTTTGTGGTTTACTAGGTGGTATTAAAGTCTGCCCATTTCGCCCCCCCGTCAATAAACTTTGGATGATGAATGAGGGCCGAAAGGGAGTGTGGGCTGTATGATTGCGGAGGAGTGTGCGGGATGAGAGGTGAGGTGGAGGGAGTTTATCGTATGAGCAGGGAATGAATGGTGGGGTCACGATATGATAGGCAGATGTGACGGTTGTGGGTCCAGGTGATTTAATGAACGAAGTGATAGAATATTGCAAATCACACTTTCTTTCACCCAATAGTTCATTCACTTATGAATGATGTGATGCGATATGATCCTATGGTCAAGAATCAACAGTCATACAACAGTTGACAGCATTATCGCACATCGCACTTTCTTCCACCCAATGGTTCATTCACTTATAAATGATGCGATGCAATATGATCCTTTAGGAAATAACCATTTCATCATTTTAACCTTTCACATTTCTACCTACCCTTCTATTCCTAACATTTTACTTATCCTCCCAGGCTGCATTTGAACTAGCAACCCAATATTTTCTTTTTATGAACAATCTATCTCTATACCTTATTTCTTCCATTGGCTCAGATTAAACTATTGAGCCAATTTATTTTCTCCCTATGAGAATTAATTTAAAACAAATCCAATTATGATGCAACTGTATAATTGGATAAAATAACCTAGTGTGGCATCTAAACAAACTGCACACAACTATTATTTTTCAAACTAAATTTAGAACAAAGTAGTGGCATTTAGATTTGCAAACTTTCAGAGTTTATTTCTTTTTCTTTTCTGTCTAACCTAAAATTTTATTTTGCCTTTATTTTTTAGGGCATCTACCCTAACATTTTCTTTGACATCGACATATTTATCAAAATATTTTCCTAACATTTTTTTATTCAATATTCTTTTTGTCCATATCCTATCTTAACATTCTGTAAATACATTTTCATTTTTTGTCTAATTTATTCAAACTTATCAAAACCAAAAAATGCTACAACATTGGCTCCGATTAGGGACTGCTTTCTCCTATAGGATGCGAAGAACCTGCAAATCCATGTGCCTTCTCCTCGGGCTATGGAGTCCTTTGATGTAAAAAATATAACTGACAGCTTAAAAAGTAAAAGAAACTGGAATTTTTACAATGAAATGTATCCCAAATTCTTATTACTAAATGAAATGTTTGAGAAACCTTCCATTTACAGGATAAGTGGAATATAGTCCCTCAAGATTTTTAGCACAAAAGTGTTGTTACCCTTTACTTCAGAAATTGCTAAATGACCAAACCATAGGTTATCAAACTTACCATGCTTTCCCTTTTCCTCCCTCCTAGAGTCCCATCTTAGAACTAGGTCACCTTCCCTGAAGTCCATTTTTCTTGCTCTTCTGTCAAACATGCTTTTCATCTTATTCTGATATTTCTTCAATTTGTATTGAATTTCATCACTGTTTTCATTTAGTTCAATAATATGATTTATTCTTCTTGAACAATCATTAGGTTCATCTGTTGAGTTGTGAAAGAATTTAAAAACTGGGAAATCCAAATTCGTGGGAAAAGATGCATCTTTCCCATAGACTAACTGAAAAGGAGATTTCCCAGTAGATCTTTTTGGAGTCATTCTGTTTTCCCATACTGCATAAATTAAATGAGAGTCCCAACTCTTTTTATGATTTGCTAGGGTCTTTTTGATTACCTTTACTAGACTTTTATTTGAGGATTCCATGAGGCCATTACCTTGAGGGTAGTATGGAGTTGAATGATGTAACGGAATGTGATATTTTTAGTAAAACTCAATCATTTTAACACTAGAGAATGTTGATGCATTATTTGTGATAATTTGACTTGGGCAACCAAACCTAGATAAGGTATTTTCTTCAATGAATTTAATTACTACCGAATCGATAGCATTTCTTACCGGAATTGCTTCTACCCATTTAGTGAAGTAGTATGTTGTTGTGAGGATCCATCTGTGTTGATTACTTGAAGTGGGATGGATTTCTCCAACAAAATCTAATCCCCATTGAAGGAAAGGTGCTTAGATTATTCATGGCACTAGTGGAAGAGTTGCTAGTTTCTTCTTACCAACAAACATCTGACAAGGAACACAACCTCTGACCTTTGCCCCGACTTGTAAGAACAATGTTGGCCAATAAAATCCTCCCCTTAAAATCTTGTATGCTTTTTCTCTCAAAGCATAATGTCCTCCACAAAATCCTGCATGAAACTAATCAATGATTCCTTTAGTTTCTGATTCTGTTAAACATAATAACAAAATATTCAGTCGATCTTTCCAGTACAAATTTGAATTTATGATGTAGTATTTGACTGCATCCGATTTAAGTTTTTTACACTTGGCTTTGGAAAATGATGCTGGGCATTCAAAATGGAGCAGAAAATTTACAATGTCTTGATACCAATCTGACAATAGAAATTTTTCTTCAATATGTAAAGCGATAATCTGATCTGAAGGTAAAGGTTCTTGTGGATTCTTTTCCTTAGGTTGAAGAGAAGGTTCTTGTGGATTCTCCCCTTGTAAAATTAGGAAAGGTTCTTATGGATTCTTCCCTTGTACAAGGATAGAAGGTTCTTGTGGATTCTTCCCTTGTCCTTCTAAAATAGAATTGATTCCAAGCATTGCAATTGGATTCTGCTAGAAGCTTGGCTAATCCCTGGCCTTTTACTAGCTTTGTAGTTTTGATAGTTAGATCAAACTCAAGTATTTGAGTGATCCACGTACCTTTTTTTTTCCATCAGTGTTAGGTTGAGTTAAAACGATTTTTACAACACCATTAGGAACATAAGAAGTAATAGGTGAATGCAGGACATACATCTTGAAAGATTTCAGGGCTTGAATGAGGGCATAGGCTTGCTTCTCGATTATGTCATACTTAAGCTTGGCATCTCTCATAACCTTAATGAAAAAGGCTATGGGCTGGTCATGGGAATCTTCATTCTTTTGTAATAGAAAAACAACAAGGCTTGTTTCTAAGGCAAAGGAAAAGATATTGAATGGTTTAGTATAATCAGGGCTAGCCAAGGTGGGAGCTTTGGAAATAGCTTTCTTGATCTGATCAAATGAATGCCTAGAAGAGACAACCCATTTAACTTCATGATCCTTTCAGGGAATGTTAGTTGTATCTTTTACAATCTCTGCATAATTCGGGATGAATATCCTTAAAAAATTAATCTTACCTAAAAAAGCTTGAATTTCTTTCTTGTTTCTAGGTAAGGTTAATGTTTCAATGGAAGACACATGCTTGGGATCAATTACCACTCCTTCCTTTGAAATTATATGGCCCAATAGTTTTCCTTCTTTGATAGCAAACAAGGAATTTTTGAGGTTCAATGATATCCCAAATTTCGTACACCTGGCAAAAACCTTAATCAAGTGCTTTAGATATTTCTGATCATATTTAAAAAAAATAGTAGTGCCATCAAGATAAATAACCACAAATTTGTTTACTTGACCCATGAAAGCTACATCCATAGCTCTTTGAAATGTTTCTCTAGCATTTGGTAGGCCAAATGGCATTCTAGCGTACATAAATGTACCCCAGGTTGTAGTGAAGGTTGTCTTTTCCCTATCTACTTGATCAACATTCACCTGATTATAACCTGAAAAACCACCAAGCATAGAAAGTCTTTGTGCTCCTGAAACCATTTGAGGTAACTGATCCATTTTGGGCAAAGGGTAATTATCCTTTAAAGATGCTTTTTTCAAATTTCTAAAGTACACACAAAGCCTGATTTCTCCATTCTTTTTCCTAACAGGAACTAAATTTCCAACACAATTAGAATATCGAAGAGGGAGAATGATATGGGCATCTAGAATTTTCTTAATTTCCTTTTTGATAGTTGTTAGAAGGGCTGCATTAATCCTCCTAAGTTTTTGTTGATAAGGTACTACTTCTGGCTTCAAAGGGGTCTTATGTTGTATTAATGAAGTATCATAATCTTTTAGATCAGCATATGACCAAGCAAAAACATCCTTATAATTTTGAGGTAACTTAAGATATTGGGTTTTAATCTCATGGTCTAGAGGTGCATAGATTTTGATGGTTTTGACATCATCATTTGTTCCAATGTTAATTTCTTCTATGTCATATTCTGAAGAAATGGACCGAGGATTTCAAAGGACATCATTTTCATCAAAAAAAATTTCTAAAGGTAACAAGCCTTTGGGAAAAAAGTGTTAGACAATTGAATAATATCATGATCAGCAGTTTTTGAACTGAATCCTGAAATATCATTCTCACTTGTATTTTCATTTATTTCAGATTTATCTTTATCAATTTGTAGAACAGAAAATCGATCTACAACTTGCAGAAAAGATTTCAAGTGTTCATCATCTTCAAATATTTGCCAGTGTTTCAGATTGTCTGGGATAGATGGTCTGTACTTGACATGTATTTGGTAGAGTAAATTAGTCTGATAAGGAATTTTAAATGAACTAGTAGAAATAGATAATAAATCTGCATGAATATTTTGATCTCTTGGAATATAAGTCAAATTAAAATCATCAAATAAGTTTTCGACTGAATCCCATACTTCATTTCGGTAATACCTAAGTCTAGGGTGTTTAGTCTGGCAAATATTTCTCACTTGTTTCAATAAGTTCTGAATTAGTAAAAACACTTAAGTTTTGAACCTTTAAGCTTTTGGCTAATTGCAATCCCAAAAGGAAAGATTCATATTCAGCCACATTATTTGTAACTTGGAAGTCGAGCTTACATGATTCGGTAATGTTTTCTTTTTCTGGTGATATTAAAACTACTCCAGCTTCTGATCCATCTTTTGTACAGGATCCATCAAATAATAGTTTCCATATATTAGTTTGATTTGGTACTGGACTTTCAATTACATCTTCAATTTTAACTTGAGTTTCATGCACTTGGTTTGAAGAGAGTTGAAAGCAACCAAAATCTTGGTCAATTGCATAAATGGGATGGTTCCTTAGCTGGTTTGTTTTGCAAACAGTGTGCACAAATCTCACCTCCCTACATAATCTTAGTTGTTCTCCCCCATAAACTAGAATAGTAGGATAAGACATATCCATCTGAATAGTTCCCCCTAATTTGGCACAACAATACCTAGAAAGGAGCATTCCAAATTTGGGAGGGATATCTGTGACAACTATATCAAGTACTACACTTTTCACTGGAATTTGGGCAAGGGTGACTACTAAATCCCTAATCCATCCTAAGCAATGCACCCTTCTAGAATCAAAGGTGTAAGAGTCATGATAGGATCTAGTTATCTCAAGTTTCATATTATCCATGATAGTTTTTGGCATGAGGTTTTTTGATGCTCCACAATCAAGCATACAATTATACGACATGGAATCATTTGTCTTAAGAGTTACATAGAAAGGAGGCACTATTTCATTTATCATATCTGAGCTTGGGCCAAAAACAACTACTAGCTTTTCATCTTGCAGACTGATGATATCACCTTTAGCATCAACCAAGGTATTTTATATCCATTTGGAGACTTGATTTTTACACCCAGGGTTTTTAGAAAGTTCTAAAAGAGGAATTTGGATTTTAACTCTTTCTAACTCTCTTTCAACATTAAATGTAGTCAATGTATTTTATCCATTTTGAGGAATATCAATTGGCTTTTCTAATGGTCGAATAAAAGTCAATTGAGTTTGAGCAGTTTTGACACGAGATTCAATTACTAGAGTTTCCTTAGGAGATCTTCCACGGCCATTCCTAGGCCTAAGGTCATATCTTTTGTTCAACTCTACAATTAAAAATTCAGAGAAGGCATGGTATTTAGAAACCTGTGAAGATTCTTGATCTTCTTGAACCTGATTTTGTTATGTAAGAGGAATAATAATTGTTTGATCAGAGGAAGTATCCATATTATTAATATCTTCTGTGATGGTCATAGTATTATCATCAGGTTGTTGATCATCTATCAACAAAGGAGTGGGACTCTGCTTATCATTACTAGGTCTCTGAAGAATCTATAATTGTGGATTTCTTTTATACTGACCTTGATTTTGATTTTGGGTTTTGGAAACTGTTTGTTGAATTGTCCTAGGTTGAGTCCCAATATTAGAAATTATATTAGATATATTTCTAAGAATAGAAGTTATTTCATCTATTTTAGAATCTTTAGTTTTAGTCTTAGTGGAACTAGAAGCCTATGGTGTTGATTTGAGTTTTCTTTGGCCCTTTTCCTCTTTAACTTTCAAATAAGTTGAAGCAGCCTTGTTTGATTCTACCTCAATAGCATTTGTTTGCCTATCTTCAAGAATTATTGAATTTCTCCCTCTCAGCATAACAGAAAAATCATCATCAAAGGCTTTAGAAAATCTAGACATTGCTACTGCTACAGGGGGTTTACAATCAAGGGGCACTTTATGATAAAGCTTATTGAATCTTTTGATAAAGTCTAATATAGGTTCACCAAAATTTCTTTTAAGTTCATCAAACTCAGTGAGAAAGTAGAGAGGATATTTTTTCACACCCCACTAGTTTTGAAATATGTTTGTAAGTTCTTCACAATTTCTAATGGTGTTTGCATGTAACTGCCTAAACCAAATTCTTACATTTCCCTCAAGTGATTATACAAACAACCTTATGTAAACGTTTTCTTTTTCAATATTCATGTTATCTGTAAAGTCTAAAAAGGCTTGAAAATGGTCTTAAGCAGAAGGGTTGGTTTCTCTATTATACCTGGGAAGCTATTTCAAGTATCCAGCTAGGAATGCATCGAGATTATGAGGTAATACTAAAGCTTCATATCTAGCCTATAGAATATGTTGGAAAGCCATAGTAGGAGGTGGTTTATGAGGTGTTTGTGTGGATGAAGAAGTTGAATAAGACAAAGGAGTTGAAGAAGGTGATTGAGGGGGTGCAGAAATAGTTGGAGGTGAAGAAGGAGGGGATCTCCTGAATGATTTCAAAGGAGTTTTAAGAACTAACTTCTGGACCTGTGGATGAATACCTTCCTTTGTTTCAAAGAGTGGGTTTGGATACACAGAGAAGGTCTCTTCGATTTGTTCAGAAGTAGAAGCTTCAGGTTGTCCAAAAGTGGGAGGAAATGAATAAGTGGTAGGGGATATGAAATCTATTGGTTTATATTATGGTAAATTAACACCCAAGTTAGACTTAGTTTTAGGTGATCCTGGTGGTAGCGAGGGTTCTGGATGAGATTCAAATGAATGAATGAGGAATGCTGATTTAAAATCAACTCCCTTGTTTAAGAGTTCAACAACACTAGGTGATAGGTGGGAGTAATCTCGATTGGATGGATGTTACTATAAGGATCAAATGATGGTAAATCTTCAGACTGCAAGACTGGCTTTTCTCATAATTGTTTTAGGATCTAACAAAGGATCAACTAAGTTACCCTCTGAATGAGATCAAGTGTGCTTAAAAGGTGCCAGTCTGGAGAGTGGAGTCGCTAGGTGAAGGATTTTAACCCTTCTAGACCTTTAATCACCTTAAAGGAATAGAATACATATCATTGCCCCAGGAAAATGTAATGAAATTCAAGTCCCCAGCAACAACGCCAATTTGATGTTGTACATTTGAGATAGTAATGGTTAGTTATTATGCCAGAGCATCTAAGATAAATGTCTTGGGGATTTTGTTTTAATTTCGGAGACCAATGAATGAAACAGATATAGAACTGATGTGCCTAACCTTTTGAATAATATCAATATCTCAGCAGATGGCTGCCATAAATATTTACACAGTGAAATAGCTTTTATGATGATGATGAGCAAAAACAGAAAAGTAATATGATTGCCACAGTTTTTAAATAGAAAGCTAAATAAATATAAGTATACAAACTTTTAAACTACGTTTACAAGTTTGAGAAAATACACATGAGATTACAAAAGATGCTCATGATTTATTAGTTTTGAGGGAACTAGTTAAACAAACAGTCCATTAATTCATTCTCTTTATAGATGTTCACTTCAGAAATATTATAGGAATAGATTGAAATACAATTACTCCTACCTAGTTATCTCTGCAAGACACAAGTATATGAAGAAAAACATAATGAATGACACTGGAAACACTTACAGGAAACACAAACTGTGCAAAATAGAATTCAGAATCCTTTTCTTCGTATTAATGATGCAAAAAGATTAATTACATCATATGTCTAGAAATGCTTCTTCAAGGGTGCAACCCATGATAACTCATGAAGAGAGTGATTTATACAATAGTAGGATGAAAAATATCCTAAACTACTTTTACAAAAATAGATTATTTACACAATCAAAAATAAAATTGTCTAATGATCTGACACTGCTTTGGTGTTGCGTTGTTTGATGACTATCATTAAAAACCTTGAAAAGTGGTTGAAGCTAGCTAATTGTTCCCTCAAAAGCTGAATGTTTCTCAATAATCCTTAATCAAGTAAATATGTTAATTCTTCCCAGCGTTTCTTATCTGGGATAGAAATATTTGCTACTCTCCTATAGATTTCATCCATCTCGATGTATTTAGTAAAAGTGGGCTTTACCAAAAATATATTCTTCATTTCATCCAGGATGAAGAAAGAATCCTCGAGTGTTTTTACTATGAGAGCTGGTGTTGCTGATCCTTTAATATTGGCAACTGAAGATGCATGGGTGCCCACCTTTGTTAACTTCTTAAGATAATCCTAGATTTCTTTGGCCATTGGATCCTGAGATGCTGGTAGTTTCAGTTATTTCTTTAATGTTGTATACTCTGTTTGGTTCCTCTATTTTGACTGTCAATGTAGCCTTCTTCTTAATATAGGTTTTTGAATAGGTTTCTTTCCGAGTCCTCGATTAAACAATTTCTGTGACTAGTATCAGAATTTTTTATCGAAGCTCTGGTCTTTGGCTAATTTCCTGCAAAATTCAAAAATAATTAAGCAAACATCGGTTTGTAGGGAAGGCGATTGATGGCTTTCTTTGCACAGGGATGCCTAAGGAAGGAGTTGTGGCAGAATTTTGAACGTAAATGGAGTTGAAACTACGTCACAGAGGTTCATGATGGCGCTAAAGAGTTTAATGGGTTTTATCTATAAAACAGGCGAAAGGCTCGAAAACGAAGGTTTTCAGGGTTTTAAGGTGTAACGAGTAACTTTTTTGAATATGGTGCGAAAAATCATGTTTGGATAATCGGTGGTTTATCCGGTTAGCAGGGACGAGGTATTAAAGGGTCGTCACACCGCTTATGAGGCAAAGGAAATTTTCAGGAGGGGTCACCCGTTATAGTCCATCGATTGCGATGTAGCAATCGGGAAGCCGAGGAAATCCACTTTATCGGGCGGGTATTGTTTGGCCATCGGGCGTGATCGATATGGATGTGGAGCGTTGGATTAGGCAGAAGTTGATATAACGGTAGTCGGGCATAGGAAGCACATAGGCAATAAATCATGGGCTTAGGATGGGGTCCAATCCTTTAAACCTTGGTGGTATGGGTTTATTTAGGGTTAATGATGGGTTTAATCGATCGGACGAGAGATATGAAGTGAATGTGATGTGGAGTAGCGGTAAACGACTATGAGGGATATCGCATTCAGGGGTAAGACATAGTGGTTTGTGGTTTTGGGATTTCTAGCCCTGAAAGACTAAAAGGTAACTTTTGTGGTTTATATAGGTGGTATTAAAGACTGCCCATTTCGGACCCCCCCACGCGAGAAATTTCGGATAGTGAATGAAGGCCAAAAGGGAGTGTAGGCCATATGATTGCGAGGAGTGTGCGTGATGAGAGGTGAGGTGTAGGGAGTTTATCGTATGAGCGGGGAATGAACGGTGGGGTTGCGATATGATAGGTAGACGTGGAGGCTGTGGGTCTGGGTGATTTAGAATGAAGTGATAGCATATCACAAAACGCACTTTCTTCCACCCAATAGTTCATTCACTTATGAATGATGCGATGCGATATGATCCTATGGTCAGGAATCAATAGTCATTCAACGGTTGACAACATTATCACACATCGCACTTTCTTCCGCCCAATGGTCCATTCACTTATGAATGATACGATGCGATATGATCCTTTAGGAAATAACCATTACATCATTTCAAACTTTCACATTTCTACCTACCCTTCTATTCCTAACACTTTTACTTATCCTTCCAGAGTGCATTTGAACTAGCAACCTGATATTTTCTTTTTATGAACAATCTATCTCTATACCTTATTTCTTCCATTGGCTCAGATTAAACTGATGAGCCAATTTATTTTCTACCTATGAGAATTAATTTAAAACAAATCCAATTATGATGCCACTATATGATTGGATAAAATAACCTAGTGTTGCATCTAAACAAATTACACACAACTATTATTTTTCAAACTAAATTTAGAACAAAGTAGTGGAATTTAGATTTGCAACACTTTCATAATTTATTTCTTTTTCTTTTCTGACTAACCTAAAATTTTATTTTGCCTTTATTTTTTAGGGCATCTACCCTAACATTTTCTTTGTTATGGACATATTTATCAAAATATTTTCCTAATGTTTTTTATTCAATATTAATTTTTTCCATATCCTATCTTAACATTTTGTAAATACATTTTCGTTTTTTGTCTAATTTATTCTAACTTATCAAAACCAAAAAATGCTACAACATGCTCATTGATATTTTGTTTCCTATGTCTTACTTTTGGGAGGTGGGACGGTGTGTTACATTATGATTTGATAATAATCTAAAATTTTCTTAAGGTTAAATGGTAATTTACATCTAAGAATTCCCTCCTCGTGGTGGTCGTGGTGCACATTAATTTGTACCTTATATCCTGTTTCTATCATGGATGACTATTGTGAGGAAGAACATATTTTATTTAAATGTACAAAAATGTATTAAAGTGGATTGGTGCACATGTTCAGGGTGATTTATTTTTGGTTTTTACTATTAGGAACGAGACTACAGTTATATTGTGCATTAGCTTATGTGAATTATTGTTGAGGTTGATTTAACTATTGAATGCTTAAATTAATCTAATTTATTTTTATTGATATTAACATATTGTGAAGCTTAATTTATCTACTTCCTTCTCATGGTACTTGCGATGGGTGTTTTGGAACTTTCTAGTGGTGCAATTCCTTTCTTATGCACAATTTTCAAGACATGCAATGTATTATTTTTCCTTGGTATAGGTTGGCACAATTCTATAGATTGCACTCTCTTGCGTAGGTCGGACACTTTTGTGACATGACATATGGAGGAGTATTTTATTGATGAATTATAATCACCATGGCACATTCAGCTAGGAAGATAGGATGTGGAGAATATTTTATGATTTATTAGGTAATTGAGATAGTTACATGCCACATTTTTCAACATGCACACTTACGAAGACATTTATTGGTATTATTAAAGATGACTATGCATAATGTATTTTGATAATATTTGATCACTTATTGGGTAGTTGATGTAGTTACATGTCACATGCTTCAAGTGTGCACACTTGCCATTTTTAGTTTTGATGATATGATTTCTTATTTCACACTCTACCCACTTAGCAGCTGGCACATTCATACATTGAATTGGTTACTTTGGAATTCACACATGTGGAGTGATTTCATGCACATGAATTATTTTAAAGTGAATTCGATGTTTCCACTTGGAATTTCACTTGGTTTCTTTCCGATTTTAGGTGGTTCATCATATTTGTGAACATTATTTGGTGCATATTGCAACTACTTTCAGATAAAGGATAATTTTCTAGTACAGATTAATTTCCATATGGTGTAACATTACCAACTATGGATTTATGAGGGATATAACTACTCCACTACAAAAATTTTTGTTATAATTATCAATGAGTTCATTAGAAAATAGTAATATTTTATTTGTATTAGGGAAGATACTCCATCCATATGAAGAGGAGTTCTCTATCTGCTATAGTGGTGGGGAATTTAAGGATTGGAGAGCCCTTCTATTTGGATGTATTGTACATATTTTTGGTAGAATTAATGTATAAATTGATGTATCTTTCATTTGATGTGAGGCTTAACAGTGAATTCATGTTTGTTGATTTTATATGAACTAACCCTTCTCAGATTTTTTGTATATTTTATAATAAACCATGGTTTGATTATGGATAGAGTAGTGAAATGTTTCAACATTCTTATTTCTATTTTTGTTATATTATCCTACCATATAATAAACCCAATTTTCTTAGATTAACATGACATCACATTCATGACTAATGCTTAATTATAGAATAACTTAACCATATTACTTTTAACATTGCTCTAGGTGTAATTTGTGATTAATTTTACCTAGTGTCCCATTAGAAATTACTGGAATGATAGATTTCAGTTGTTCAGTCTATACAATCTTAGTACCCCATAGAGTTTCCTAGTTATGAGTCAATTTATATATTTAAAACCATAAATTAAGTGATGGAAAATTATGATCTCACCAAAAATTGTATTGCTCAATTTTGATGAAACATACGAAAGGGTATAGTGTTTAGACTCTGCCCCAAAGTATGGTAGCTATATCCTTTCCTAGTGGTACTCTACTATAAAAATAAACAAGATAAGACCAAATTGTGACATGTGTAATATCCCTATTGGAATACATGACCATGCTTTCACCAACTTACTCAATTAAGCCCCTATATGGATTAACACTTTGTCTTAAGGTTGCAAAATTCATACTAATTTCTCACAACAATTTTTTTTATAACTATAACCATTTTCTTTACATAACATAACTCTTCACAAAATCGCCTTCAACCTCCACTTTATATCCCTAGAAATTTTATCTTTAGGGAAGCCTCTCTAGGAATGGACAAGATGCAATGAAAACAAGTAGAAAAGAAAGTAGTACTTTGTCCATATGTAAGTTGTTTACATTATTTATAAAATCAAATTTAAAAATATTCAGAGGCTTCAACCGAAGATACCACATAAGCACACTATTACGTAATAAAATCCAATCAAAATAATCTCATTGTTGGTACAACTATTCACCACATTCATATAATCTATTACAATATTCATCATCAAGATACAAGGGTTAGAGGAAACAGTGGAATGTAGTACTCTATCCTGAGTGTGTATAGGGATGGAATATTTACCTTTTTCCAGCTCATGATAATAATTATGACTTGAGACATAATTTTTCTAGATAACGTAATTAGGAATCCTACAATAAGGATTGTCAAAAACTAAACAAGTCAAGAATTTTCATTTTTATTAGTCATTGAAAAATAGGATCTCCCCTAACCAAACTCTAGTCATATTTGTTAGCCTTACCATATATCATTATTGATAAGAACTAAAGCACATAGTAAACTAATTTGTGAAGAAGAGTGATTGTGGTGATAAAGGGTATCCTTCTAAGTGTGAGAAAATATTCCCTTGATGCTCATGGATATACATATTTCAAAGGTGCTACAATTTTTTTAACAAGGTACATAGTATACAAACATAAGATAATTAAATTATGAGATAAACAATTTTTAAATTTTCTTTGAACTCCAATGAAAGTTACATAGTACTTAAAAGATGATGGCATTAAGAGCTAAAACTTGATAAAACAATCTAGTATATTCTACTATAGAGGAGATTATTTTAAACAATTTTGATACCATTATAATACTATTCCATCCAAATTTGAGGGAAAATTTTGTCATTATAAATAAAATTAGGAAAATATAAAATTAAGATAATGTCAAGAATTTATTAACCAATCTAAATGATCAGTTTGTTTTGATTATATTAAAATGAAATAATATTACTAAAATGAAAATGAAAAGTGTTTTAGATATAATGATATTGAACAATAATCTCAAAATGTTTTTTTTTTCGATCAATCAATTTCTATTAATTTTTCAAAATAGAACAACAAATTGCTTGAGTTCTTCTATCCCAACCTCACTCCTACTAGATTTGTCGTCTAGGAGAGAAATACAAATACTAATAGTAGAATGCCAAAATTTACATCATATCAAGAAACAAACCACCTAAAATGTAAGGAAAATACAAACTTTTACCACCACTATCAAGGATTATGAGGAAGTATTGGTTTCTAACTAGCACCAGGGATGTCTGGAGGTCTAGGATTCTTATGAACATTAAAATCCAAGTGATCATTCTAACCCTCGGTGTGATCTATCCATTCATTTATTCTTGTTTGACTCCATCTAAGCAAGGCCTGCCTATGAAAGATTTCCCATTGGTTATATTGTAATGATTTATGAACTCTATCACTAAATTTTGATCCTCATGCCTATATTTCCCCAGTTTCACTACGAGTGCAGTAATGCTCTGAAGTTGCATGTCCAAAGAGTCCATAGAAGTTGGTGCATCTGCACGACTAGGTGAAGAAACATGATCATGAGCCAATTATCCCTCAGAAGAAGCGTCCATAAGACCATCATCCTCCATTTCCCCCACATATACTGCACGATATACTAGATAGCCACGAGGTCCCTAGCCTCATCGGGCATGCCCCTATTTCCTTATCATTTAGATGGCGAAGACCAGCTATGGTAACCCACCCAATTACCATGAATCGGTAAGGGAATGACACATCAAAGCTCTATGTTAGTAGTACCACCAGACATTACACATTCTTCCACTAGGGTCACAAATAGGACAACCCCTAGAACCAAAGGGCACCTCTTGGTCACTATACCACAAACATCCCAGAAATTGAGGACCTAGGAATAGAGTCAGAGTGTCCAATGCTCTAAATAACCACCCCCAACCCCAAAGAAACTAGGAGATAAAGTTACACAACATATCCCACTGTAAGAAAGAACCCCATTGAATTCCACAAAGTGCAAAGTAAAATAACACATATAGAACAAACATCCACCAAACATAGACTTCTAGTTATAGCAACACTCCTAAGATCAATAGGTAGGGCCATGGTGCTTACCAGTATAGTGAAAGAAAAATCCCACTCCCTCTTGGTTCCCACAGCGAGGCATTGTGGAAAATCTCTATTTGTCTCCACTCTCAACCAACAATACAATAATTTTCCATCTATTGATGCTCCATGGTCCCAAACACTATGAGTTAGCACACCAAAGAAGCCATAACATAAGCCCCTATAACTTTTAATATCCCTACTCTTAGAAATGACCAGTCTAATGATCATGCACAGGTTGGTTGTCCATGCATTCTCAAAATTACCCTTACCACCTTTGTAATTTCCCATAACTAGAGATAACAACTCCCAAAGTCGATCCACCATCAAGAACTTAAACCAAAGGCCTTGTCTCTCGAAAAATTTTCTCTCGCTACGCCACTTTTCTATTGCACACTTCATGTGTCAGCTCATAAACATGTGATAGGGTTAGATCCACTCCCCACCTCATCAATATCCCCACGATCGTCCAGTTGCATCAAGGTAATAATTTCAAAATATTTATAATAATTCTAAATTTTCATAAATTTAATTATTCAAAATTATATAAATTTACAAAACGCATTGTTTAAATTTTTTAAACGATAAAAATGAAAATGTATATACATCACTGTATTAACTAAGTGAATAAGTATTTTATTAATACAGTTCATGCAAAAAATTCATAAATTTAAATTCCATATATATGTGTAAGATAATATTTCATAATTTCCTTAAAATTTCATAAACTAAAATTTTAATATATAGTAACATTTAGACCCTTATCCTTATCACTATAAACTATTTATATAATAATTTAACTTACATCAATATTAATAAAAAAATTAATTAAATAAATATATCAGATTTATTAGTGTTATAATTATTGAAGTCAACTTTAATTTACAAAATCCAAGACATTACATGGCGCCATTATTAAAAGCTTACAAAGTAGGAGTTATCAATGAGGGATATATAGTAGCTGGTACCTACCATTTAGCTTAAATATAACTTAATTATACTAAAAAGTAATAAAAACAAAGATTTCATCACAACAATAAAAAAATTAATAAAATGTTGTGTTGTAAAATGCCATCACAAAAAATTTAAAAATATGATTAACTAATATTGTATTTATTAATACATATACACTTTAATATATGTGTGTGTGTTTTTGATGTAATAATAAGTTATTTTAGATTGAAAATATAGAAAAAAAAAAATAATAGAAAAATAAAAAAAATCAAAATAAAAAGTTAAAGAAAAAGTAGATAAAACTAAAAACAAAAAATTAGTAACTAACAGAAATAGAAGTTACTAAAAAGCCCATAATAAGACCTCGACCAATCATATTAAAAATAAATAAATTTAAATAATAATAACAAATAATAAAAATTGAATTCCCAATGTTAAACTATGGATAAGCCGCATAAATTTTGACCCATGACAAACTAATACTGAGTAAAAAAAAACTAAATACATAATACCATGTCTGGAGAAAGTATAATAATTTTATGAGAGAAGACCCCACGTGTGCCCCACACCTAACAAATACTGATGACATTTCTAATTACATATTAAAACATTAAATTTGATTTTTTTTCATTATAATTAACAATATTGATAATATAACCTTTAGTCTACAACAAGGTTGATAGTAGAAGCTTGAGTGATATAAAGTAACGTACATGTTACATATTATAATATAATTATAATTATAGTTATAGTTAATATTTTAAATATTAAATGATTCTTTTTATTTATTTTGATAAAAAAGATATATTAAAAATTATTATAATAAAATATTTAATTTTATTTTTAAATTATTTAAATTTGAAATAATATTTATTTTTGAAAAAAATAATAAAAATAAATTATTCGATATAAGAAAACCACATCCCGTCTAACAAATCTAAAATGTAGTCCATTAACCTCCCAACCTCCTCCTTTGTGTGGGAATGAAGCCATATCACTAGCTTATCCTATATCATTATGAGTGTTGGTACTTCACAATTTCTCCTCTTAATGTGATTTATTTTTCTCAGCTTTGTTTTTCCCAATAAAGAGGATTATCATAATTCTTATCTTCATCCCTCTTATTTCTATACCTTTATATTATGCAATTTCTTTTCTTTCCATATTTAATCTAGGTGTATATATCATCCTTCTAACAAATGTTTTTCCCATATTTAAACAAAGTCTATATATCATCCTTCTAACAACTTTCTCGAACTCATTAGCGAGAATCATATGCCTTCATTTTGAAGGATCCTCTCCCTACTTTCCTCTCACAACTATTGTTTTACCTCCCTTCTTTCCTCTTCCCAGCTCATACACATCTCCTTCTTACTACTATTAAGATGTAATGCCATGGTAAGATTTGTTGAAATAGTTGCAGCCATAGAGAACATGGCGCTTCATGCACCAATTTCCAAGAAAAAATTTCATCTGGGCTCTTCCACAACCAACTTCCCACGGAAGCCAACTAGAAACTTCACGAAGCTAAAACAAAAGTGGCTTAGTTCAGAACATTTAGCTAAAGTGGTAGAACGGATTCCTGATGTAGGCATACTAGAGGATACGAGTATCAATCTCTTGATACCATTGACCAGTATCAAGACCTTTACTGGTGGATAAAAAAGATAATTAGAAAGATTCTCTTGGAAAATAATAATATGCTAATGTTGGATGAAACACAATTAGTGTGGAAGGACAAGAACATTGGGATGAAGTATTTGAAATCATAATTGGCCAATATAACTATACAAGAAACAAATCTATCATAAATCCAATAAAGATGGATCCCTCTACTTTTTCTTGTTTTTCATGCATCTTGTGAAATATATAGTTCTTTTGGTTTTATAATTAGCATAGACGTTCTATGTTTTGTCATTTTTATTTTATTTCAGACTTCTAATTTATTTGAGGTTTTGGTTGAAAAACATAACTATTGAGACTATTATTTTTTTATATAAAACTTTTAGAATCAAAATCCTTCTCCTTTTTTTCGTAGTATACGACTGACTTGATGTAGACTTTCTAGTCTATATTTTATAATATAATAAAATTAAGTTAAAAAAAAATAAAATTAAAATTAAAAGATATAAAGAAAGATGAAGGGAAAATGCTACTTGCTCTTTCTTAAAAAAACATCCACATCGAGAGAGAAAAAAATAATTAAAAAAAAAAAAATTGATATAAGCTTATTTGGAACAAAAAATACTTGTGTCAAGAGGTGATCTAGAGGCCATCATGGTAGAGATGTTGTAATGTAATGTCGTGTTTAACATTTTCACTTGGCACAAAAAATAAATAAATTAGTCTATATCCATCTTAACTATGAATCTACCAAGTGTTGAGAATGATCAAATCTCTTGACATGAAAACCACTTATAGAATGAAAAGAGAATTAAGAGCGATCAAATATCTTGACATGCAAAACACTTTTAAACTGAAAACATAATTGATCCCTCTTGGCCCTTGGTAGATCTAGAGTTAAGATGAATCTAAGCAAGTGTTACACACAAAAGCAAAAAACATTTTTAGAAATACCTATATAAAATTGAAACAAAATTTAAATAGTCTATTAAATATTTAGATTTTGAAGAAAATTTATATAGTTGAAATTTTTAAATAATAATTATTTTATGTTTGGTTAATAAAAAATAAAATTATAATAATTTTTTTCAAATTTCTTAAATACTATTATAATATTTTTATAGATATAACATTTATAATTGTCTATTATTTGAAAACATTGAAATAAACTATAATAATAAAATAAATAATAAATAATTTTAAAAAATAGGAAAAAAATTATAATTTCAAGGAAAATTCATCATAAATATATTAGTTAAATTTAATGAATTACTTATATATTATATATAAAAATAAATATAATAATAAAATAAATAATAAATAATTTAAAAAAAAAAAAAAAAAAAAAAATTATAATTTCAAAAAAAATTCATCGTAAATATATTAGTTAAATTTAATGAGTTACTCATATTATATATAAAAATAAATATATTAAAATTGAAAATAATATTTTATTTTTTAATTTGATATAAATATATTTAGCATTTGAAATATAAATTTAAAAAAACTTAACTTATTAAGATATTTGGATTATTTTTCAACTAATTTTTCCAATCTCTTTTTCTTCTTTCTATCTCTTTATTAGTTCCTGTGCTTTCGAGATAGTAGAGACTAGAGTAATCGGTTGAGACTTGCTATTACTCCCTGCATGAAAACTAATGAACTTCTTAAGATAATAATTATAGCTTTGATGAAAATTACATTTAAAAAAATCACAAAAACTTTTACAACGTAATCCTCAATCACGAAACTAAATAGAACAACTTTGAAATAAAAGACGAAAATGTGTCCTTCCTTTTGAATCCTTTCTCATATAGGAAACCATTATACATAAATATTTCTACATTTTTAGTAAAGTATATAAATATGTGTATTCGCCATCCTAGCAAAGGTACTTTTTATATCTAGAACTAACTTTATTCATTATTGGAACATATTTTTAATTGATAGCTTTTGCTTTCTCAATACATCAACATTTTTTAATATTGGTATATCATTATTATTTTTAAATTTTTTTATACTAATATAATTATTTTTATTTTGATGAACAACTTATTAGTACTTACTGAAAGGCTTGCAGGGTTTTTATTAAGATTGCACAAAAACCAATAGGACTTTTATTTTTTAGAAAATGTTTAGAGGAAGACATATTTTATTATTACTTTTTTCTAATTATTTTCTCACTAGCATTTCATTTTTAACTAAAATTTTACACTCAACATCTTATTTGAACTCTTCTTTAGGTTATAGGTTCTAATATATTTTGATAAAGCGTGTATTTGGTTTAAATTTTTCCCCTGTTGGCATCATTTCATCATTACTTCACTAACATTTAATGTTTACTTAAATTGTAATGCTTATATTATAAAGTTAGTTTCCGGATAGACAAGTGGAGAAGTGGTTGTAGATTGACTTTCAATGTGGAAATTTGCATGCATGACGCATCCAATTGTAAATGAACAGTTACATAATGGCATCCTCTTAACAATCCCATTCTTCCAAGCTTGAATTGGTGTTGAAAAGATGAAGGCATCGAAGGCGACTTGAAACACAAACAGATGGTAAAGTATTAGAAAACGTTCTCTTTTCGCCAGAACCTATGATATAAAGATTAACATACCTCCTGTGTTTAGTACCTCTAGATTGTTCTTCAAAGATTAACATACCTCTTATGTCTAGTGCCTGCAGATTGTACTTGGAAGATAAATATTATCATATCTCTGGTGTCCAGTACACCTACGAATTGCAAACAAAGAGGGACTTTAATAACAATTTGATCTTCTTCTTAATATCAAGATTTTATAACCAAAGGGAAGAGGAGGAGCTAGTTGAAAGAGTGGCCTACCCTTTGAATACTTGCAATGTTCTCCTAATTATGATATTCAACTCTTGTAAGTACCTTAGATCTAATAAGATTAGTCATAACTAGACTAGTTAGACTCTTAATTAGATTTGAGGTTATGCTAGTTATACCTTTATCGTATTACACATAATGGAGGGGGAAGATTTATTAGTGCCTATCTTAGGAAGATTATTGGAAATTACAAATAGATTATGACCACCTTGTAATATCCCTACCCCAAATCGAGAAGCACTGAAAAAAAATGAGATTACTTGTACATTGGTCCTCGTTCCAAGACTATGAAAATCGACAACTTATTTGTGAACTTGGTAGGCATGAAAATGATATATCGACAACTTATTTGTGAACATGATAAGCATGAAAATGATATCTCTAAAACACATCATTTTGTGAACCTACCATTTTAACAAGTACCTTACCTACTTTCTATCTTAGGATTTTAGGAAATAATATTCCATTCAGCACAAGAAGGGCAAAAAGAATAATGCATGAAAAGGGGTTTTCCTTGCCTTCCTTCATCATTTTTATTTTTTTCTGTAAGAGAAGGGGAATTATATATAAATTGGAAGTTACCATTTTCTCTTCCTTCTTTGGTCTGTAATTTGTTGGTACTTAATCATGAATTGGTTGTTCATATTCCTTGTGACTTCATTGAGAAAATGGGAATTATTATTGCTTAATATATCAAACAGTCAACCAAAGTAATATATTATTTTAGTCTATAGGAACTAGGTAACTGAGGATGAAGATATTTCTGTGACAATGTAATCGAAAGAAAATAAAGAAAGTGAAATATCATCATTCAAGGGGTGTTTGCGAACACTACATTGCTACGGGTTATATAGGAAGGATGGTTTGCTTGGTGATAGGAGGGCAAGATGTGCTCTTCGTATAATTCCATAGTTTATGCAAGAACCACATGCCTTGCACTCGTGAATTGATAAATGACATGCATTACACTAATTTTTATCTACAACTCTGAATTCAATATGACGATTTCCCATTTAAGCAGACAATTCTAAAAACATTTTTTTGCCCTCACACGCCATGCAAGTAATTCTTTATTTTATCTAAGTAGTGCTTGCTTAAGTAAAATTGGGAGTATAAGAGGTACTCGAATCCCCTGAGAACTCTTAATATTACTTCATAAATAAAAGAATACAAATACACAAAAATTATTCAAAACATCAATGTGCATAGTTATTCTATATTGTAATGTTTTTCAACAAAACCCACCCTGATACATCTGCAAAATTCTTATCCATTTTAGAATAGTTTCCATATATAAAAACTGATTTATAACACAACAATGTAACTAATTACCTAAATTTATATCAACCATTACAAGCAAATAATGTTTGCTGTTATGTAAACAACAAAAGTAAGGACAATAAATAAAGTGCCAGCAATGGATTGATGATAATTTTCTAATAATTTTCTAACCCTATGTTTGAAAAAGACGACCAAGAAAACAAAGACATAATTTGCAAAACCATCCTCAAACCACAACTGCAATGAAACCATAAGGTACAAGTGCATGGATTGATCATAATTTTCTACCCCAGGTTTGAAAAAGACGACCAAGAAAACAAAGACATAATTTGCAAAACCATCCTCAAACCACAACTGCAATGAAACCATAGGGTACAAGTGCATGTTGAGCTACGCACAAAAATAAACCTAAGAAGAATGCATGCTCATGCCTGAAAAATTTAAACTCTGATGAAACCACAAGGGATCTGAATGGCTAGGTACATTGCAAGCATGCCCGTGAAAATAAATCACAAACCTGAGAAGAATCCCTTTGGATTCCTGATAGCCTGAAATTATGGTGAGCGGCCAACTATGGTGCACACAGACCCAAGCACAGGAATCATAAAACATAGAACAATGCTTTTTCATTATTTCATATCTTATGTATTGTATTCATTTTTGTGTATGTATGACCTAAGATACTGGTAAATAAAGATGAACAAGGCATGTATTACTATAGCCATTTGAATACAGCTCGTTCGATTATGCATCTGCAAGTAAGCGACCTGGGTGAAACGAAGCTCTCCATAGGCAAACATTGTAGTTTCTCATTGGTACTAGTAACCCAACTCATTGGTACTAGTAACCCAACTGTGTCGATAGGAATAGACATGCCTTCATATACATGCTCTTATGGTCAGAAATAAATACGCTCTGCCATAGAACCCAAAAAAAAAAGTGAGCACTGGTTCATCCCAACTCTTATGCCTATCACTTACCGGACCTAGGTGTCACATATGCGTGAATGAAGTTGAGGGACAACTCACAAGTGGAGATCGTGTTCCTGTGCATTGTAAAGGAATGTTTCCAAGAAATTCCCACTCCCAAGTTTCGATTATTGGGCCATCGTGGATGGGTGTTAAATCGTCATTCGATGTGTTGGCACACTAAAGGAATACTTGATTCCGTAATTTTTTCACAATAAGATTATTGCTTAATGATTCTTATTATTATTATTATTTGTTTTGGTGGTAAATATTGCAACTTTTCACCATATTTCACAGCCTCTAATGCCATAACCTTATTAAAAAAAAAAACTCACATGGTTTTTTATGCATATAAATAGACATCATCAGAGTGGTGAGGACTATAGGTTTCAATTTAAAAATATACTTCCCATTCAATTTCAGAAGATATTTCCTTGGTTTTTCATGTTCATGTCTATATGTCTTCTTTCAATGCTATAATACAAGAGGCATGGTGTAAAATTTTATTCTTTAAGATGATTCCCATTTGGAATCAATGTACGGACTATAAGGTGCAAAAAGAGGCAGCGAATTAAATTTTAAAAAGAAATTAAAAAGAAAAAAACAACATATTTATTTACTTAATTTTCAATTGCAATAAATAGAAAATTGAATCTACCTTTACAATTGTCACTTATATTGACATATGATGCGAGGGATGCACAATATTTCACTTTGAAAAGGTAGACATGTTTCACACCCTTTTTATCTCCTCTTTTATCTCTTTGAAAAGCCAGACATGTTTCACATTTTTTTAATGTGTGAGTGACTTTCCAAAACAATTAGGCACTTGCAAGGTCAGGTATTAAATACGAGCCGCCATTTTTAAATGACTTTGTGATTAATAATTATCTCTTATTTTATCCATGGTTTCTACCACATTCTGTTCTAGCCACAGGGACTTGCTACTTTACAACTCTTCTTGTTTGAGGTACATATAGTGTATGGATTTAAAGAAATTAATATTCCCTACTCCACGCATACTTAGGGTTTCTTATATAGGTTACATTGAATATTCCTTAAGCCTCATCATTTTTGTGTTTTCATTTTTTTTTTTGCTAAGGCAAGGAATCCATAATGAGGATATTATACAATAAAATGGATTTTATTGTTGCAACACATTTATACTCTGTTTTGAAAGTTAATCAATAAATGAATAGCTACTTCATAAAAAAATAGACCTAATAGAAAACTTAATATACATAACTAAAAGTGGATGTTGTATGTTTCATCACTAGCCCAATTAAAGTCTATGCACTAAACTAGATCAAGAGTGTAGTTTGTTTCATGATGTATCCCAAAACTATGAGTACCCTAAATATAGAAAATATTCTCTTTCAATATTTTAAATGTAGCTCATAGATTCCTACATGTATCTAGAAACCAAACCCAGAGCATAAGTGAGGTTCGCTAAAGTGTGTGCTAGATAAAGAAAACTTCCAACATAATTCTATAACGATGCACTATCCACCAAAGGTGCAGTGCCACCATCCTCAAGATTCACTCCTAAAGAGAATTTTTTGTGGAATATTTCCAATTAGTATCTAAAAACTAGTGATTAGATCTAGCATGTGTTTATATTATCTCATATTTATCGTTGGATTAGACTTGGTGATATCAAGGCTAAAAATGTAATGGAATGGTCACAAGTCACTCATAGAAAAAATTTCATCTATTGTATATTTAACAACAACAATAGTTGATGTTGAACTCCCTATTTTTAGTCAATCATCTACATAAATAATTATGAATAAGTGAGACTCAACCTATCAAAGTATATGAAAATTAGGATATAAGATACAATGAGTGAATACTTGGGACAACAAGAAGGAATCCATAGTTGCATACCATGTTTATGGTTCCTACTCAAGTTCATACAATGATTTCCATGATTTGTAAATAAGAATTTAATCCCATATATAATTATGTGATTAATCGATGTATATATCCACAATATACCAATGAAGAAATGGAATATTCACAACCTTATGATGAATCTCACAATGTTGTGTTTAAATGATGAGTACAATTTCAAAGGAATCCATATTTACAATAGGTGCAAAGGTCTCATTTTACTCTACAGGCTACTCCTACAACAAGCCATTTGCTACAATCCATGCTTTCCAGTTACTCATTAGTCCTTCTACTACCATATTTTTTGATAAATCTGTTTGCATCAAACAAGCTTCCTTCTGATAGGTAGGGGAATGCGCTCTTAAGTTTGGTTCTTCATTACAAACTTATAATCCTCATCAATGGTGGCTTCCCATGTGGATTACCTACAACTTCTACATAAGAAAATGAATCTATAGTAATGAACATGTAGTAATTAATGCCCATCAAAGTCAATATAGTAGTGAGTTCTTGTGGAGAACCTTGAACATTTGACTAAGCCTTTGATCTATAAACTACAATGGACATTTCACTAGATAATACTTCAAAAAAGATCTGATAAATTATTCTTAAAATCCAAAATCCACACTATGAGGGTGTATTTCTCTTAGATTTTTCGATCTATAAATTAATATTAATTTCATATGCATGCATATTATAACTATGCATAAAATAGAGAAGGATGAAATGAAAACTCACAAACCATGATTTGACAAAAGATATAACCTACGAAACCCTTTTGGGAGAAAACATAGCTCAAAGGTGAGGTCGCTTTCCTTTCTTTACTTAAATGGAGAATGGATGCCAGTACAAGTAAGTATAACTTGTGCCCTGTGGGCTACTATAGTGGAAAAATCATCTATGTATTCTCTCTCACTATCCCTCTCTACTGCTTATCTCGTCTATGGAACAAAATGTATTCACAAAGAAGGACACCTCTTTTCACCATAGTGGCCAACTGATAGCACAACAAAATACCCTATGAGTGGTTACATTTGACTCCCTCAGCTCTTAACCATAGTTACACTATGGAATCTTCTAGATTATTCTTCATCATGATTATGTGAATAACGCCACTTGCTTTAATAATTGGACATAACATGAAATCCTCTCGAATTATGTTGGAAAAAATAGGAAGGTAAATATTTGAGTGGCATAACTTTTGTAAAGGTTTCTATGTTTGGAAGATGAAAAGTATGGGTTCTGCCAAAGTAGTGAATTTTTACCCCCAAAAATTATTATTTGATGCCTCACAATGATCTTGGAAGTTTTCAATCCAAATTTTCCAAACTATGTTCTGCTAGTAAAAATGGTGCTATGAGATAATTCCTCCACTATTACCACTCTAAAAGCATTGACATTGATGAAAAAAAATACCATTATCCAATCCACATCACACCTCCCCATTTTTTTCCTATTTCGGTCCCCAAAATATTCTACTAAATTAGGTGAGGAAATTTATGCTCTACCTTTCCTTGGGTGTACCATTTATCCTTTCCTATAAGTTCACCTTTCAACCCAATTTACCAAAGTTCATACTTCCCCTATCTTGTAGTTTTTTCCTCTTCTACAAAATTATATCTTTCTTAAACTCTCCTTGAGCTTCTAGTGTCACATTCTCAATAGAAGGTATGACATGTTCCTCTTCCTTATCTAGTATGGAAGCCTTAGAGAGTTTAAAATTCTCTACATCCACAACTGAGTAAATATTCATGTATGGGGGTAGACTTTTCCTGTAGGCATCATTTCCCACATTTTCCAATATCTCAATGGGTTCATATCATAGAGAATTGATTTTCTTACCAGAACCTTGTAGTCTCTCCTTGTTTAATTGTAACAATACTCTATCTCCCACCTTGAATGACTTCTTTGTGTTGTATTGATCATGCATGACCTTTATTTTTCCTGTAATTTTTGTAGTGTCCCTTGTAACTATATATGTATTTCCCTAGTCTTTCTACAAAATCCATGGAAATTCTTTCTTGGGGATGAGTGAGTATATGTAAGGGAGGATAAAAACCTCGTGTCATGTTACTACTCTTGTTAGTATAGCAAACCAAGAATCCTCTTATGAACCTATCTTATTATGCTTACATCCTGGGCCAATAAACATACCTCTATATGTTGTCCATTATCTTCCCTACAACAAACTTCCTTGCACCCTCGGAGGTGTGAGCCTCTCTAATTAGATTCAATCGCCCACCTTTAGGAACACATTACCTATCCAACCTATAGAGTAACATGTCTTGGAAATTGTAGTCAACAATGTTGTCACCATCACATATCATTAGGGGAATTTTCATGTCTATAATGGGCCTCCTAAATAAAATAATAAAATAATAGTGAAAATAATAAAATAAGACTTGTGATTTATGTTTTAAAGAAAGGGAACTAATTTTTGTGTTGTATTTGTAACTTATCTCCTTGTAGATGAAACATATTTTTTTCTTGTATTTCCAATTATTTTCAATGTGAACCTACTCATAAGTATGTTGAGTTAGTATTCATTGGACGTGGAATTTAATTCTCCATCAAACGACTCTCTACTCTCAAAATTTTAGTGAACCTACAAGGAGATAAGTCCAAAATACAATTAAAAAATTTGTTTTCTTCTTTTCCCTCCAAAATATTTTGCCTTGGAGATGACATCACTATATTGAATCCTGTTGGTTCTTTTAAAGTTAATTTTGTTAATAATTTTTTTGTTTTGAGGCCCATTTTTTACCCCAAAATTCATCTAAAGCATGACTCTATCTTTGCAATTCCTGAAACACCTCCTTGAAGTCATTTATTTTGAATATGCTTCTCTGTATGCATCACGGGAGAATGGCTCCATGTTTATCATAGTTCAAAAAGTCGTGATCGTTTATTTGCATAGCATTGAAATCATGTTAGGCAAATTGGTTGTGTTTCCCTTTGTATACTTAATCACTAAATTAAACTTCTAGAGAAACCCCATTCACTTGTAATTCTTGATTTGTCATAGCTTACTCTAGGCTGTTAGGTACTATAGTGGATGGTCATATGTAAGAATTCTTGTCTCCTTCCCCATTAGATAGTGATTCCACTTGTTCAAAGATTTCACCAAGACATATAGCTACTTTTAATAAGTAGGGTAGTTAATAATTTCCTCATGAAATAATTTAGAATGGTAGCATATAGGATTTCCTCCATGCATCAAGACCACTCCCTTAGCATACCCACTATGATTTATCTCTACCTTGAGGGGT
The DNA here is from genome assembly GCA_031772625.1 of Pinus tabuliformis. Lineage (NCBI taxonomy): Eukaryota > Viridiplantae > Streptophyta > Pinopsida > Pinales > Pinaceae > Pinus > Pinus tabuliformis. The sequence goes on from CM062820.1 coordinate 1,158,272,405, forward strand.
TGTTGAAAGTTTGTAATGCTAGAACTAGTGCTTAACAAATGTTCTTATTTAGCTCCTCAGTGGCCCTCTATTGACCCTTTTCCCACTAGAAACTCTTTCCACCTGTCTTTATGGCATGGAGTGATGTTTCTACCCCTAAAATGAGACTTTGAATTTCCTCTGGTATCCTACTATCGCAACAAAAATATTAACCTTTGAAATAATAGTAGGAACTAGCCATTTCATGATGGCCTCAATATTTAAGGGATCTAATTGTTAATCAAGGTTGTCATTGATGTTAATATGGCATTGGCCGAGATGAACAATATTCTTGAGATTCCTGGTTCCATATGATGATGTCATAAATATTCTTTGATAAAGATGCCATTAATGAAGATGTCAAGCTATTAATGATGTCAAGCCACTAAGAATAAGTCTTGTCATAGATGCCTACTATTCATAATGTCCTTGAACTAACCATGAAGACACCATAACCTCTTGTATCCTTGCTCTTGATGAAGAAGCTCTAGAAATCATGATAATGTCCTTCTATTGATGAAGGAGTCATCCTTATTGATGCTCGTAGTGACTCTTGATGAAGAATTTCTTCTTGTGATGATCTAGCCATTGCTATAACATATTGATGAATGTTGCATATGGTTAATGACATATCATGATATCACTACACTACCTTGATGACATCGTGACATTGACAGCACACATAATGACATATATGGTGACATCACATTTGATTACATGGAAAATGAAGGAATTGGAGATCACTTTATGAATGCATGGTGACATGGATGACTCACATAAACTATGGTGAAGAACATAGGAGCCCTAATGACCTCTTTTTATCCTAATCACCCTATGCACTAAATATTTCAAAGAACAGTCAAAAGGAAAAATATTTTTTGACACCTTGGAGGCATATTTCAACAATGATACCTATACCATCTTATAGACTATATTTTTCCATTTCCATGAGCCCTTTCTTTCCCTCAAACTCCCAGTGGTTGAGTAGATAATAAATTTTTAAGTTAGAAAAATTTATTTGGCAGCCTAGCTGACCTAAAACAATAGTCATTCAAGCCGGCCTGCTCCCAGAAGACGTGTCCCTTCATGTCTAGATGAAATCACTCTAAATATAAGTCAAGAAATTTCATTTCAGATTATAAAAAATTCAGTGATTATTTCATAAACAAGACACAAAACACAAGGAAAGCTCAAATCTCATGAACCAAGGCTGATGACTATTTTTAATCATGGTTTGGTCATTTAAGATATCTCCTATAAATTTAGATATGCACCTATGAGAATTGTGTGTGGACAACATTGTTGAGGGCCAGATTTATGACAATATTGAGCAAGTAAATGATTGCATCTGTTGAATAATTTACCTCGGATCTATATATATGATACACACCTCGGACCTCTGTTGAACAAGGTACTATGGGTAGTGAATCTTGTGGTAGCCCAGTGACTACCCTCAGTCTTGTTGCAGAGTTACACTATAACCATTTGTGGAGGAAAAATCTCCAAGCTCGGACTTGCAGCAATCTCATAACTTGTGAACTAAGTTTTCTCTTTAGGAGCTTGATTAGTTACCTTTAAAGAGCTCCAAAGTTTACCTATGGAAGGTGACTCTGGAGATAGATTTGTGGAGATCTAAAGCCCAAAATCACTAGCTTGGACATGTAGCTAAAAAAGCTTGGACCAGTGATCAACATTGTTTGGAATAGTTAAGTATTTGAACAGTGAAGTGTTAGGAGCTTTGGGCAGTAAAATATATGGGACTTTTGGAGAGTGACTACACTTCAGAACTGTGATTGTCTAACAATGGAAAAAATATTTAAGACCTTGGCTGAAGCAAGGATATTGGAAGTGTATTGAAGGAGGTTGTAAGAGACCACTTAAAGCATCACTTAGAGCAGTGAAGACATATTGTTGGAGATTGAAGTATCATTAATGTTGGTTGTGAAATCTTCAGAATCCATGGGAGACATTTGGAGCTACCCCTTGAGTAGTTCTGAAGAAAACTTGAATTAGAAATATCTCATTGTTGAAGAAAAATAACTTAAGCATATTGAAGAATTTTTATTGAAGATTTCCGAAGAAGACCTCTTGGAGATATTTGTTGGAGTAGTCCTAGAGTATACATACTTTCCCTTAGAGCTGATTTTGAAGAGTCTTGGAGACACCCTTGGAGATCATGATGCATTGAATCCATCATGAGCTGACTTGGAGAAATTGTTTGGGTATGATGAACGATAGTGATGACACCTTCTAATAAGACAAGGTTGTCATTGATGACATGATTTGGAGACTAAGTGAAGGGATAGTTGAAGATTGAAAGGGCTTATTGAAGAAGACATTGGTAGCCATGAAGTATAGCCAAATACATCTTGATGAATTAAAGTGAGGGTTGAAGCCCAAGACATTGGAGCCTCGAAAAGACAAGGTTGGTGCCTTGGAGGATACGTTTGGAGCCATGGAAAATCATGGTCCTCAAGGAAGTAGGTTGGAGCCTGAACCAGATATAAGGTTGGAGCCCTTCATGTTGGTGCTTCAAAATTAACAAGGTTGGAGCCTTGGAAGTCCATGTTGGTGCTTGGGAAATACAGGTTGGATCGTGGAAGATTGAATATCATTGCCTTCATCTAGGGTTGGAGCCCTACATATATTGTATTTGATTCATTATAAAGAAGAAATTAATAAAGGCATTTATTCTTATTGTTTATTTTGTGTTCTAAATATAAGTGATCTAACTCGTAAAAGCAATAATTGAAAGAAATATTGATTCACACCCCCCTCTTAGTATTTCCAACAATTGGTATGAGAGCCAATACTTTCACTCAAACCTTAACAACTTGAAGGTTGATCCTTAGAACACACATGGAAAAGCCAACGAAGAAAGCCTCCAATACTCGTAAAGATGTCTCTTCCTCAATTTTGAAAGTTGAAGACAATCAAATTGGAAGGTTCCATTGTTCAATGGAAACTTTGATGTATGGAAGGTAAGAAAATTTCTTAATGGATCAAGGTGTTGAAGTATGGGAATCAGTTATTATTGATAACACGGTGAATGGAGAATCCAAGGAGTATAATGCGAAAGCAATGAAGGCAAACTTGAATGGGCTACCAGATTCTATAAAGGCCAATTTGGAAAAATGTTCGTCAACCAAGGGTATATGGGACAAACTTCATGACCTTCACTAAACAGGAGAATTGACCATGACCACTAGTCAAGAAGATGATGGAAAGTAAGAAGGAAATTCAGAACCCATCAAGGAAGCTGAAAATAAGAATCATGACACTAAGGCCAAAGAAGAACTAGAAGAAGTAGAAATAAAAGAGGACTTTAAAGAAGATATGTTGACTAAAATTATAGATGCCATAGAATAGATTAATATTTTGGAAAAGAAAAATGAGGAGCTTAAGAATAAAGTGCAACATGGTGACCAACAAAAGACAAGGAAAGAAGCTGACCTTTTAAAGCTTCAAGTACTAGAAAGAGATGAGGATCTCACCAAACTTAAGGAGGAATTTCATAAAAAAAAAAAAAAGAAATCATCATGAAGAAGTCATATCCATGACAAATTAATTGGATAAGGCAAAGAAAAGGGAAGAAACTCTGTCAAGCCACCTTAAACAAAGAATCAAGAGCTTGAACAAACTTGAAGTATAGATTGGTCAATATAAGGAAGATGTATCCTCCCTTAGATCTCAACAAGAAGAAGACAAGAAACAAGCACAAGGAGATGAGAAGGTAATGGAAGCTTTAGCTTTCATAGAATTCCATGTTGATGAAACATAAAATGAGAGAAACACCATGATATGCTAACTAGAAGAAAATGATGATGACATCACCAAGTTAAGATCAGAATCACTTCTCCTAAGGACCAATCATGTGAAGCAACCAAGATGAAGGAAGAAACGTAGATCATTCTATCAAAAAAGGATGAATAATGCAAGAAAATGGAGGAAATTGTATTTCTTAAAAAGGAACTTGACTTGCTGAATAATAACTTGAAAAGTTCTCAAACCCTAGATGACATCCTAAGTCATCAAATTTCTCCCCTCGATAAATTAGGTCTTGTCTATGCAGGTGAATCCTCAAGCAAGAATGATAATGCTTCAAATGACAAGGATGTCAGGATTCCAGGAAAATATGTTGACGCTCCCAATTCCAGCAAAGGCAAGGAGAAGGGTCAAGAAAACA